>OW121741.1:97323191-97745691 GCA_933228675.1 Stomorhina lunata
AAATAGTCAATTTTCGAAAAATTTCCTATAAATAGTCAATTTTCGAAAAATTTCCTATAAATAGTCAATTTTCGAAAAATTTCCTATAAATAGTCAATTTTCGAAAAATTTCCTATAAATAGTCAATTTTTGAAAAATTTCCGATAAATAGTCAATTTTCGAAAAATTTTCTATAAATAGTCAATTTTTGAAAAATTTCCTATAAATAGTCAATTTTCTAAAAAATTTCCTATATATAATCAATTTTCTAAAAAATTTCCTATAAATAGTCAATTTTCGAAAAGTTTCCTATAAATAGTAAATTTTCGAAAAATTTCATATAAATAGTCAATTTCGAAAAATTTCCTATAAATAGTCAATTTTCAAAAAATTTTTATAAATATTAAATTTTCGTAAATTTTCCTGTAAATAGTCAATTTTCGAAAAATTTCCTATAAATAGTCAATTTTCGAAAAATTTCCTATAAATAGTCAATTTTCGAAAAATTTCCTATAAATAGTCAATTTTTGAAAAATTTCCTATAAATAGTCAATTTTTGAAAAATTTCCGATAAATAGTTAATTTTCGAAAAATTTTCTATAAATAGTCAATTTTTGAAAAATTTCCTATATATAGTCAATTTTCTAAAAAATTTCCTATATATAATCAATTTTCTAAAAAATTTCCTATAAATAGTCAATTTTCGAAAAGTTTCCTATAAATAGTAAATTTTCGAAAAATTTCATATAAATAGTCAATTTTTGAAAAATTTCTTATAAATAGTCAATTTTCGAAAAATTTTTATAAATATTAAATTTTCGAAAAATTTCCTATAAATAGCCAATTTTCGTAAATTTTCCTGTAAATAGTCAATTTTCGAAAAATTTCCTATAAATAGTCAATTTTCGAAAAATTTCCTATAAATAGTCAATTTTTGAAAAATTTCCTATAAATAGTCAATTTTCTAAATAATTTCCTATAAATAGTAAATTTTCGAAAAATTTCATATAAATAGTCAATTTTTGAAAAATTTCCTATAAATAGTCAATTTTCGAAAAATTTTTATATAATATTAAATTTTCGAAAAATTTCCTATAAATAGTCAATTTTCGAAAAATTTCCTATAAATAGTAAATTTTCGAAAAATTCCTATAAATAGTCAATTTTCGAAAAATTTCCTATAAATAGTCAATTTTCGAAAAATTTTTATAAATATAAAATTTTCGAAAAATTTCCTATAAATAGTCAATTTTCGAAAAATTTCCTAGAATGTCAAAAATTACCTATTTTGTCAATTTACTAGTGAATCTCTAATGTTCATATAAATGTATGCCGGGTGGTACCTGTTACACATTTATCCATGTAGTCATAAGCTCATAAATTAAACGCATGAGCTCATAAATTTATCGCATTTTTTTTTTTCGAATTTATTGTCTAACTCAACATAAGTTCAACCTTGTTTTAAAATTTGTTCAATTAAATACGCACACGTATCAACAATATCGGCTAATTGCGTATTGATGTTTTAATTAACTATTCAGTGAATACAAAATTGAAATCTAATACAAAAATTCCAAAATTTTTCAAAATTAAAATAATTTAAAAACGTCATAAACTAAATGAGCAATTAAAAAATATCAGTCATAAATAAACATCAATTTTCTTAGAAAAAAACTTATTTCCTTCTATAGAAAAACTAAGTCTATAGAAAAACTTAGTTTTTCTATACAAAAACTTAGTTTTTCTATACAAAAACTTAGTTTTTCTATACAAAAATTTAGTTTTTCTATACAAAAACTTAGTTTTTCTATACAAAAACTTAGTTTTTCTATACAAAAACTTAGTTTTTCTATACAAAAATTTAGTTTTTTCTATACAAAAACTTAGTTTTTCTATACAAAAACTTAGTTTTTCTATACAAAAACTTAGTTTTTTCTATACAAAAACTTATTTTTCCTATAGAAAAACTTATTTTTTCTATACAAAAAACTTATTTTTTCTATACAAAAACTTATTTTTTGTTTAGAAAAATTTATTTTTTCTATAGATAAACTTATTTTTTCTATAGAAAAACTTATTTTTTCTATAAAAAAAACTTATTTTTTCTATAGAAAAACTTATTTTTTCTATAGAAAAACTTATTTTTTCTATAGAAAAACTTATTTTTTCTATAGAAAAACTTATTTTTTCTATAGAAAAACTTATTTTTTTCTATAGAAAAACTTATTTTTTCTATAGAAAAACTTATTTTTTCTATAGAAAAACTTATTTTTTTCTATAGAAAAACTTATTTTTTCTATAGAAAAACTTATTTTTTCTATAGAAAAACTTATTTTTTCTATAGAAAAACTTATTTTTTCTATAGAAAAACTTATTTTTTCTATAGAAAAACTTATTTTTTCTATAGAAAAACTTATTTTTTCTATAGAAAAACTTATTTTTTCTATAGAAAAACTTATTTTTTCTATAGAAAAACTTATTTTTTCTATAGAAAAACTTATTTTTTCTATAGAAAAACTTATTTTTTCTATAGAAAAACTTATTTTTTCTATAGAAAAACTTATTTTTTCTATAGAAAAACTTATTTTTTCTATAGAAAAATTTATTTTTTCTATAGAAAAACTTATTTTTTCTATAGAAAAACTTATTTTTTCTATAGAAAAACTTATTTTTTCTATAGAAAAACTTATTTTTTCTATAGAAAAACTTATTTTTTCTATAGAAAAAACTTATTTTTTCTATAGAAAAACTTATTTTTTCTATAGAAAAAACTTATTTTTTCTATAGAAAAACTTATTTTTTCTATAGAAAAACTTATTTTTTCTATAGAAAAACTTATTTTTTCTATAGAAAAACTTATTTTTTCTATAGAAAAACTTATTTTTTTTATAGAAAAACTTATTTTTTCTATAGAAAAACTTATTTTTTCTATAGAAAAAACTTATTTTTTTCTATAGAAAAACTTATTTTTTGTATAGAAAAACTTATTTTTTCTATAGAAAAAACTTATTTTTTCTATAGAAAAACTTATTTTTTCTATAGAAAAACTTATTTTTTCTATAGAAAAACTTATTTTTTCTATAGAAATACTTATTTTTTCTATAGAAATACTTATTTTTTCTATAGAAAAACTTATTTTTTCTATAGAAAAACTTATTTTTTCTATAGAAAAAACTTATTTTTTCTATAGAAAAACTTATTTTTTCTATAGAAAAACTTATTTTTTCTATAGAAAAACCTTTTTTTTCTATAGAAAAACTTATTTTTTTCTATAGAAAAACTTATTTTTTTCTATAGAAAAACTTATTTTTTCTATAGAAAAACTTATTTTTTCTATAGAAAAACTTATTTTTTCTATAGAAAAACTTATTTTTTCTATAGAAAAACTTATTTTTTCTATAGAAAAACTTATTTTTTTCTATAGAAAAACTTATTTTTTCTATAGAAAAAACTTATTTTTTCTATAGAAAAACTTATTTTTTCTATAGAAAAACTTATTTTTTCTATAGAAAAACTTATTTTTTCTATAGAAAAACTTATTTTTTCTATAGAAAAAACTTATTTTTTCTATAGAAAAACTTATTTTTTCTATAGAAAAACTTATTTTTTCTATAGAAAAACTTATTTTTTCTATAGAAAAACTTATTTTTTCTATAGAAAAACTTATTTTTTCTATAGAAAAACTTATTTTTTGTATAGAAAAACTTATTTTTTGTATAGAAAAACTTGTTTTTTCTATAAAAAAACTTATTTTTTCTATAGAAAAACTTATTTTTTCTATAGAAAAACTTATTTTTTCTATAGAAAAACTTATTTTTTCTATAGAAAAACTTATTTTTTCTATAGAAAAACTTATTTTTTCTATAGAAAAACTTATTTTTTCTATAGAAAAACTTATTTTTTCTATAGAAAAACTTATTTTTTCTATAGAAAAACTTATTTTTTTCGGTAGAAAAACTTATTTTTTTCGATAGAAAAGCCTTATTTTTTCTGTAGACAAACTTATTTTTTCTATAGAAAAACTTATTTTTTCTATAGAAAAACTTATTTTTTCTATAGAAAACTTATTTTTTCTATAGAAAAACTTATTTTTTTCTATAGAAAAACTTATTTTTTCTATAGAAAAACTTATTTTTTCTATAGAAAAACTTATTTTTTCTATAGAAAAACTTATTTTTTCTATAGAAAAACTTATTTTTTCTATAGAAAAACTTATTTTTTCTATAGAAAAACTTATTTTTTCTATAGAAAAACTTATTTTTTCTATAGAAAAACTTATTTTTTCTATAGAAAAACTTATTTTTTCTATAGAAAAACTTATTTTTTCTATAGAAAAACTTATTTTTTCTATAGAAAAACTTATTTTTTCTATAGAAAAACTTATTTTTTCTATAGAAAAACTTATTTTTTTCTATAGAAATACTTATTTTTTCTATAGAAAAACTTATTTTTTCTATAGAAAAACTTATTTTTTCTATAGAAAAACTTATTTTTTGTATAGAAAAACTTATTTTTTGTATAGAAAAACTTGTTTTTTCTATAGAAAAACTTATTTTTTTTTATAGAAAAACTTATTTTTTCTATAGAAAAACTTATTTTTTCTATAGAAAAACTTATTTTTTCTATAGAAAAACTTATTTTTTCTATAGAAAAACTTATTTTTTCTATAGAAAAACTTATTTTTTCTATAGAAAAACTTATTTTTTCTATAGAAAAAACTTATTTTTTCTATAGAAAAACTTATTTTTTCTATAGAAAAACTTATTTTTTCTATAGAAAAACTTATTTTTTCTGCAGAAAAACTTATTTTTTCTATAGAAAAACTTATTTTTTCTATAGAAAAACTTATTTTTTCTATAGAAAAACTTATTTTTTCTATAGAAAAACTTATTTTTTCTATAGAAAAAACTTATTCTTCCTTTGGAAAAACTTATTCTTCCTTTGAAAAAACTTATTCTTCCTTTGGAAAAACTTATTTTTTCTATAGAAAAACTTATTTTTTCTATAGAAAAACTTATTTTTTCTATAGAAAAACTTATTTTTTCTATAGAAAAACTTATTTTTTCTATAGAAAAACTTATTTTTTCTATAGAAAAACTTATTTTTTCTATAGAAAAACTTATTTTTTCTATAGAAAAACTTATTTTTTCTATAGAAAAACTTATTTTTTCTATAGAAAAACTTATTTTTTCTATAGAAAAACTTATTTTTTCTATAGAAAAACTTATTTTTTTCTATAGAAAAACTTATTTTTTTCTATAGAAAAACTTCTTTTTTCTATAGAAGAACTTATTTTTTCTATAGAAAAACATATTTTTTCTATAGAAAAACTTATTTTTTCTATAGAAAAACTTGTGCTCATGAAATGTTTGTGTGTTTGTGTGTTTGTGCTTTTATGTGTTTTTCATTTTAAGGAGTAAGAACTAAGCCCTGCGGTACTTCTCAAGAGTGATGGCAACCCATCTGTAACAACGCTTATAGTTCGATCTCTGAGAAATCAAAATATATACCGAGAGAAAAGATAAACAAAACTTTCGACGTTTTTTGTTATTTATAAAATATTTATTCATGCACGTGTATTGTAAAAACTGAAAAAAAATCATAAATTAATTTAAGTATTCTCACCTTCCCAAAGCTCATTACTATAAACATCTCCTTGATCAGAAGCCCTGTCATTCAGTCAATTAAATTCCAAACTTATTTTTTCTATAGAAAAACTTATTTTTTCTATAGAAAAACTTATTTTTTCTATAGAAAAACTTATTTTTTCTATAGAAAAACTTATTTTTTCTATAGAAAAACTTATTTTTTCTATAGAAAAACTTATTTTTTCTATAGAAAAACTTATTTTTTCTATAGAAAAACTTATTTTTTCTATAGAAAAACTTATTTTTTCTATAGAAAAACTTATTTTTTCTATAGAAAAACTTATTTTTTCTATAGAAAAACTTATTTTTTCTATAGAAAAACTTATTTTTTGTATAGAAAAACTTATTTTTTGTATAGAAAAACTTGTTTTTTCTATAGAAAAACTTATTTTTTCTATAGAAAAACTTATTTTTTCTATAGAAAAACTTATTTTTTCTATAGAAAAACTTATTTTTTCTATAGAAAAACTTATTTTTTCTATAGAAAAACTTATTTTTTCTATAGAAAAACTTATTTTTTCTATAGAAAAACTTATTTTTTCGGTAGAAAAACTTATTTTTTCGATAGAAAAGCTTATTTTTTCTGTAGACAAACTTATTTTTTCTATAGAAAAACTTATTTTTTTCTATAGAAAAACTTATTTTTTCTATAGAAAACTTATTTTTTCTATAGAAAAACTTATTTTTTCTATAGAAAAACTTATTTTTTCTATAGAAAAAACTTATTTTTTCTATAGAAAAACTTATTTTTTCTATAGAAAAACTTATTTTTTCTATAGAAAAACTTATTTTTTCTATAGAAAAACTTATTTTTTCTATAGAAAAACTTATTTTTTCTATAGAAAAACTTATTTTTTCTATAGAAAAACTTATTTTTTCTATAGAAAAACTTATTTTTTCTATAGAAAAACTTATTTTTTCTATAGAAAAACTTATTTTTTGTATAGAAAAACTTATTTTTTGTATAGAAAAACTTGTTTTTTCTATAGAAAAACTTATTTTTTCTATAGAAAAACTTATTTTTTCTATAGAAAAACTTATTTTTTCTATAGAAAAAACTTATTTTTTCTATAGAAAAACTTATTTTTTCTATAGAAAAACTTATTTTTTCTATAGAAAAACTTATTTTTTCTATAGAAAAACTTATTTTTTCTATAGAAAAACTTATTTTTTCTATAGAAAAACTTATTTTTTCTATAGAAAAACTTATTTTTTCTATAGAAAAACTTATTTTTTCTGTAGAAAAACTTATTTTTTCTATAGAAAAACTTATTTTTTCTATAGAAAAACTTATTTTTTCTATAGAAAAACTTATTTTTTCTATAGAAAAACTTATTTTTTCTATAGAAAAACTTATTTTTTCTATAGAAAAACTTATTCTTCCTTTGGAAAAACTTATTCTTCCTTTGAAAAAACTTATTCTTCCTTTGGAAAAACTTATTTTTTCTATAGAAAAACTTATTTTTTCTATAGAAAAACTTATTTTTTCTATAGAAAAACTTATTTTTTCTATAGAAAAACTTATTTTTTCTATAGAAAAACTTATTTTTTCTATAGAAAAACTTATTTTTTCTATAGAAAAACTTATTTTTTCTATAGAAAAACTTATTTTTTCTATAGAAAAACTTATTTTTTCTATAGAAAAACTTATTTTTTCTATAGAAAAACTTATTTTTTCTATAGAAAAACTTATTTTTTCTATAGAAAAACTTATTTTTTCTATAGAAAAACTTATTTTTTCTATAGAAAAACTTATTTTTTCTATAGAAAAACTTATTTTTTCTATAGAAAAACTTATTTTTTCTATAGAAAAACTTATTTTTTCTATAGAAAAACTTCTTTTTTCTATAGAAAAACTTCTTTTTTCTATAGAAGAACTTATTTTTTCTATAGAAAAACTTATTTTTTCTATAGAAAAACTTATTTTTTCTATAGAAAAACTTATTTTTTCTATAGAAAAACTTGTGCTCATGAAAAAATAAGTTTTTCTATAGAAAAACTTATTTTTTCTATAGAAAAACTTATTTTTTCTGTAGAAAAACTTATTTTTTCTATAGAAAAACTTATTTTTTCTATAGAAAAACTTATTTTTTCTATAGAAAAACTTATTTTTTCTATAGAAAAACTTATTTTTTCTATAGAAAAACTTATTTTTTCTATAGAAAAACTTATTCTTCCTTTGGAAAAACTTATTCTTCCTTTGAAAAAACTTATTCTTCCTTTGGAAAAACTTATTTTTTCTATAGAAAAACTTATTTTTTCTATAGAAAAACTTATTTTTTCTATAGAAAAACTTATTTTTTCTATAGAAAAACTTATTTTTTCTATAGAAAAACTTATTTTTTCTATAGAAAAACTTATTTTTTCTATAGAAAAACTTATTTTTTCTATAGAAAAACTTATTTTTTCTATAGAAAAACTTATTTTTTCTATAGAAAAACTTATTTTTTCTATAGAAAAACTTATTTTTTCTATAGAAAAACTTATTTTTTCTATAGAAAAACTTATTTTTTCTATAGAAAAACTTATTTTTTCTATAGAAAAACTTATTTTTTCTATAGAAAAACTTATTTTTTCTATAGAAAAACTTATTTTTTCTATAGAAAAACTTATTTTTTCTATAGAAAAACTTCTTTTTTCTATAGAAAAACTTCTTTTTTCTATAGAAGAACTTATTTTTTCTATAGAAAAACTTATTTTTTCTATAGAAAAACTTATTTTTTCTATAGAAAAACTTATTTTTTCTATAGAAAAACTTGTGCTCATGAAATGTTTGTGTGTTTGTGCTTTTATGTGTTTTTCATTTTAAGGAGTAAGAACTGAGCCCTGCGGTACTTCTCAAGAGTGATGGCAACCCATCTGTAACAACGCTTATAGTTCGATCTCTGAGAAATCAAAATATACACCGAGAGAAAAGATAAACAAAACTTTCGACGTTTTTTGTTATTTATAAAATATTTATTCATGCACGTGTATTGTAAAAACTGAAAAAAAAAATCATAAATTAATTTAAGTATTCTCACCTTCCCAAAGCTCATTACTATAAACATCTCCTTGATCAGAAGCCCTGTCATTCAGTCAATTAAATTCCAATATTGACCCTGTTTTTGTAACTCAAATACGCACTATTCGATATATAAATATTATGTTTGTATTTTCTGCGAACGTGACTGGATTAGCTGAAAAGGAAACATAATAATTGAATTGTTTCTTAACAAATTCACAAAATAATTTAGCAACTGAAATCAAGAGATATAATAAATATTTACACAAATACCGGGAGTGAATCAAACATTAAAGAAACTTAATTTTTGTAATTAAATTTTGAAAAAATTGAAAAAAATTCCTTTTATGCACTTCACAAAAATTTCCCTAATTATTAATTTGCCTTGAAATGAAATTATTTCTTAAACTTATCTATAACTAAAAATCATCTAACAAATTTCTGCGAATTATTAAAATTCTTAAAACTTAACAAGGAAGACGACCCCAATGCCTTATACAAATTTAAACACCAAAAAATACGTTTCTTCTGCTCTTTTTCATCCATTAATTTGATTAATGACTTAATAATCTGTTTCTTATATCGCTTTTTAGTATGAGCTTGTCTGGGGTTTTGCTCTTTTAGATTCTGTTATTTTGAAATTTATTACCGTAGCCACCAACCAAATCTTTTAAATACTCAACTTATTAAACAATTTGTGTTTTTTTTTTTTATTATACGCTAATGGCATTTAAATGAAATATTTCTTGAAATGATTCAAAAATATTTAAAATCTTGTTTCATAAAAAGGTTTTGAAAAATTATCTTTTTGCCAGAATTTGACAGACAGTTGTCACATTTTAACACCGTAGAAGATTAAGTGAAAAATAAATCAAATAAGAAATTAAGATTTATTTTAAAATAAAAGGACTGCCTTAAAATAATTGTGAAAAAGTCAAATTGAAAAAAGAAATAAAAGCTGGAGTAAAAACAGAATGTTTAAAAAATATGTTGCCTAGGTTAAGGCTCTTGTTAAAATACATTAATGTGGCCTATTTGCAGGCTTTAATTTAATTTGAAAAACATGTGGTTTTAAATGACTTCAAAAGAGTCAATATAAATAACAGCAAAAATTTACTTGTTTCATTAACTCCTCCCAATTAATACTTAATTCAAAAATTTGCATTAGCGTAAAAGAACAAACAAAAAACTTGTCGTAAACAGAAATCTTTGTCTTAATAATTTATAACATGAACCTAAGCCCCACTCGAACTAACAATCTTAAAAAAAAAAACAAAAAATTTAAAATATGTTGTCTAGGTTTAAGCGTTTGTTTAAATATTAAAACGTTGCCTACCTTCAGGCTTTAATTTATTTAGAACAAATTCTGCTATTAAGGAGAAATTTTTCTATGGAAAAGGAACAATTTTGTTCAGCGCTGGAAGACGTATTTCTTAAATTAATTTCTGGTGGTTCCTAAAACCTGTACATTTCTTCACAGTACATGCAAATATATCAGTAAGAGCATATTTCTATGTCTAGTTGATCGCACAGCACGCTACGGCATAGCACGGCTGTGGAATAAATTCTCGCAGAAAAGTTCCCATCAAATTATGATGTTAAAAGATTTAAATCGAAAATCCACAAATACTACCTCCTTATCTTGCATCCCATAACCATTTTCTAAGTTCCATTAAAATGCAATGAATAGGTAGCGGTCATCTATGCCCTGAGTGTTGATCAAAAACATCGTCTAAGAAAATGATTCTCAGTCAATCGGTATACCTAAAGGTGGGTCTCCTTTTTGATGCGATTGTCAAATTATGTCGAATCCACCGCCTACAAATCTTTTTTACATCCACATGTTTAATTAATTTTGAAAGAATGTTCTTTCCACTACCGAACTTAGCTTAGCCCATAATCGATGCATTATCACTTATATCTGAAGTAAAGCCTATGTGTTTTCTATAGAAAAGTGTGGCCTGTGATAAGGCTTAGTTTTCTATAGAAAAGTGTGGCCTGTGATAAGGCTCAGTTTTCTATAGAAAAGTGTGGCCTGTGATAAGGCTCAGTTTCCTATAGAAAAGTGTGGCCTATGACAAGGCTCAGTTTTCTATAGAAAAGTGTGGCCTGTAATAAGGCTCAGTTTCTTATAAAAAAGTGTGGCCTGTGATAAGGCTCAGTTTTCTATAGAAAAGTGTGGCCATGATAAGGTACAGTTTTCTATAGAAAAGTGTGGCCTGTGATAAGGCTCAGTTTTCTATAGAAAAGTGTGGCCTGTGATAAGGCTCAGTTTTCTATAGAAAAGTGTGGCCTGTGATAAGGCTCAGTTTTCTATAGAAAAGTGTGGCCTGTGATAAAACTCAGTTTTCTATAGAAAAGTGTGGCCTGTGATAAGGCTCAGTTTTCTATAGAAAAGTGTGGCCTGTGATAAGGCTCAGTTTTCTATAGAAAAGTGTGGCCTGTGATAAGGCTCAGTTTCCTATAGAAAAGTGTGGCCTGTGATAAGGCTCAGTTTTCTATAGAAAAGTGTGGCCTGTGATAAGGCTCAATTTTCTATAGAAAAGTGTGGCCTGTGATAAGGCTCAGTTTTCTATAGAAAATTGTGGCCTGTGATAAAACTCAGTTTTCTATAGAAAAGTGTGGCCTGTGATAAAACTCAGTTTTCTATAGAAAAGTGTGGCCTGTGATAAAACTCAGTTTTCTATAGAAAAGTATGGCCTGTGATAAGGCTCAGTTTTCTATAGAAAAGTGTGGCCTGTGATAAGGCTCAGTTTTCTATAGAAAAGTGTGGCCTGTGATAAGGCTCAGTTTTCTATAGAAAAGTGTGGCCTGTGATAAGGCTCAGTTTTCTATAGAAAAGTGTGGCCTGTGATAAGGCTCAGTTTTCTATAGAAAAGTGTAGCCTGTGATAAGGCTCAGTTTTCTATAGAAAAGTGTGGCCTGTGATAAAACTCAGTTTTCTATAGAAAAGTGTGGCCTGTGATAAGGCTCAGTTTTCTATAGAAAAGTGTGGCCTGTGATAAGGCTCAGTTTTCTAGAGAAAAGTGTGGCCTGTGATAAGGCTCAGTTTTCTAGAAGTGTGGCCTGTGTGTGGTCTATGATTAGGTTTAGGTTTCTATAGAAAAGTGTGACCAATGATTAGTGTCGGTGGGCTCTAGAAAAGTGCAGTCTACGGTTAGACTCGGTTTTATATAGAAATGTGTAGCCTATGGTTAGACTTGTTTTTACATAGAAATGTGAAGGCTTATTTTTAAATAGAAAAGTGTAGCCTATGGTTAGGCTCGGTTTTTAATAGAAAAGTTTAGCCTATGGTTAGGCTTAGTTTTCAACAGAAAAGTGTAGCCTATGGTTAGGTTCAGTTTTAAACAGAGACGTGCAGCCTATGTTTACGCTCAGTTTTCAACTAAAAGTGTAGTCTGCGGTAAGAATAAGATTTCTATAAAAAAAATCCTATTTTTAGGAGCTGTTTTTTGTGTAAACCCTGTTTTACTTTAATATTATTCATCTTTCCCGTTTAAGATTTTTAAAAATCTTCATGCATTCTCCATTTGCTTCTCTTCTGCTTAATTTTTATATGAATTTAAATGATTTCCATTCCATTTTCCATGTTTGTTTTCATTCCTGACTGTTGATGGCTTGAGATGTTGTTGTTCGCTGTTAATCAATTCCCAGTTATTAAAATTATTTTTACACGATATTTTTGTATTGTTTTTCATTGTTCATGCACTTTCTGTAATTGTTGTTAAATATTTAATTCAATTAATTTAAGGAAAGAAAATTAAAAAAACAATTAAATATTTATTTACTGCATTTAACATGGCAAACAGTTTATATTAAACAAAAATAACGTTTTAATAAAAAAGCGCTTTATTTGTTAAAAAAGTAAATTACTATTTAATATTAATTATCTGTTATCTTTATAATTGTTTTTCAATTTCGACATCACAAATAGTAGAATTATTTAAAAAGCGGTAGCAATTTAATTAAATAAATTATTTTTAACAAAGAAATAAAAACATCATCATCAATAAAATTATTGAAAAGATCAGACGTAATACAGATTAAAGTCACGATTTATTCATGAAAGCACCTAATATTGGGATAGTCTTAAGATAGTAGTAGTATAAGTAGTAAAAGACGGACATAAGTATTTAGTAGTTAATTCTGTTTATTAGTGACACGATCAATTAGCTTCAATTTTTATTAAAGTTTAAAAGCTATTTATAAAATATTGGTACTTAAAATTATTAGGGATACTCACGAGGTTGATTAAGTAAATTGCAAAAATTTGCACATTATGCAATTATATGTTATTATATTTGACTTATTTAAAGAATAAGGATATATACAGAAATAACAGTTTTGCTAGCAACTGCATCATTTTATCATATCGATCCTGAGTGCCCCTATTGTGTTATTTAATATATGAATTTATCTTTATATAGTAGACAATATTCATTCTATTTTGTATAATAAATTATTTCTTAATAGCTTTTCTTTCAATAATTTACTATCATTTCCGCATTCAAATGTTATAGGATAATTTATTCTAACTAATAACTTAAGAACTTAATCAGTCTTAAAATTGACTAATATCGAACTCAGTCAATTATGATTTTTTTATTTAAAGTATATTTGAAATGAATTAATATTTTATTACTAAATTGTCATATTTATTTCAATTATTTCATTCATCTGTTTTAATTTTAGACTAATAAGTACTAAAGCTTGTAGACGGAAATGTTTTAACAATTTTAAAACTTTTTTTTTAAATACTAAGTCTTTTCTATGAAATATTGAACCTAGTGATACGCTTTACAGCGGAAAAGTGGGCTTAACCTAAGGCTACACTTAACTATAGAAAATAAGCCTCACTATAGGCTACACTTTTCTATCAAAAACTAAGCCTAACCATAAGCTACACTTTTCTATAAAAGAAAGCCTAAACATAGGCTGCACTTTCCTATAGAAAACCTAACCATAGGCTGTATAGAAAATCTAGCCACATGCCTACATTTCTATAGAAAATTAAGCCTAACTATAGGCTACACTTTTCTATAAAAGTAAGCCTAAACATAGGCTACACTTTCCTATAAAAAAACCTAACCATAGGCTAAATAGAAAATCTAGCCACATGCCCACTTTTTACCAGAAAACTAAGCCTCACTATAGGCTACACTTTTCTATAGAAAACCAAGCCTTACTAAAGGCTACACTTTTTTATAGAAAAATAAACCTAACCTCAGGCTACACTTTTCTATAGAAAACTGACCCTAGACTTTTCTATTGAAAACTGAGCCTTACCACATTCTACACTTTTCTTAAGCAAACTGAACCTAACCTTAATCTACACTTTGCTATAGAAAACTAAGCCTAACCTTAATGTACACTTTTCTATAGAAAACTTGGCTTATTCTATTGAAAACTGATCCTTACCACAGGCTACACTTTTCTTAAGAAAACTAATCCTAACTTTAATCTACACTTTTCTTAAGAAAAGTAATCCTAACCTTAATTTACACTTTTTCATTGAAAACTGAATCTAACCTTAATCTACTCTTTTCTATAGAAAACTAAACCTAACCATAGGCTATGTTTTTCTATCGAAAACTAAACCTTTTCTATTGAAAAACTTTTCTATTGAAAACTAAATCTAACTATAGGCTACACTTTTCTATAGAAAACTTAACCTAACCATAGGCAACATTTTTCTATAGAAAACTTAACCTAACCATAGGCAACATTTTTCTATAGAAAATTGATCCTAACCATAGGCAACACTTTTCTATAGAAAACTTAACCTAACCATAGGCTACACTTTTCTTTAGAAAACTGAGCCCAACCATAGGCCACACTCTTCTTTAGAAAACTAAGCCTGAGCACAGGCCACACTTTTCTATATAAAACTCAGCCTGAGCATAGGCCAAACTTTTCTATAGAAAACTAAGCTTGATCACAGGCTAAGCTTTTCTATAGAAAATGAAGCCATACCTCAGGCTATACTTTTCTATAGAAAACTGAACCTTACCTCAGGCTATACTTTTCTATAGAAAACTAAGCCTTACCTCAGCCTTTACTTGAGCCTGACCACAGGCCACACTTTTCTATATAAAACTAAGCCTTACCTCAGCCTTTACTTTTCAATAGAAAACTAAGCCTTACCATAGGCTACACTTTTCTATAGAAAACTAAGCCTTACCTCAGCCTTTACTTTTCAATAGAAAACTAAGCCTTACCATAGGCTACACTTTTCTATAGAAAACTAAGCCTTACCTCATCCTTTACTTTTCAATAGAAAACTAAGCATAGGCTACACCTTTCTACGGAAAACTATTTTCATTTATATGCTTTAATTCAAACTATTTTAAAATCAATTGTTTATTCAATAAATCTTTAAAATTCTATATTTTATGGAAAATCATCATTAATTTTTTAAAATACATTTTACACATAAAAATTCATTACCTAATTATTTAATTTAGAATTTTAGCTCAATTAAAAGATATAATAAAATTTACCAAAACTTAAACATATTGAGGTAATAAAATATTATGTTTATTTGATTTGATGATTTTCATACTATGACAGTTCAAACTGAAATAAATACCCTTGGAAATGACATTTTCAGTAAATTCCCATACATAAAATTTCAAAAAAAAAATGTATATATTTACAAATAACTCATAATGAGACTAAAATCCATAAATAAAATAAATTACTAATTTAAAAGCATCACAAAAGTATTTTTATGCAATAACTGAGTATTTGCCTAAATAAAAATATTGAACAAATATCGTATCAATTCGTAGCTCTTACTCAAATGTTTATTCATAAATAATAATACGCCAATTATCATCAAGAATTTTATATCATGTCATATGTCATAAATGTAAATGGGTTTTGTAGGTGAAACTTTATGAACTGAAACAGCAAAAAACATGTAAATATCATTCAGTTATTATTGACACTTACTTAATTAGAAAACAAAGTATAAATGAAATTTTAAATTTAGAATCCAATTAAATAATAATTTAATATACTCGCCTAACAATAGGTAATAATTTTCTATTAAAAACTGAGCCTAATAATAGGCAACACTTTTTAGAAAATTAAGTATAACAAAAGGCTAAAGAACACTGATATTTACAACATGGTACCCTTTTTGTAATAAATTAGACCTAAGATATGACATATTTTTATAAAGATAGCCTCAGTTATCTTTACAACAACACTATCCCTCAGTTTTATATATACAATTTTATATATTTAACTTAAACCTTTTATAACAATATTTAGACTACACTTTTCTAAGTCAATTCAATTTAACCTCAGCCTAACAATCGACAACACTTTTCTATATAAAACTAATTCTAACAGTATACTACACTTTTCAATAGAAAACTGAGCTTGATTTCACTTTTCTATTTAAATTTTTAATAGAATATACTCTTCTATAAAACTGAGCCTAAAAATTAGCTACTGTTTTCTACATAAGCTTTAAATAGTCTAGACTTTATCATAGAAAACATATTCAACAAATATACTTAACTGTTATACAATTGTTAACTTAACTAATTCATAAACGAAAAATATAGGTATGACAAGCTTAGAATTAAACTTTTCTATATAAAATTCCTAGTAGGAATTTCCTACTATAAGACTTTATAGTTTGAAAATTCATTTAAAAATTAGGGGGTAAACTTATCGGTAGAGACTTGAGTCTAGCAAGCGAACACAAAATAAAATCCTTCGATTTGTATTGGAAACTAAACATCAGCCTTTATATTTTTCTTCTAGAAAAGTGTGCCTTATATGGAGCTATCAATAGGCTATATTTTTCTATTCAAAACTAATCATATCAATTTAAAAAATTTTGAAAAGGTAAAGACTGACCCTCTAATTTATTAACATTTTATTAGATTATCAAAGGCTTATTGTAGGAATTTTGTAGGGCAAATTTGATTTATAACTATGTCATTCGATTATTTTTCACTTTATTTGCCTTTATTTATTTTTCCTATTGCAAAGGAACCCAATCACAACAAAAAGCTTTACTATTTTATATAAAAATTAGCCCTAAAATAGGCAACACTTGTTCATAGAAAACTCAGCCTTATCATAGGCTATACTTTTTTTTAAACTGGTTTTCAAAGATCTACATTTTACATTTAGACTAAACACAAATTTTATTTAAAAATCTGAGGCTAAATATAGATTTTTCAATGCCTATTAAAACTATTATAATCGAATAATAAAAAAATCTGTTAAAGTCGGATCATTATTTTTAAAGAAAACTGTTATAATATGACATTTTTTGCTTCAAACGCAAATGTCTGTATAGAAAACTGTAATAAGGCAAAATTTGTCTATGGAAAAATTTTGTAAACCAAAATGTTTTTACAGAAACTGTTATAATTCAGCATTTTTTTAAATTTTTATAATAAAAAAAAATCTAACAATTTGTTAAATATATGTAATATAACAGTTGAAGATTTTTTATGTAAAAAGAAAGCATTATAAAGAACTGTTATAATAGAAAAAAATTTACAGAAAACTGTCAAAACCGCACAATTTATTTTAGAAAACTTATATATATAGAACATTTGTTTATAGAAAACTGTTATAATCGAAAAATGTTCAAAACAAAACTGTTATAATCTACCAAATTTCTAAAACTGTTATAAACGAATCATATTTAATAAAAAACTGTTATAATCGAACAATTTGTTTTTATAGAAAACTGTTATAATCGAACAATTCTTTATAGAAAACTGTTCTAATCGAAAATTTTTCAATTGAAAACTGTTAAAATCGAACAATTTTCTAAAGAAAACTTTTAAAATTGAAAAATGTGCGATAGAAAACTAATAAAAACATACAATTTTCTTTGAAAAGCGTTTATAAAAGAATAATATTTTATTTAAAAATATTATAATCGAACAGTTTTTTTTAAGAAAACTGTTATAAACAAATTATTTTCTATAGAAAACTGTTATAATCCAACAGATTGTATAGAAAACTATTATAATCGAACAATTTTCTATGGAAAACTCTATAACCAAAAACTTTTTTTATAGAAAACTGTTATAACATGTTTTTTTCAGAAAACTGTTATAATTGAACAATTTTCTAAAGAAAACTGTTATAATAGAACAATATTCCTGAAAAATTTTTAATGAAAAGACTATTTTTTATAGAAAACTGTTATAGTCGAACAGTTTTTTTAAGGAAATTGTTATAAACAAACCATTTTCTATAGAAAATTGTTATAAACAAACCATTTTCTATAGAAAACTGTTATAAACGAAAACTTGTTTATAGAAAACTATTATATATCGAACTATTTTCCATGGAAGATCCTTATAACAAAACATTTTTTTTACAAAAAACTGTTATAATAATTTTTTTTACAAAAAACTTTAATAATCGAACAATTTTTTTATGAAAACTGTCATAATTCAACAATTTTCTACAAAAAAACTTATAATCAAACAAATTTTTGTAGAAAACTGTCATAATTTGCAATTTGCTATAAAAACAGTTAACAACAAACAATTTTCTTCAGAAAATGTTTACAAAAGAATAATATTTTATAGAAAACTGTTATAAACAAACCATTTTCTATAGAAAACTGTAGTAATTGAAATGTTTTTATAGAAAACTATTATAATCTAGGAATTTTTTATATAAAACTCTAAAAACCAAAATTTAGTTTATAGAAACTGTTATAATAAAAATATTGTTTACAGAAAACTGCAAAAATAGAACAATTTTCTAAACAAAACTGTAATAATAGAACGATTTTTATTAGAAAACTTTTATAATAGAACAATTTTTTTTAGAAAACTGTTAAAATATAACAATTTTCTGTAAAAAAAAAACTGTTTTAATTAAACAACTTTCTATAGAAAACTGTTATAATCAGACAGTTTTCTGTAGAATAAAACAAATATAGATAACTATTATAATCGAACATGTTTCTGTAGAAAACTGTTTTTATCAAACAATTTTCTATAGAAAACTGTTATAACCGAACAATTTTTTACGGAAAACTATTATAATCAAACATGTTTTTATGAAACTGTTATATAACAGAAAACTTTTGTAATAGAATATTTTTTTGTTAACTGTTATAATCGAGACATTTTGTTAAAAAACTGTTATGATCGAACACATTTTTATAAAAAACTGTTATAATTGAATAATTTTCTAAAAAAAACTGTTACAATCGAACAATTTTCTAAAGAAAACTGTTATAATCGAATAATTTTCCAAGGAAAACTGTTATAATCAAACAGTTTTCTATAGAAAACTATTATAATTCAACAATTTTCCATAGATAACTGTTATAATCGAACAATATTCTAAAGAAAATTGTTACAATCGAACAATTTTCTAAAGGAAACTGTTATAATCGAATAATTTTCTAAAGAAAACTGTTATAATCGAATAATTTTCTATAGAAAACTGTTATAATCGAACAACTTTCTAAAGAAAACTATTATAATCAAACAGTTTTCTATAGGAAACTATTATAATTCAACAATTTTCTATAAAAAACTGTTATAATCGAACACTTTTCTGAAGAAAACTGTTACAATCGAACAATTTTCTAAAGAAAAACTGTTATAATTTCACAATTTTCTATAGAAAACTGTTATAATTTCACAATTTTCTATAGAAAACTGTTATAATTTCACAATTTTCTATAGAAAACTGTTATAATCGAATAATTTTCTATAGAAAATTGTTATAATCGAAAAATTTTCTATAGAAAACTGTTGTAATTGAACAATTTTCTATAGAAAACTGTTATAATCGAACCATTTTTTTTATAGAAAACTGTTATAATTAAATAATATTATATATAAAACTGGTATAATCGAACAATTTTCTGTAGAAAACTGTTATAATCGAAAAATTGTCTAAAAAAACTGTTACAGTAGAACAATTATCTATAGAAAACTGTTATAATCAAAACCTTTTCTATAGGGAACTGTTATGTAATAAAACTCTACTCGTATGTGTGTAAATAATATACTAACTTAATATTTATTTGTCTGGCAAATATTTGCATAACTACTAACTCACTATTTACTAGGATTATATGTAACATTAAAATTTAGTTAAATAGTTATATAAATGTTAACTCATAATTTTATTAAAATTAAATGAAAATTTAATAAAATTATCTATAGTTTGAAAAGGTGTTAAAATAATATGAATTTTCAATAAATTCACATTAACATTAATAAATAATTACTTGAGCAAATTGATTGAAAATAATTTAAATTTAAAACACATTTTCCTGTGGCCAAAGTAAATAAATAGATCATTTAGCCAAAGGTATCGGTTGTGTGTAAAAGGGCTTATGACAATTTTTAATAAATGAATTTTTATAAAAAAGTGAAAGTCGTAGTAACAAGAGGTTAAAGATCTCATTAATTGAAATAAAAATTTTTCCAAAGTTCATTTGGGAACAATTTTTTGCTCCTAATAGTTAAAATTATGTTCTTGATTGTGTTAGAACAAACTATTCATGATGGCTCTAAATTGCTAATTATCTAACAACCAGGAGAAATGTGTCTATGGACATAATCAACCAGTATAAAATTAAAATTAAAATAAAATTCATTAGTTAATTTTAAACACTAAATAATGATGTCTCTACTATGAAAGAGCTTTGCCAACAGGCCCCATGCTTTGACCACAAACATCATTATCATGATAATGATGATGGCTGTAGCTCGTTTGGTTACTTTGGTTTTGGCCTGGCCAGTAAATGTAATTATGTTATTAATTAAAAATAAAAAAAACAACACAAAATTCATTTAACTTATTTAAAATATTTAAATGGTTGAACATTTTATAAATTAAACTCTTACAAATACTCACACACAAATTAAGATGAAAATTGTGTGAATAAGGATTATAATGTTAAAGGATATTAAAAGGTTTTAACCTTTTTTTAATGCCGAGGACAGCCCCTAATTACTTTAATTACAAGAAGATGTTTTTTTTTTCAAATTACACCTTTACTGCCCTTAGCTTTTTGTTAATTTGGAGTAAATTTGCAAAAAGTTTGTACAGAAAATTGTGGATTAGTTAAAGAGGATAAGGATATACATTACTTTGTTTTCTTACTATGTAATGTCCTTGGTTAAAGCGCTTGTTAAGAGAATGTTGAACTTAATGAAGGTATAATTTATAAAAATCTTAAAAGAAGTTCAAAGAACTGCAAGATTTCAATATTTATTCTAATTTATCTATGTATAGACAGTTTCTTGATTATCTAACAGTTTTATGTAGAAAACTGTTTTATTATAACAGTTTACTATGAATATTGTTTGATTATAACAGTTTTCTATGGAAACTTTTTCGATTATAACAGTTTTCTATAGAAAATTGTACGATTATAACATTTTTCTATGGAAAATTATTCAATTATAACAGTTTTTTTTTATAGAAAATTGTTTGATTATAACAGTTTTTTTATGGAAACTTGTTTGATTATAACAATTTTCCATAGAAAATTTTGTGATTATAACAATTGTTTTATAGAAAATTGTTTGGTTATATCAGTTTTCTATAGAAAATTGTTTGACTAAAACAATTTTCTATGGAAAATTTCTATAGAAAACTGTTCGATTATAACAGTTTTCTATAGAAAATTGTTCGATTATAACAATTTTCTAAAGAAAACCCATTTGTTATAACAGTTTTCTACAGAAAATTGTTCGGTTATAATAATTTTCTATAGAAAATTGTTCGATTATAACAGTTTTCTAGAGAAAATTGTTGGATTATAACAGTTTTCAACAAAAAATTGTTTGATTATAACAGTTTTCCATAGAAAATGGTTCAATTATAACAGTTTTCTATAGAAAATAATTTGATTATAACAGTTTTCTTGAGATAATTGTTCGATTCTAACTGTTTTCTAAAGAAACCCGTTTTGTTATAACAGTTTTGTTCGGTTATAACAGTTTTCTACAGAAAATTGTTTGATTATAACAGTTTTCTATAAAAAAATTGTTTGATTATAACAGTTTTCTACAGAAAAGGGTTTGATTATAACAGTTTTCTACAGAAAATTATTTGATTATAACTTTTTTCTTGAGATAACTGTTCGATTATAACAGTTTTCTATAGAAAACTATTCGATTATAAAAATTTTCTATAGGAAATTGTTCGGTTATAACAGTTTTCTATACAATACTGTTTGACTATAACAATTTTCTATAGAGAATTTTTTGATTAAAACAGTTTTTTGTAAAAAACTTTTCGATTATAACTGTTTTCTATAGAAAACTGTCTTGTTATAACAGTTTTGTATAAAGAATTTTTTATTATAACAGTCTTCTATAAAAAAATATTTGATTATTTAAAACAGTTTTTTTTTTAAATTGTTTGACTAAAATAGTTTTTTATCGAAAACTTTTCTCTTATAACAGTTTTTCATAACAGTTTTCTATAGAAAATTGTTTGGTTATACCAGTTTTCTATAGAAAATTCTTCGATTACAAAAGTTTTCTTTATAAAACTCTATTATTACAATTTTCTATTGAAAATTGTTCGATTATAACATCTTTCTATTAAAAATTCTTTGATTTTAACAGTTTTCTTTACAAAATTGTTTGATTTTAACAGTTTTCGATAGTAAACTGTTCGATTCTAACAGTTTTCTATAGAAAACTCTTCGATTATAAACGTTTTCTATAGTAAATTGTTTGACTAAAACAGTTTTTTATAGAAAATTCTTCGATTATAGCAGTTTTCTTTAGTAAGTTCTTCGATTATAAGAGTTTTGTATTGAATATTGTTCGATTATAACAGTTTTCTTTAGAAAATTGTTGAATTATAACAGTTTCTATAAAAAAAATGTTCGATTATAACAGTTTCCTATAAAAAGTTCTTCGATTATTTCAGTTTTCTTTAGAAAATTGTTCGATTATAACAGTTTTCTATAGAAATTTGTTCAATTATAACAGTTTTCTATAGAAAATTGTTCAATTTTAACATTTTTTTTCAAAAAATTTGTTCGATTATAACAATTATTTTTTGGCAAATTGTTCGATTATAGTGTTTTTCTGTAGAAAATTCTTCGATAATAACAGTTTTCTTTAGAAAGTTGTTCGGTTGTAACAAATTTTCTTTTGCAAATTGTACGATTATAACAGTTTTGAGTTGAAAATTGTTCGATTATAACAGTTTTCTTTAGTAAGTTGTTCGATTATAACAGTTTTGTATTGAATATTGTTCGATTATAACAGTTTTCTTTAGTAAGTTGTTCGATTATAACAGTTTTGTATTGAATATTGTTCGATTATAACAGTTTTCTTTAGAAAATTTTTCGATTATTACAGTTTCTTTAGAAAGTAGTTCGATTATAACAGTTTTCTATAAAAAGTTCTTCGATTATAACAGTTTTCTTTAGAAAATTGTTCTATTATAACAGTTTTCTATAGAAAATAGTTCGATTATAACAGTTTTCTATAAAAAAAATAGATTATTATAGATATCTTTTGAAAATTGGTTGATTATAACAGTTAAAGAAAATTGTTCGACTATAACAGTTTTCTATTAAATGAAGTCAATTTTCCTTAGAACATTTCTTACCGAAAAGTTATCGATAACTTTCTTTAATAGAGCAAAATTATAGTGGGTTTATTTCCCCCCAAATGACTATTATTTCAATTATTTTTTAGAAGTTTCAATCAAAATTTATTATTTAACATATTTTATTTTTATTTCAGTTTTCTTCGAAAAAACTTCGATTGCCACAAAATTTTCGCTCAATGGGCTTAACACCACTCTATTCTCCAGCAACAAATGATCAAGTTGAGTGCAATAAAATGACTCAACAGCAGAATCAATTAAAGATAAAAAGAAGCTTCAAGAGAAGGCGCTTTGCGGCGAATTTCCTAGGTGTCAGTATGGCGATCGTGTTTGTACTGACACAGAATTTAGAAAGAGCACAAGCAGGTAAGTGAACAAAAGTGGACTAGAGTTAAGATATTTAGATGATATTTCCCAAAATTATATAAAAAGCTAATTTTGAATGCCCCTTATTTGTTAAGTAAAATTGCTATTTGACTCCTTGTGTGTTTACTTGGGGTACATAAAGTGGACAAATGAATTTCCAAAATTTAAATTAAATTATAGACCAAATCAGATACACAATGATTTCATTTAATCCTTTTTTTCTCGATCTCGCAAAATTATGTAAATCATAATTGATTTTCTTAAATAAACTTTCAACATCCCTTTCAAATCTTTCTTCAAAATCTACGTCAAACAAATATTAAACAGCCATTAGCAGTCATCAAACATACATTTCCTAGGGAAATTTAACAAATTTTTTTTACACCCAGTTTTTCTGTGGCCACTGATTAAAATTGCCAAAAGGGTCAATCTGTTGTAAAACATTGTCATTTTTGTAAAATAAAACCAAGAGGAAAAAAAAACCCCAAAAGAAAATAAAAATTAGACCGAGAAACAAAAAATAATGATGACAAATTGAACGGCAACAAAAAAGAAAAATTATACAAAATAGTTAAAAATAGAAAGAAACCCCTAATTCAGCAAAAAATTGCTGATACATATGAGGTTTGTCTAAGAAGATATTTAAAATATTTAGTTTTCTTGAAAACATTTCTCAATTATTTCAATCGTTTTTTAAGTTATCATATAACTTTTCATACTCCCCCTTACTTGAGGTCTCATGAAAACGATTTTAAACAAATATTTTCACCTCAAGTTTTGTTATGTTTCTCGGTGGCTCTACATGGAAGACATGTCGAATATGTCAATAATGTCAAATTTGGAGACAAATTGCAAATTGCAACCTCAATTAAAATCACATCAATTAGCAACAGTTAACAGCTGCTGCCAACTAAAGTTGCTACGCTCGTTTAACTTTTATAACATTTTCAAATGCTTAAACATCTAAGCATATTTTTCATATAAGAAAACCCAGTAAAAATTGAGATTATAGAAAATTCCCAGAAATTTTTTGATTTTTCTTTAATTCCCAAATCACGGCAACATTTTTCTATGTTGAGAAACATATTAATCTGACAAAGGCAACATATTTTTGTATATAAACATGTTCCTATCCAAAAGAAACATTTTTATAGAGAACAACATTTTTCATTAGAAACATGTTCTTTTGACAAAGACAACATTTTTTTTAGATACATGTTCCTATGCCAAAGTCAAATGAAAAATCTTTCATTATAAACATGTTCCTTTGCCAAAGACAATATTTCTCATTACAAAACATGTTCCCTTGCCAGAGGCAACATTTTCCTTTAGAAACACGTTTCTTGCCAAAGGCAGTATGTTCCTTTGACAAATTCAACATTTTTCTTTAGATACATGTTCTTTAGCCAAAGGCAACATCTTTCATTATTAAACATGTTCCTTTGCTACGTTTTTCTATTGGAACATCTTCCTTTGATAAAGTCAAGATTGTTAATCAGAAACATGTTCCTTTTCCAAAGTCAACATTTTTTATTAGAAACATGTTCATTCGCCAAAGGCAACATTTTTTAATAGAAATATGTTTCTATAGAAAAATACTTGCTAAAAGTAAAATTTTTCATCATAAACATGTTCCTTAGCAAAGGCAACATTTTTCATTAGAATCATGTTCCTTTGCCAAAGGCAACATTTTTCTAAAGACACATGCTTATGGCAACATTTTTCTTTAGAAGCATGTTCTTAAGCCAAAGGCAACATTTTTCATTACAAAAATTGGTTCTTTGTCAAAGTCAAGATTTTTATTAAAAATCATATTTTTTGCCAGAGGCAACATTTTTCTTCAGAAACATGTTACTTTGCCAAAAGCAACATATTTCTATAGAAATATGTTTCATTGCCAAAGGCATGAACATGTTTCTTTAGAAACATGTTCTTAAGCCAAAGGCAACATTTTTCATTACAAAAATTGGTTCTTTGTCAAAGTCAAGATTTTTATTAAAAATCATATTTTTTGCCAGAGGCAACATTTTTCTTCAGAAACATGTTACTTTGCCAAAAGCAACATATTTCTATAGAAATATGTTTCATTGCCAAAGGCAACATTTTTCATTAGAAACATGTTCCTTTAACAAAGGTAATATTTTTCTTTAGAAATACGTTCTTTAGCCAAAGACCACATTTTTCACCACAAAACATGTTCTTTTGCCAAACGCAACATTTTATTTTTGAAACATGTTGCTTTTTCGAAGGCAACTTTTTTTTAGAAACATTTTGCTTCGGCAAAAACATGTTCTTTTGCCAAAGGCAAAATTTTTCATTAGAAGCACGTTCCTTTGCCAAAGGCAAAATTTTTCTATAGAAACATGTTCCTCTGCCAAAGACAACAATTTTTTTTTAGAAACATGTTCCTTTGCTAAAGGAAACATTTTTCATTACATTTTTCTTTAAAAACATATTTTCTTGGCAATGGCAACATTTTTCATTAAAAAGGAATTATTTTGCCGAAGGCAACATTTTTCTTTAAAAATATTCCTTTGCCAAAGGCAACATTTTTCTATAAAAATATGTTTCTTTGCCAAAGGCAACATTTTTTTATTGAAATATGTTCCTTTGCCAAATTCAACATTATTCAATACAAACATGTTCCTTTGCCAAAGGCAACATTTTTCGTTAGAAACAATATTCTTTGCCATTAGAAACATGTTTCTAAGCTAAAGGCAACACTTTTCATAAGAAACATATAAAAGCCTTTGACAAATGAAGACGTTGGAATACAAAAATGTTGCTTTTATCAGAGAAACATGTTGCTATACAAAAATGTTGCCTTTGTCACAAAAACATGTTGCTATACAAAAATGTTGCTTTGACAAAGAAACATGTTGCTAAATAAAATTTTTTCCTTCAACAAGGGAATATATTTCTAAAAAAAATCTTACCTCAAATCAATATTTTATATTTGCTGGGCTTATTCCATCATGTGTTATGTTTAGTTTTCCAACAACTATGAATGATGTTTGCTCATGATGTTGATGATGACTCACAGACATACAATTTTATTTCAATAAACAACAATTTTGATATGAATCTCTTCTGCAATCTTTGCAACATTTATACAGATGCACTCTTACATGAATGTCCGTCTGCCTGACTCATGACTGACTGCCTGTTGCATAGATTCCCATAAAGAAGGTTGGTTTGTTGCTCCTAGAGTTTTAATAAAAAAAACTCATATGTATAAAGTTTTTGTTACGCCAAGTGTTTGCACATGCAACATTCATGGCAACATTTCTAGCTGACATGTCAGACAAAATGTTTGGAAAAGAGCAAGAAATAATAAAGTGGATTAAGGTATTTAAAGGAGTGAATTTTGTTTTGCATGCTTTGGGCTAATAAATAAGTTGCCACTCAAAAATTTCGCTTTTTTTAGAAGGAACATGTTGCTAGAGAAAAAAACTTGACTTTGATAAAGGAACATGTTTCTATGAAAAAAATATTCCAAATATTTTTCATATGAAAATTTGTTTAGTAAATTTTTCATATAAAAATTTCTTTAGTAAATTTTTTATAAAAAAATTTCTTTAGTAAATTGTTTATATACAAATTTTGTTTAGTAAATTATTCATATAAAAGTATCTTTAGTAAAATTTTCATATAAAAATTTCTTTAGTAATTTTTTCTTATAAAAATTTCTTTAGTAAATTTTTCATATAAAAATTTCTTTAGTAAATTTTTAATATAAAAATTTTTTTAGTAAATTTTTTATATAAAAATTTCTTTAGTAAATTTTTCATCTAAAAATTTCTTTAGTAAATTTTTCAAATAAAAATTTCTTTAGTAAATTTTTCAAATTAAAATTTCTTTAGTAAATTTTTCATATAAAAATTTCTTTGGTAAAATTTCTGTAGTAAATTATTATTAAAAAAAACATTTTTATGGAGAAATATGTTCCTTTGTCAAAGTCAAGATTTTTCAATAGAAACATGTTCCTTTGCCAAAGACAACCTTTTTCTTTAGACACATGTTCTTTTGCAAAGGCAACATTTTTCATTAGAAACATGTTCCTTCACCAAAGGCAACATATTTCTTTAGATACATTTTCTTTAAAAACATGTTCTTTTGCCAAATGCATAATTTTTCATTATAAACATTTTCTTTTGTCAAAGGTAACATTTTTTATTAGAAACATGTTCCTTTGCCAAATGCAATATTTTTCTATATAAATATGTTGCCAAAGGCAACATTTTGCTATAGAAACATGTTCAATTGCCAAAGGCAACATTTTTTATTAGAATCATGTTCTTTTGCCAAAGGCAAGATTTTTCATTACAAAACATGTTCCTTTCTTTAGTCACGTTTTCATATAAACATTTCTTTAGTAAAATTTTCATATATTTTTTTTTTTTGCAAATTTTTCATATCAAAATTTCTTTAGGAAATTTTTCATATAAATTTTTTTGCAAATTTTTGATATAAAATTTACAAAAACAAAAACATTTTTATAGAGAAATATGTTCCTTTGCCAAAGTCAAGATTTTTCAGTGGAAACATGTTCCTTTGCCAATCACAACATTTTTCATTAGACACATGTTCTTCTGCCAAAGGCAACATGTTCCTTCACCAAAAGCAACATATTTCCTTAGATACATGTTCTTTTGCCAAAGCAAAATTTTTCTTCAAAAACATGTTCTTTTTTCAAATGCAAAATTTTTTAATTATAAACATGTTCCTTTGTTGCCAAAGGCAACATTTTTCTATATAAATACATTCCTTTGCGAAAGGCAACATTTTGCCAAAGGCAACATTTTTCATTAGAAACATGTTCTTTTGCCAAAGACAACATTTTTCATTACAAAACATGTTCCTTTCTTTAGTAAATTTTTCATATAAAAATTTCTTTAGTAAATTTTTCAAATAAAAAATTTCTTTAGGAAATTTTTCAAATAAAAAATTTCTTTCGTAAATTTTTCAAATAAAAAATTTCTTTAGTAAATTTTTCAGATATAAAATTTCTTTAATAAATTTTTCTTTTAAAAATTTCTTTAGTAAATTTTTCATATAAAAATTTCTTTAGTAAATGTTTTACATAAAAATTTGAAGCATATTTCTGTAGAAATATTAACTTTGTTTCTAATCAAAAAATCTTGCCATGGATAAAGGAACATGTTTATAAAGAAAAATGTTGCCATAAAAAACGGAAACATGTTTCTATACAAACAAATGTTATCTTTTGCTTAGCAACATGTTGCTATGGGGAAAAATAGATCAAAATAAAGAAATTTTGCTTTTAAACTCCTGACAACAATTCCCTCCAGAAACAGACGAAAGTAAATCTCTGTTATTGTTTTATACCCATTCCCCCAAAAAAAATCTATTAGCATCATATTGCATCCAAAAAAAATACGACTAAGAACTAAGACATGTTTAAAAAAAAACGATGAAATAGAAATTGCATTAAATAACAATAAAAATTGGATTTTGTACATACTTTTTAAGCTCAAATGAATGAATGTCTGTCCTTCTATGACATGTTTTCTCCAATTTCTCAAAAAGGATTTTTTCTTCCCATCCTCCTTGTCTCCTGTTTGTCACTTGTCAAACGAAAGTGTGTTAAATAGAATTTTTTTCCTCTCGAGGTTGAGTCTTATAAAAAAAAATGCGAAATGTATCATGAAAATTTAAAAAAGATTTATTGTTCTGTGGTATGCAAAATAGGAAAATACTCGTAAAACAAAAAAGGATACAACTCTTGTAAGCTAAGGAAGAAAAAGGCAATTAATCATTCAATTTGTTGGTGAAGTGATTTTGGTTAAGTACCGAATACTTAAGGAGAAAACAAGGAAAACTCATGAAATGTTTAAGGAAAACAAAAACATTTTTTGAATGGTATTTTTTGTTGCCTTTTTCCTTGATTTAGTTTTGAAAAAATAAAAGGGTTTTAATTGGTCGTTTCTTATAAACGAAAAGGAAAACAATTAATTAACAAATTTGTTTATAAAAAGAATCAATAAAGCAGAAAAGAAGTTTATAAAAGGTTGAGAAAAATTTACAAATTTAAAGTCCTAAAGTGTTTTTTGCTTTTTCCTTTTTTTTCCTTGATGAAGAAACATATTTCCATAGGAAAATGTTGCCTCAAGCAGCAGATCTTGTTTCTCCAAAAAAATAAGGCAATTGAATGTGTTTATAAAGAATCTTGTCAAAAGAACATGTGTCTATAAAAAATGTTGTCTATGGCAAAGAAACATGTTTCTATTAAAAAATGTTGCCTTTGATAAGGGAACATGTTTCTATTAAAATATGTTGCCTTTGCCAAAGAAAAATGTTTCTATCAAAAAATATTGCACTTAATAAAGAAACATGTTTCTATTGTAAAATATTGTCTTTGTCAATAAATAAATGATTTTTTCAAAAATGTTGCCTTGACAAAGAAAACATTTTTCTCTAGAAATGTTCTTCTATAAGAATATGTATCTTTGCTATAGGCAAAATTTTTCTATAGAAACGCGTTCCTTTGCCAAAGGCAACATTTTTTAATAGAAGCATGTTCCTTTGTCAAAGGCAACATATTTCTCTGAAACATGTTTTATTGTCAAACTTTTGCTATAGAAACATGTTCTTTTTTCACAGTCAACATTTTTGTATAGAAAGGTGTTCTTTTGCCAAACGCAACATTTTTTTATTGAAGCATAATCCTTTGCCAATGGCAACATATTTCTCTGAAACATATTCCTTTATCAGTGGCAACATTTTTCTCTGAACCATGTTGCTTTGCCAAAAAAACATGTTCATGTCATAAATGTTGCCTTTGACAAGGCAACATTTTTGATAAAATCATGTTTTTTTGACAAAGGCAACATTTTTTTCTTTGAAACATGTTTAATTGCCACACTTTTGCTATAGGAACATGTTCCTTTTTCACAGTCAACATTTTTGTATAGAAACGTGTTCTTATGCGAAACGCAACATTTTTTTTATTAAAACATGATCCTTTGCCCATGGCAACATATTTCTCTGAAACATATACCTTTGTCAGTGGCAACATTTTTCTCTGAAACATGTTGCTTGGACAAAAATAACATGTTTGTAACAAAAATGTAGGTACATGTTTCTATCTAAAAATGTTGCCTTTGGCAAAACAACATGTTTCTACTGAAAAATATTGCCTTTGTCAAAGAAACATGTTTTTATCCAAAATGTTGCTTTTATTAAAAATAATTCCTTTGGGGACAAAAACACACACGGTATCATTTCAAATTTGATCAATATTTATTTTTTCCTTGTACTTTTTACCCTCTTTAGACCATAACTAACTATAGTTAAACTATCATAAATAAATTTTCCTAAACTTTTTTAACAAAATCTCTTGAATAGTATAAATGTTTATGAACGTGCTTTCCCAGAACCAACAACCTTGAGAAATTACATACATACATTTTTCAAAATTAGAAACCACAAACAAAATATCCAAGGAAAATTGTTAGTTATGGCAAAATGTTTTGCAATAATTTTCCAAATCAAATTTTAGCATTAACTTTAACTTAGTTCTGAAATTGTTGTAATCATTTTTTCAAATCCAAGTGGTTTACAAAACTTTTTGTTATTAAGTTAAAAATGAAAAGATTTTTCTTTTAAGATTTATTGTAATTTTTTTGACTTAAAGAAGAAAAATCAAAACTTGCAGTTTTAAAAGTTTTAAAAACAGACAGACATATTTCTTTAAATAAATATGGTTTTTCTATGTTTACTGAAGGAAACATGTTTCAGGGAAAAATGTCTCCATTGGCAAAGCAACATGTTTCAAAAAAAAATTGTTGCCACCAACAAAGGAACATGTTTCAGAGAAAAATGTTTCCACTGGCAAAAGATTATGTTTTAATAAAAAGGAACATGTTTTAGAGAAAAGTGGCAAAGGAACATGTTTCAGAGCAAAATGTCTCCACTGGCAACATGTTTCAGAAAAAATTGTTGGCATTGACAAAGGAAAAATGTTGCCACTGGCAAAGGAATACGTTTCAGAAAAGAAATTGTCATTGGAAAAGGATCCTGTTTCAATAAAAAAAAGTTGCGTTTGGCAAAAAACACATTTATACACAAAAATGTTGCTTGCGAAAAAGGAACAAAAAGTTTTGCTAAGGAACATGTTCCAGAGACAAATGTTGCAAAGGAACACTTTTCTATAGAAAAAGCCTGTCTTCAGCAAAGAAATATGTTTCTAAAGAAAAATGTTGCCTTTGTCAAAAAAAACATGTTTTTAAAAGAAAATTTTTCCTTTGGCAAATGAAAATGTTTCTCTATTTTAACAAAAAGAAACATGTTTCAGAGCAAAATGATGCATTTGGCAAATGAATAAGTTTCAATAGAAAATTGTTGCCTTTGGCAAAAGAACACTTTTGTAAAATGTTTACTGTGGAAAAAGAACATGTTTCTACAAAAAAATCTTGTCTTTAGCTAAAAAACATATTTCTAAATAAACGAATTTGTTAAGAATCAAATTTCTTAAGAAAAATGTTGACAAACAAAACCTGTCTCAGATAAGAATGTTCAACTAGAAAAATGATGCATTTGGTAAAGAAACATGCTTTTAAATAAAAATGTTGCCTTTGGCAAAAGAACATGTTTTTCTATATTAATAAATCGAAACACGTTTCAGAAACAAATGTTGCTTTGGCATATTTCAATAGAAAAATGTTGTCTTTGGCAAAGGAACATGTTTCTCAAGAAAAATGTTGCCTTTGTAAAAGGAACATGTTTTTCTATATTAACAAATTGAAATATGTTTCAGATGAAAATGTTGCTTTTTAATGTTTCAGTAAAAAAAATGTTGCCTATGTCAAAAGAAGAAGATTTTTTAAAGGAAAATGTTGCCTATGACAAAGGAACATATTTTTTGTATATTAACAAAACGAAACATTTTTCAGATAAAATGTTTTTTTTTTTTTGGTAAATTTTAGTATAAAAATTTCATATAAAAATTTCTTTAGTAAATTTTTCATATAAAAATTTCTTTAGTAAATTTTTTATAAAAAAATTTCTTTAGTAAATTTTTCATATAAAAATTTCTTTAGTAAATTTTTCATATAAAAAATTTCTTTAGTAAATTTTTCATATAAAAATTTCTTTAGTAAATTTTTCATATAAAAATTTATCTAGTAAATTTTTCATAAAAAAATGTATTTAGTAAATTTTTCATAAAAAAATTTCTTTAGTAAATTTTTCATATAAAAATTTCTCTAGTAAATTTTTCATAAAAAAATTTCTTTACTAAATCTTTCATATAAAAATATCTTAAGTAAATTTTTCATATAAAAAATTTCTTTAGTAAATTTTTTATATAAAAATTTCTTTAGTAAATTTTTCATATAAAAATTTCTTTAGTAAATTTTTCATATAAAAAATTTCTTTAGTAAATTTTTCATATAAAAATTTCTTTAGTAAATTTTTCATATAAAAATTTATCTAGTAAATTTTTCATAAAAAAATGTCTTTAGTAAATTTTTCATAAAAAAATTTCTTTAGTAAAATTTTCATATAAAAATTTCTCTAGTAAATTTTTCATAAAAAAATTTCTTTACTAAATCTTTCATATAAAAATATCTTAAGTAAATTTTTCATATAAAAAAATTCTTTAGTAAATTTTTTATAAAAAAATTTCTTTAGTAAATTTTTCATATAAAAATTTCTTTAGTAAATTTTTCATATAAAAAATTTCTTTAGTAAATTTTTCATATAAAAATTTCTTTAGTAAATTTTTCATATAAAAATTTATCTAGTAAATTTTTCATAAAAAAATGTATTTAGTAAATTTTTCATAAAAAAATTTCTTTAGTAAATTTTTCATATAAAAATTTCTCTAGTAAATTTTTCATAAAAAAATTTCTTTAGTAAATTTTTCATATAAAAATTGCTTTAGTAAATTTTTCATTTAAAAATTGCTTTAGTAAATTTTTCATTTAAAAAAATTTCTTTATTAAATTTTTCATATAAAAATTTCTTTAGTAAATTTTTCATGTAAAAATTTTTTTAGTAAATTTTTCATGTAAAAATTTTTTTAGTAAATTTTTCATATAAAAATTCCTTTAGTAAAATGTTTCATATAATTATTTATGTAGCAAATGTTTCGTATAACTTTGGAAAAAAAATGTCTCTAGAAATATGGCACATGTTTCTATTAAAATATGTTGCCTTAAGCATAGGAACATGTTTCATTACAAAAAATTGTATGTTTCAATAGAAAAATTTGGCAAAGGAACATATTTCTATAGAAAAATTATGCATTTAACAAAGCAACATGTTTCTATAGAGAAATGTTGCCTTTGTACAAGGAACGTATTTTTAAAAGAAAATGTTGCCTTTAGCAGAAACAAGTTTTAAGGAAAATATTGCTTTGGCAAAGGAACATGTTTTAAAAGTTTCTAAGAAAGGCAGAGAAACTTGTTTCGAAAGTAAAATGTTTCAGTTGGCAACATTTGAGACTTTATTTTTCTATTGAAACATGTTTCTAATGAAAAATATTTCCGTTGGCAAATATTGTCTATTGAAATATTTTGACTTAAACAAAGAACATGTTTCTAGAATATGATTATTTCTCTAAGGTAACATATTATATAAAAAATATGTTTCTGCCCAAAAATGTTACCTTTGGCTAAGGAAATGTTGAGTTTGATAATAAAATATGTGTTTTTTATAAATGAAAATGTTGCCTTTTGCAAGAGAATTTGTTGATACAAAAAATGCTTTTGGCAAAGGAACATGTTTCTATAGAGAAGTCTTGCCTTTATAAAAATGTTGCCTTTGTCTAAAGAACATGTTTCTATAAAAAAGTGTTGCCTTTTGAAAAATGTTGCCTTTGGCAAAGAAACATGTTTTTTCTTTTTGAGTGTTGACTCGTGTAAAAGAAATCTGTGTAATTTGAATAAATTCCCAATCCTGCAATAAAATCCGATTCCTGTATCAAAAACCAAAATATCAACAATATCATATACAAAATCTTCTATATATTTTTCGAATTCTTTTGTTAAAACAAATAACCAAAAAGGGAACATGAATAAATAAATACTCAAATAAAGTCAGCTGAAATGCAAAAGGGCGTAACTTGAAAACTAGAAAAGATAAAATTGAAAAATGTTTGTGTGTTTCTGCTCAGATGATAATCTTCGTTTTATGTTGATATTTCTTGGACACAATAATAATTCGTATTTATTCTGTCCCTCAAATAACATATTATGTATGTTTTTCGCTCTGTCTAGAATTAGGGATAATCCTACTGAAGAGATGGCCTAACCAACCATTGAAACGCGTCGAGGAAAGGTTTCCTCACCAACACTTTTTGGTTTTATCAAAAAACTATTTATAACAATAATAAATAAGTATAATAAATTGGGATCTTAGTGCAATACACTATAGTAAAACTTTTTATTTAAATGTTTGATGTCCCAAAATTTTGATAAACCTTTTTAGAAAACTCAAAATTGATGTTTTAATTGATGTATTACGTCGACGTGTCATTTTTATGGAAAATATCAAAAGTCATCTTCAAAGAAGAATTTGAAAGACTATAATGACATACAAACATTTTTGCTACAAAACTTTACTATTTTTTAACTCTAGCTTGGACACAAAACTTATGCCCTTTTACTTCTTTGGCCTGCGATATGGCTTTAATAATTCGTATTTATTCTGTCCCTCAAATAACATATAATGTGTGGTTTTCGCCCTGTCTAGAATTAGGGATAATCCTACTGAAGAGATGGCCTAACCAACCATCGAAACGCGTCGAGGAAAGGTTTCCCCATCAACATTTTTTGGTTTTATCAAAAAACTATTTATTACAATAATAAATAAGTGTAATAAATTGGGATCTTAGTGCAATACACTACAGTAAAACTGTTTAATTAAATGTTTGATGTCCCAAAATTTTGATAAACCTTTTTAGAAAACTCAAAATTGATGGTGTATTAAGTCGACGTGTTATTTTAATGAAAAATGTCAAAAGTCACCTTCAAAGAAGAATTTGAAAGACTATAATGACATACAAACATTTTCGCTACAAAACTTTACTATTTTTTAACTCTAGCTTGGACACAAAACTTATGCCCTTTTACTTCTTTGGCCTGCGATATGGCTTTTCCTTTTCTAGCTTAACAAAAATATTTATTCATTCATGATACCAAACACAAACTTACTCATAAAATACTTACACGTAATATTTTCATATTTTAACACAAAACGAATAGAGCAGTAGCACATGATACGAGTATTCAACTAAAATCATAGAAAAATTGCAAGAAAAAAATTAAAAAAAAAAAAAACAAATACATAACATGCATAACCGGAAAACGGAAACAGATTTGCATATTTTGACACCTACACTTTGAACATAGAGCTTGAGCACACACATACTAAAACACACGTACTAAAATACACGCATTCACTCACTCACTCACTCACTCACTCAAACTTTATAAATTGCAGTTTATTTCAGCCGAAGGAAAAGGGAATAAGAGCGGGGAGCTTTATTTTTTAAAGAAGAAACAGCTCGAAAATTGTGTGCGAATATAAACATTAAATTCAAACACGCATTGCCAACATTTTTCATTTGATATTTCTTGTGTTTTTGCTTTTTCATGTTTTTATCATTTTATTCATTTTTTATGTCTTTTCAGTTTATAAAAAACATAGCAAAAAATTTACAAGTTTAACCAACTGATTTGTGCTCGTTGAAACGCCAAAAACACTTCTTCCACTCGCACGCATGAGGTTCATTGTGGTTTCGGTGGCATATGGTGGGTGCAACGAATAGACAATTTTCCCACTAATTCAATGGTAGGGTAATCGGTTGATTGTAGCTTCCTGCACAGTGGGTTCAGGGCGTTAAATTTTTATAGAAAACTACAAAATTTGTTTCTACTATCCCTATGTGGTTATTTTTGTTACTTAAAGTACCCTAAAAAAGTACTTTATTGGTTCAAAATACTTATGGATTAAAAAATGTATAAATTTTCTACTGAATGCTCTTTTGGAAATTAAAAAAAAGTGTTTTTATACCCACCATCAAAAAGAATGGGGGCTAAATTGAGATTGTCATTCCGTTTGTAATTTCCTTAATATGGGCTCAAAAACCAAAAACGATATATATTCTGAATCCTTATGAAATTCTAAGGCGATGTCCATCTGTCCGTCTGTCTGTCCGTCTGTCCGTCCGTCCGTCCGTCTGTCTGTCTGTCTGTCTGTCTGTCTGTCTGTCTGTCTGTCTGTCTGTCTGTCTGTCTGTCTGTCTGTCTGTCTGTCTGTCTGTCTGTCTGTCTGTCTGTCCGTCTGTCCGTCTGTCCGTCTGTCCGTCTGTCTGCCCGTCTGTCTGTCTGTTGAAATCACGATAACGCCTAAACGAAAGGAGCTAGCTCACCGAAACTTAGTAAAAATATTCTTCATCTCTGAGAAAATTTTGGTATTGAAATTGGGCAAAATCGGTTCACATTTGACCATAGCTCCCGTATAACCTCGTCTAGGCTGATCGCTTATTTGTTAATAAATGACAAATTATAGCAGCTATTGGTATATAGAAGTTTTACATTAACCCTTGTCAGCGTGTAAAATTTCATCAAAATCGGTTCACATTTAGCCATAGCTCCCATACAAAGAACTTACGAAAACAGCCTAAATTTCACCTTAAATACACTTAAATGCCAATAAATCTAGAGTATAACAGATATAACCACTAAATTTGGCACAGGAAAGTCTTATGTCAATGTCAGTCGGTGTGCAAAATTTTGTCGCAATCGGTCACCATTTGACCTAGCTCCCATATAAAAAACTTACGAAAACACAAAAATTCAAAAAGAAAAGGGGATTTATGTCCGTCTGTCAGTCAGATAAAATCATGATAGCTCCTTAACTACAAAAGCTAGTAAGACTAAATTAAGCACAAGGAAGTCTTATGTCAATGTCAGCCAGTGTGCAAAATTTTGTCACAATCGGTCACCATTTCACCATAGCTCCCATATAACAAACTTATGGAAACACAAAAATACATAAAGAAAAGGTTGTTTATGTCCGTCTGTCCGTAAGATAAAAGCACGATAGCGCCTTAACAAAAAGAGCTAGAGGGACAAAATTTTACAAAACTATTTTGGATATCTTGGAAAAGATGTGTGTTGAAAATGGACAAAATCGGTTCAAATTTAGTTAGAGCTCCCATATAACCCAGCCCCGCGAAACACATTAATGCTGATAAATTGAATACAATTGTAATAGCTATGACGATTAAATTTAAAATAGGGAAGTTTTATGCAATTTTTGATCAGTTTATCAAATTTAAAAGAAATCAGTCCATATTTGACTTTAGCTCTCATATCAAAAACACTCACGGAAACCAACAATTTTAGCAAAGGCCAGTTATAAGCTATTAAATTAGAAACTATGATAGCTATGGCAAGAATAAGCTCTATATATATTCCAGCCAGTGTGTAAAATTTTGTTACAATCGGTCAACATTTGGCTATAATTCTTATATATATAACATCCCCTTTTTATATCTACAATCAAAAAGACTTGGAGGTACATTCATTATATTAAGATGGCACCTATAAAATTAGATATTCATCAATCAATGTTCAGCCCAGACTTTATAAGTGACGAAATATATGGACCGTGTATATATGATATGAAATATATGAACGTGTTTAGCCTAACTACATATTAAGCACAACGAAAAGTATTTAACAACTTATTAATGTAAAACTATACCCGGTTATGAGACCGAATTTTGATCAAAGTAAATACTGGGGAAACCACTAAAATATTTTTAAATGTTGAACTATAAAGCTACGGCAACCGAATTTAGTCCAAAGGTTTTACCAACAATACCAATTAGCTTAGCGTTTTTTTTCAGTTTTGGTCCAGATTTTGAATTAGCTGCACCCTGTTTCTGAATTTAATACAACTTGATGATGGGTATACAACATTCGGCACAGCCGAATATAACACTCTTACTTGTTTATATTTTGTCAAAGCGCATTTTAAATTTATATTTTTTCCTATTAGTTTAAGAGATATGACTCTATTTATTTTGCTCTTTTAGCCCTATAAATTAAAAAAGTACCATATACGATTGATAATTTTAAAATTAATGAATAGCGGTATAAATGTTGTTTCCAGGTTTATTTGTTTAAAAGATATCCACCCTTTAAAAAAAAGTACCAAATTTTAAAATTCTTTCCGATTTGTACAATCTCCTACCCCATTAATAAAAAAAGTGCCCAACACGTGTTTGCTATATTAATTGGATTAAAGATAAATATATTTTTATCCCTTTTCGGTCATTTTCCAAAAAGTACCAAACACGTTATCTTATTTACATGATCTGATCTAAACATAATTTAAAACTTGTATTTATCCCTTTAAGTTAAGGACATATCGCCTTTTCGCCTTTTTATTGCTTTAACCCACTGAACGGCAGATTTTTTTGCATACCATTTCCCGGAAAAAGAATTTTTTTTTTTAAAGAAAAATATTGCCTTTGTCAAAGGAACATTTTTCTAAAGAAAAATTTTGCTTATGGCAAGGGGACATGTTTCTTAACCTTAAGCAAGTGAACATGTTTTTACCGGAAACTAAAGCTTTCGGTAAAGAAACATGTTTCTATAGAAAAATGTTGCTATGGGCAAAGGACCATGTTTCTAAAAAAAATGTTGCCTTGATAAAGAAACGTGTTTTTATAAAAACAAAAAGACATGTTTCTATATGACAAAAAAAGATGTTTCTATAAAAACAAAGGAACATGTTTCTATAGAAAATTGTTGCCATTGGCAAAGGAAAATGTTTCTATAAAAACAAAGGGACATGTTCCTGTGCAAAAATTTTGTCTGGCAAAGAAACATGTTTCTATAAATACAAAGAAACATGTTTCTGTATGAAAATGTTGCCTTTGGTAAAGAAACATGTTTCTATATAAAAAAAACTGCCTTTGTCAAAGAAACACGTTTCTATAGAAACAAAGAATCATTTTTCTATAGAAATTGTTGTTTTTGGCGAAGAAATATGTTTCTATAAAAGCAAAGAAACTTGTTTCTATAAAAAAGTTTTGCATTTAGCAAAGAAACATGTTTCTATTAAAACAAAGGAACATGTTTCTGAACAAAACAAAAGGACATGTTCCCGTACAAGAATTTTGTCTTTGACAAAGAAACATGTTTCTATAAAAACATATTAACATGTTTCTGTATAAAAATGTTGCTTTTGGCAAAGAAACATTTTTCTATAAAAGCAAAGGAACATTTTTCTATACAAAATGTTTACCTTTGGCAAAGAAACATATTTCTATAAAAACAAAAAGACATGTTTCTATAGAAAATTGTTGCAATTAGCAAAAAAACATGATTTTATAAAAACAAAGGAACATGTTTCTATACACAATTTTTGTCTTTGGCCAAAAAACATGTTTCTATAAAAACAAAAAGACATGTTTCTATAGAAAATTGTTGCCATTAGCAAAGAAACATGATTTTATAAAAACAAAGGAACATGTTTCTATATAAAAATGTTTCTTTTGGCAAAGAAACATGTTTCTATAAAAACAAAGAAAATTGTTTATGTACAAAAATGTTACTATTGGCAAAGAAACATGTTTCTATAAGAACAAAGAAACACGTTTCTATACAAAATTATTTCCATTGGCAAAGAAACATGTTTCTATAAAAACAAAAAGACATGTTTCTATAGAAAACTGTTGCCATTAGCAAAGAAACATGATTTTATAAAAACAAAGGAACATGTTTCCATATAAAAATGTTTCTTTTGGCCAAGAAACATGTTTCTATAAAAACAAAGAAACTTTTTTATGTACAAAAATGTTACCTTTGGCAAAGAAACATGTTTCTATAACAACAAAGGAACATGTTTCTATACAAAATTTTTGTCATTGGCAAAGAAATATGTTTCTATAACAACAAAGGAACATGTTTCTATACAAAATTTGTATCTTTGGCCAAGGAACATGTTTCTATAAAAACAAAGGAACATGTTTCTATACAAAATTTTTGTTTTTGGCAAAGAAATATGTTTCTATAAAAACAAAGGAACATGTTTCTATACAAAATTTTTATCTTTGGTCAAGTAACATGATTTTATAAAAACAAAAAGACATGTTTCTATACAAAATTGTTTCCATTGTCAAAGAAACATGTTTCTATAAAAACAAATGTTTCTAACAAAACATGTTCCAGTACAAAATATTTTTAGTACAAAAAAATGTTCTTCAAAACTTTTTAGTACTTTTTAGAGATAATTTCTTAAAAAATTTAGGCGCTAAAATATTTTTACTATAAAATTTTTAGTACTATAGTATTTTTGTCTCTAAAAAGTACTAAAAAGTTTTGAAGAACATATTTATGTTTTTTGAAGAACATATTTCCCCCTTTTTTTTGAATAAAACCTTTAGTACTAAAAAATTTCTTTTAAAATATTTTTTGAATCTTAACAATTTTTGTGCTATTTATAATTTTACAAAAATTTTAGTACTAAATATTTTTACAGAAAAAATGTTTAGTATAAAAATATAATCTAAGGAATATTTTAGTACTAAAAGTTTTTTAGAGACAATTTCTTTAAACTAAAATTTAAAAAACTAATATTTTCATTGACAATTTTTAGTACTTAATACTTTTAGCATATTTTTTTAATAGAAAACATTATGTACTAAAAAGCCTGTTAAAACCTCTTAAGTACTTAAATTTTTTAAAAGAAAATCTTTAGTGCTAAAATTCTTTTATCCAAAATCTTAAAGAATACTTTTCTAACTTTAAGTACTAAATATTTAAATAGAAATATTTTTAGTACATAAATATGTTCTTAAAAATTCTTTAGTACTAAAAGTTTTTTAAGAGATAATTTCTTAAAACTAAAATTTAAAAAAAAAATTCTAATCTCTAAAATATTTTCATTGACAATTTTTAGTACTAAAATACTTTTAGCATATTTTTTTATAGAAAACTTTTAGTACTAAAAACATTTTAAAGTTCTTAGATTTTTGCATATAGAATCTTATTTTTGCATATAGAATCTTATAGAATCTTTTTATATCTTTTAAGTACTAAATATTTGGGTAGAAATATCTTTAAGAACATACGTTCTTAGAAATTCTTTAGTACTAAAAGATGCTAAAATACTTTTAACATATTTTTTTTTTTAATAGAAATCTTTAGGTACTAAGAAATAGGTAAATATGTTTTTAAATTTTTAGTACCAAAATTCTTTCATACAAAATCTAATAGAATCCTTTTATAACAACAAATTTATTTTTAAAGAAAAAGTACTTCCTTAAACCCACTATAACTTGTCTCATATTTAAATGAGTTGTATATTAAGTTTCTTCTACTCTTGGCATAAATAAAAAAATTTCCAAAAAAGTCGACGAAATCTTAAACCAAAAAACCTCTATTACATATGATGATAAATCATCTTTTGCGAGTACTTTGCCAAAACATACTTGAAAGTGTAACTAACATATGAATTTAGTACTTTTACTAACTCCTCGTACTAGCAGTTACTTCATTCAAGTACATAATATTTTTCTATTTTTTTCTAATTTTAAATGCAAACTTATCATAATCATATGAATACCAAGGAAAAGCAACTAAAACTTATCATCAGATGATAAAGAAGTAAACGAAAATGATATATCTAAAATGATACTAAGCTTTATAAGACTCACGTACCAAATGTTAGAGGAAAATCTTCATCATCATCTCGGAGTTTTTTGTTTAGAGGTTGGTTTTTGTGGCAACAAGACAAACACGGAGACAGACAACCTCATCATTATCATTATTAACGTTGAAAGCGAGAAAAATTGCTAGAAGAAAATATTCTTTCTACAAGAAATTCTTATGTTTTGTTAACTTTTTGGTGGAAAGGAGAGGGGATTACCTTTGGATATGTTTTTCGAAACTGAAGTCTATGAAAAATGATGAACAAGTTCATGCATAACATATGGAAGTTTTTTCTTGACACATTTTCTTGAGGAAATTTAGAGAAGTTTTATTGTGAAAAAGTTTTTTTTTTGTTAAATGACAAAATTGAGTGTTTTATTTTAAAATGACAACTATTTTATAACGTTTAGAGAATCATATTTTAGTACTAAAATTTTTTAGTACTAATTTTTTTAAGTACTAAAAAATTTTAGTACTAAAATATTTTTAGCACAAACGATTTCTTAGTTCTAAAGTTTTTTTTGTACTAAAAATGATTCCAAAAATTTTAATAATTTTTTTTTGGTACTTAAAATTTTAACAAATCTTTTTTGGTACTAAAAATATTTTATAAAATTTTTTTATAAATTTTTTTAAAGTTATAGAAATTTATAGAACATAAATATTAGAGAATCATTTTAAGTACTAAAAAAATTTTAGTACTAAAATATTTTTTAGTACTAAAAATTTTTAAGTTCTAAAGTTTTATTAGTACTAACAATTTTTAGCTCTTAAGTTTTTTTAGTACAAAAGAATGATTCCAAAAATTTTAATCTGGTTTTTTGGTACTAAAAATCTTAATATATCTTTTTTGGTACTAAAAATATTTTATAAAATTTTTTAATAAATCTTACAAAAATTATAGAAATTTATAGAACATAAATATTAGAGAATCATTTTCAGTACTAAAAAATTTTTAGTACTAAAAATTTTTAGTTATAAAGTTTTATTAGTACTAAAAATTTTTAGTTCTTAAGTTTTTTTAGTCCAAATTTTTTTTTGAGTACCAATAATGATTCCAAAAATTTTAATAATTTTTTGTTTTACTAAAAATTTTAATATATCTTTTTTGGTACTAAAAATTTTTTAAAAAAGTTTTTATAAACTTTATAAAAACTATAGAAATTTATAGAACATAAATATTAGAGAATCATTTTTAGTACTAAAAAAATTTTAGTACTAAAATATTTTTTGGTCTAAAGTTTTATTAGTACTAAAAATTTTTAGTTCTTAAGTTTTTTGGTACAAATTTTTTTTAGTACTAATAATGATTTCAAAAATTTTAGTATTATTTTTTTTGGTACTAAAAATTTTAACATATCTTTTTTGGTACTGAAAATATTTATGGCCTGTTCCACGATCTCGAAAGAATGCTTTCTTTCTTATTCTATACGAAAGAAATTTGTTTTTCGTTTCACTAACTTCATTTTATGCGAAAGATAAGTCGAAAATCAAGTCGAAAGAAAACATAAGTATTTTCATACAAATTTCTGCTTCACTATTTCGAACAAGTTACCAGCAATGCGAAAGCAAATGTCAAAATGAGTCACTTGATATTTTGCTTTTGAATAGAAACGAACGAAAAGCTTCGAAATAGTGAAACCAAAATTAATTCGAATTCGAGTTACTTACTTTCTTTCGAGTAGATTTTCTTTCGAAATCGTGGAACAAGCTATTAATAACATTTTTTTATAAAGTTTATAGGAACTATAGAAATGTATAGAACATAAATATTAGAGAATCATTTTTAGTACTAAACAAATTTTAGTACTAAAACATTTTTAGTACTAACAATTTTTAGTGTTAAAGTTTTACTAATACTAAAAATTTTAGTTCTTAAGTTTTTTTTTTGTATACAATTTTTTTAGTACTAATAATATTTCCAAAAATTTAAGCAAATTTTTTTTTGTGCTAAAAATTTAAACATATCTCTTTTGGTACAAAAATATTTTATAAACATTTTTTATAAACTTTACAAAAATTTTAGAAATTTATAGAACATAAATATTAGAGAATCATTTTTAGTACTAAACAAATTTTAGTACTAAAACATTTTTAGTACTAAAACTTTTTAGTGTTAAAGTTTACTAGTACTAAAAATTTTTATTTCTTAAGTTTTTTTTTGTATACAATTTTTTTTTTGTACAAAAAATTTTAACATATCTTTTTGGTACTAAAAATATTTAATACAATTTTTTTATAAAGTTTATAGGAACTATAGAAATATATAGAACATAAATATTAGAGAATCATTTTTAGTACTAAACAAATTTTAGTACTAAAACATTTTTAGTACTAACAATTTTTAGTGTAAAAGTTTTACTAGTACTAAAAATTTTAGTTCTTAAGTTTTTTTTTGTATACAATTTTTTTTAGTACCAATAATGATTCCAAAAATTTTAATATTTTTTTTGTGGTACTAAAAATTTTAACATATCTTTTTTGGCACTAAAAACAATTTATAAAATTTTTTTATAAACTTTATAAAAATTATAGAACATAAATATTAGAGAATCATTTTTAGTACTAAAAAAGTTTTTTAGTACTAAAAATTTTTAATGTTAAAGTTTAACTAGTACTAAAAATTTTTAGTTCTTAAGTTTTTTTTTTTGTATACATTTTTTTTAGTACTAATAATATTTCCAAAAAATTAAGCAAATTTTTTTTTTGTACTAAAAATTTTAACATATCTCTTTTGGTACTAAAAATATTTCATAAAATTTTTTTATAAAGTTTATAGAAATTATAGAAATGTATAGAACATAAAGTACAAAACAAAATTTAGTACTAAAAATTCTTTACTTTTGAATTTTTTTTTACTACAATTTTTCTGTTACTAAAAATAGTTCTACAATTTTCAGAAAAAAATTTTTTTTGGTACTAAAAATTTTAACAAAATTTGTTTGTTATTAATAATATTTCTTTAAATTTTGTAGTAAAGTTTATAGGAATTATAGAATTTTTTAAAACATAAATATTGCAGAATGAGTTTTAGTACTAAGAAAAATTTAGTACTAAAAATTTTAGTACTAAAAAATGTTTAATATAAAACACTTTTTAGTTCTAAAGTTTTTTTCCAAAAATTTTAATAATTTCTTTTTTTTTTTGTACTAAAAATCAAAAATAAAATTTTTTGTACTAAAAATCATTTCAATAAAGTTTATAGAAATTGTAGAAATTTATAGAACATAAATTTATTTTTTTTTTTTTTTTTTTTTTTTGTAGAAAAAAATTTAGTACTAATATCATTTGAAGAAAATTTTATAAGTACCGAAAAGGTTTAATAGAAAAAAATTGTAATTACTTAAAAATTTTCATAGAAACATTTTGGTACCTTAATATTTTAATTGAAATTATTTATGAAAAAAATCTTTAAGTACTTAAGTGTTTATGTGAATAGCTTTTTAGTACCTGTCTCATAAAATATTTTTATATCAAAAATTTTCAAAGTAAAAAATCCTAGACTAAAATATTTTCCTTAAAAAATTTTAGTACTAAATATTTTTATAGAAAAACTATTAGTACTTAAATATTTGTATGGAAAACTTTTAACTGCTTAAAATTTTTTATGAATTTTTTTTTTTTTAAATAATTAGTACTTTTTGTACTTAAATTTGTTGCTCAAAAACTTTTTAGTCCTAAATATTTCTATGGAATATTTTGAAGTACTAAAAGATTATTTATAGAAATTTATTAAGTTTTAAAATACTGTCATAGCTAAACTTTTTTTACTAAAACATTTTTACAAATTATTTTTAGTACTAAATATTTGTATTCTATTTCTAAAATAAGTTTACAGACAATTTTCGAACTCTAAAAAAAATTTCAAGACTATTTTTACAATAACTATTTCATACAAAATTTTTTATCACAAAAATATTTTTATAGAAAATTTCTTAGTACTAAAAAATTCTTCTAAAATATTGTTGAAAATTTTGTACTAAAATATTTTTTATGACAAATTTTAGTTCTAAAATTATTTTCAAAAAAATTATCCTAGTTTTACAAATATTTATAAAATAGTTTTTAGTACCAATTTTTTTTTTAATTTTTTAGTACTAAAATATTTTCTATATATTTTTTTAGTAAAATTTTTAGTGCTAAAATTTGTCTAAAAAAAGTTCTTTTAACTAAAATCTTTTTATAGAAAACTTCTTAGTACTAACATTTTTTGCTTAAAATTTGTAAGTCTTAAAGACTATTTTTATAAAAACTATTTTATAAAACATTTTTAGTACTAAAATATTTTGAAAGAATATTTTTTAGTGTTTATATATTATTTTAAACAAATTTTGAATACTTTAATATTTTAAGTACTAAAATTGGTAGTACTAAAATTTGTTAGTACTAAAAAATTTTTGTAGGGATTTCTAAGACAAAAGTTTTTGATTATAAAATTTACTTAGGACTGAAGTATATAACTAAAAAATGTTAAGTTCTAAAATATATCAAAAACTTTTTTAGTACTAAAAGTACTTTGTTTTTGACAATTTGTTAATATTTTAAATATTTTTTAAATATTTTAAAAGTTGTTTTTTTTTTGTGAACTTTTCAGTGGTAAAATGTTTTTGTAGAAAAATGTCCTATTACCAAAATCTTTTGATGAATATATTTTTTGAACTAAAATTTTTTAGAACTTAAATATTTTTAAGAGAGTATCAGAAACAAAGTTTTGTAATTATAGAATTTTATTTAGAATCGAAAAATGTATTTACAGACAATTTTAGTGATAAGATAATTTTAGAATTTTTTAGTACTAAAATATTTGCAAACAATTTTTTAAGTTAATTTGTAAGTTATAAATTTTATTTCCTAAAAAATTTCTTATTACTTTTATATTTTATAGCAATTTTTTTAGTACTTAAATCTTTTTATACAAAATTTGTTAGTACTAAAATTATTTTATTGAAAATTTTTAGTACTTAAACTTTTTAGTACTTAAAGATTTTTTGGAGAGTCTTAGAGATATAGATTTTTAATTATAGAATTTTTTTAAAAAATCATTTTATAGAAAATTTTTGATCAAAATATTTTTAGTACCAAAACTTTTTAGAACTGAAATATTTTTTAGAGGGTTTTAGAAACACAGTTTTCAATTATAGAATTTTCATAACATTAATTGAAAATTTCTCATTTTTAATTGAAAATTCTCAATTTCAATTGAAAATTTCTCAATTTCAAATGAAAATTCTCAATTTCAATTGAAAATTTCTCATTTTCAATTGAAAATTCTCAATTTCAATTGAAAATTTCTCAATTTCAATTGAATATTCTCAATTTCAATTGAATATTTCTCAATTTCAATTGAAAATGGTGTAGTTTTTTTAGTACTAAAATATTAGCAAAAATTTTCTTTAGTCAATTTATCAGTGATAAAATATATTTGCAAAAAAAATTCTTATTATTTTAATATTTGTATAACAATTTTTTTTTTTGGAACTAAAATTATTCTATTAGAAAATTTTTAGTACTAAAATTGTTTTATTAAAAAAATTTTAGAACTCAAATAATTTTGTTGATAAATTATAAAACCAAAATTTTTAATGAAGAATATTTCTTGGAACTAAAATTTATGATTAAAAACTATTTTTAGAACTAAAATATTAAAAAAAGATATTAAGTATCAACTATAAACTTTTTTAGTACTAAGCTGAGTTTTCGCACGATATCGAATGCGTCGATTTGGCCCCTATTCTGAAAATCACATTCATGTGATATTGAAATTGAACAAACTTTAAAAGTCCAAGTTCTTAATGATCAAAATTTCTAAAGACCAGACCAAAGTACCAATTACGCAACTTCCAATTTTTTCAGCTGATCAAAACGGAATTTAATTTTTTTTTCCGTTTAGATGATAATCTTCGCTTTATGTTGATATTTATAAGACACTATAATTCGTATTTATTCTATCTCACAATTAAGATTATGTATTATATGCGGTTTTAGATCTGTCATCAGGAGGAGGATGATGATGGCCTGACAAACCATCGAAACAAGTCGAGAAAAGGTTGCCCACAAACATTTTTTGTTTTTTAAAAAAATATTTCAATAATAAATAATTGTAATAAATTGGGATCCTACTGCAATACACTTATGCAAAACTTTCTATTAAACAGAATTATTCAGCAGATATAACTGGTAATCTTATTTTCCTTATAATCACATTAGACTTCAAAGTCTGAGTGAGTCTGATTACCAGATAACCTCTCTAACTTAACTATAAATCTTTGTAAAAACTAAAATTTATCTAAATGAACTTTTACACCAGCATCGGCCATGTTAATTACTCATCAATCGGTTTTTTGCAAACTTGCCTTTAATATCATTGAAATCCAAACAAATGTAAAATGGATACCCAAACGCAACATAATTAGTTCTATTTATCTTTAAGCCCTTTATATTTTCCATGCCAAAAAAAAAAAAAAACACAAAATTCGACAAAAACCAACTGTTGCTCTGAACTCAACCGAAATTAAAGGATATAACAACTTTCGAACACTCGTTGTGACTATAAACTGACGCATGTTATGTATGTCATTATGTTAAACTCTAACATAAGTTTTAAATTTTAGTGGTTTGTTTTGTTTTATCCCCTGTCTCCCCTTGCAGTCACAAAAACCTATTTTGGGTATTACATTATGTCCATAACCACATGCTCGCTTTTTCCCCGTCTGCTGTCGCCTATTATAACCTAATCATTCATTCACAATTTCTTGTTTTTTTTTTTGCTGAAATTCCCTCGAAAATGTTTTTAGTTGTTTGGAAAATTCGCACATTTGCTTTTATGATGGCGCTAAAAACGGAAAACCATCAGGCAACAAACAAGTTGGTCAAAATTTTTTTTTTATGTTGGTAATTTCGAACTAAATTTGAAACACATTCAGCCTCGCAAAAGTGTTTAAAATGTTAGTTTACTTCGGAAAGATAGAAGTTGATGGCAGAGTTGGATGTAAGTGCAGTTCAGAAAGATTATGCCAAAAAGCTTATGTACATAAAACTGGTTTCAAAGCAGATGAAAACAACTGACCGTTTAAAGCCCAAACCAGTTCTAAACTAGTATTCTCCACTACTCTGCCCGTGGGCGCTTAAACCTGTTTACTCGTACAACTGACACCGATAGGACATTACAAGCAGGTTGTCATTAATGTTTAGAAATTATCCCCATAAACATTTTTGACACAGAAAGTAACAAAAAATGACAATTTATATTGGTATGAGTTTGGGGAGCACTGTTCTAAACCATCTCTCCTAGTGTAGGGTGTACTACAAAGCAATTTTGTTTTTCCGAATAAGAGTTTCTGTGGCTCTGGGTTGAAAACTTTATTTACACGAGTGAGCAAGTTGATGTAACTGACTATTTAAAATGTTTATGATTGTTTTCAGCTTTACTTTGGTTATTTGTTAGACTGTCATAAATGCATTGCGAAAAATTATATGCCAAAATATGTAAATTCAAGTTAACAGAGAAAATTAGAACTAAACCCAAGAAACATTTTTTAAGGCTAGAAATCATAGAGTCAATAGAACCTATATTAAGTCAAAAGGATCTATTTTCCGACAAGTGTTCCTATCAGAAATCTAATGTTTCTGTAAAAAGTCGGAACTGAGTCTTTTTACAGCCAAATGGCTAACATATAGAGAGTCAGATGACTCTATATAAGGTTAGATGACAATATACAGAGTGAGATGACTATATATTGAGTCAGGTGACTCTATATTTAGTCACATGACTCTATATAGAGTCAGATGACTCTATATAGAGCAAGATGACTCTATATAGAGTCAAATGACTCTATATAAAGCAAGATGACTCTATATAGAGTTAGATGACTCTATATGAAGTCAGTTAACTCTATATAGAGCAAGATGACTCTACATAGAGTCAGATGACTCTATACAGAATAAAATGGCTCTATATCATCTGGATATATGGAGTCAGATGACTCTATATATATTTAGATGACTCTGTTTGGAGTCAAATGACTATATATGGAGTTAGATGACTCTGTATAGAGTCAGATGGCTCTGTATAGAGTCAGATGGCTCTGTATAGAGTCAGATGACTCTATATAAAGTCAGATGACTCTATATAAAGTCAGATGACTCTATATAGAGTCAGATAACACTATATAGTGTTAGATGACTCTATATAGAGTCAGATAACTCCATATAAAGTTAGATGACTCTGTTTAGAGTTAGATGACTCCATATACAGTCAGATAACTATATATAGAGTTAGATGACTCTGTATAGAGTTAGATGACTCTATATGGAGTCGGATGACTCTACATAAAGTCAGATGACTCTATATAGAGTCAGAACACTATATATAAAGTCAGATGACACTCTAAAGAGTTAGTAAGAATTCTCTATAGAAAAGTTATCGATAACTTTATATTACTATAAAAAAGTAATCGATAACTTACTATTTCTATAGAAAAATTATCGACAACTTTTATTTCTAAAAAAAGGTTATCAATAACTTTTTAATTCTATAGAAAAGCTATCGATAACTTTATATGTCTATGAAAAAGCTATCGATAACTTTATACTTCTATAGAAAAGTAATCGATAACTTTATATTAATATATCGATAATTTCCTTTTACAATGGAAAGATACTGTTAACATTCTATTTCTGTGGAAAAGTTATCGATAACTTTCTATTTCTATAGAAAAGTTATAGATGTCTTCCTATTTCTATAGAAAATCTATTGATAATTTTTTATTTCCGTAGATAAGTTATCGATAAGTACTTATTGCTATTAAAAAATTATAGATAACTTTCTATTTCATTAGAAAAGTTAGCGAAAACATTATATTTCTATTGAAAAGTTATCGATAACTTTATATTTCTATAGAAAAGTTATCGATAACTTTCTATTTCTATAGAAAAGCTATCGATAACTTTCTACTTCTATAGAAAAGTTATCGAAAACATTTTTTTTCTATGATTGTGTAGAGTTAGATGACTCTAATAGAGTAAGATGACTCTATATGGAATAAGCTAACTCTAGATGACTCTACATATAATTAGACTCTGTATAGAATTAGATTTATCTATATAGAGTAAGATGACCCTATTTAGAGTAAGATGACTCTAACAGAGGAAGATGACTCTTTATATAGAGATGACTTTATAAATAGATCACTCTATACAGAGTTAGACGACCCTGCATAGAGTAAGATGACTCTATATAGAGTTAGATAACTCTGTGTAGAGCTAGAGGATTCTTTATAGAGTGAGATGACTATATATAAAGTAAGATGGCACTAAATAGAGTTAGATGACTCTATGTCGAGACAAAGATGACTCTATATAGACTGGGATGATTTTGTATAAAGTTAGATAGCAGTGTATAGAGTAAGAGGACTTTATCGAGAGTAAGTTGACTCTATATAGAGTAAGATGACTCTATAGAAAGTAAGATGACTCAAATAGTATTATAGGACTCTATGTATAGACTTAGATGACTCTATATACAGCGGGATGACTCTGTATAGAGTTAGATAACTGTGTATAGTGAAAGATGACTCTGTATAGAGTAAGATGACTCTATATATAGTAAGATGACTCTTTATAGAGTTAGATGACTCTATATAGATTGAGATGACTCAGTATAGAGTTAGATGACTCTGTATAGAAATTGATGATTCAATATAAAGTAGATAACTCTATATAGAGTTAGGTTACTCTATGTTAAGTCATATTGCTCTATATAGAATTAGATGGCTCTATACAAAATTGTTTCTTGGTTTAATTTTTATCACATGTAAAAAAACTCTAAACGCCAACATTACGGCTATTTCGGTTATTACATATTGTTGTTATATTTTTCTCGGAAATAGTTCATAATTAAGGAATAAAAAGCATTTTTGCTAAAATTGTTGATGTTTTAAAGGAAATGAGAGGTTTTCCTGAAAATAAAACAAAAATGAAAAATAAGCAATTAAAATTTTACTTTAAAATTCTTAACAATTTCAAATGAAAAAGGAACATAATTATTTTAAAAAAGACAAATTTTAACATAATAATAATAAAGAATTTTAAAAGAATTTGGTTACTTTGTAAAATTTATGATGCGTAAATGAAATTAAATTTTGACAAAAATTTAAATGAGAGTTTTGGTCCAACAAACTCTTTTAATCATTATTTTATTCTAATAAAACTAGAGGTCATTTTAACTTTTCACATAAAATAATTTCCTTTTTTCTCTATAATAATTAAAACTCCTTGTTATCCTTGTTTATATCCAGAATTTTAATTTGACTCTAATAAAAATCCGTAAAGTTGTGGTAATAAAAATTAGCAAACTGTTCCCCAAGGAGTCACAAATTTTAAATTACTCTAGTTTTTTCTTACTCAATCCTGATACTAGTGATGGTAATCGATTAAAGTAATGGAAACTGATTGCAAACATGCAACATATGAACTTACAACCTTTACCCTGTATCCCCTTTATCATTATGTAGTTCGTAATGGAAAATTTATCCATATTTTCAAATATTTTTTGGTCAGACCTTGTTTATATGAATTGGCTATGGCCTATGAAATTTGTGTGTCTCTAATAGACTTATATGAAAGTATTTATCCCTTCTCAATGTCTGGACAACATTTTCATTTTTGGATACTTTAGTTTAAGTTGAAACATTTAGACCAATGTAAGCTCTTGCTGATATCAAGAATCATAGACATTCGAACATTGTTGGCTTTTTGTTATTGTGAGGATTTTATGTGACAAAAGTGGTATCTAATACACATACATACATATTTAACCAAGAACATCCATACATGCTTAAGTTTTTATATAGATGTATATTGTGGGTTTTCATATAATTGTGTGTGTATGTGTAAAAAAGAACGGATCCGGAATGTCCAGGTAAGGACTGAGAAAAGTTATCGATTATTTTCATTACTTCTATAGAAAAGTTATCAATAACTTATTATTTCTACAGAAAAGTTATCGATAACTTTCTATTTCTATAGAAAAGTTATCGATAACTTTATATTTCTATAGAAAAGTTATCGATAACTTTCTATTTCCATCGAAATGTTATCGATACCTTTATATTTCTATAGAAAAGTTATCGATAACTTTATATTTCTATAGACAAGTTATCTATAGCTTTCTATTCCTAAAAAAAGTTATTGATAACTTTCTATTTCTATAGAAAAGCTATCAATAACTTTATATTTCTACAGAAAAGTTATTGATAACTTTCCATTTTAATAGATAAGTTATCAATTACTTTCTCTTTCTATAGAAAATTTATCGAAAACTTTATATTTCAATAGAAAGGTTATCGATAACTTTCTATTTCTACAGAAAAGTTATCGATAACTTTCTATTTCTATAGAAAATTTATCTATAAATTTCTATTTCTATAGAAAGTTATCGATAACGTTCTAAAGTTATAAAGAACCTTCTATATATATACACAATTTATCGATAACTTTCTATAGATACCTAAAGTTATCGATAACTTTTCTATAGAAATATAAAGTTGCCGATAACTTTTCTAAATAAATTAAAATTACGAGTGAAAAGTTATCGATAACTTTCTATAGAAAAGTTATCGATAACTTTATATTTCTATAGAAAAATTCTATCCATTTGGATAAAAAAGTCTCGATAAATTTTTATTTCTATAAAAAAGTTATAGATAACTTTATATATCTATAGAAAAGTTATCGATAACATTTTATTTATATAGAAAAGCTGCCGATAACTTTATATTACTATAGGAAAGTTATCAATAACTTTCTATTTCTATAGAAAAGTTATCGATAACTTCCTGTTTCTGTAGAAAAGTTATCGAAAACTTTCTATTTCTACAGAAAAGTTAACTATTATTTATTATTTCTATTTCCATAGAAAAGTTATCGATAACTTTCTATTTCTATAGAAAAGTTATTGATAACTTTTCTATAGAAAGTTGTCTACAGAAAAATTATCGATACCTTTATATTTCTGTAGAAAAGATACCGATAACATTATATTACTATAGAAATGTTATCGATAACTTTATAATTCTAAAGAATAACAATCTATTTCTACAGAAGAGTTATTAAAAACTTTTTTATTCTATAGAAAAGTTGCCGATAACTTTATATTTCTATAGAAAAGTTATCGATTACTTTATATTTCTATAGAAAAGTTATCGATAACTTTATATTTCTATAGGAAAGTTATCGACAACTTTATATTTCTATAGAAAAGTTATCGATAACCTTTTATTTCTATAGAAAAGTTATCGGTAACTTTCTACTTCTATAGAAAAGTTATTGATAACTTTCAATTTCTATAGAAAAGCTATCGATAACTTTCTATTTCTACAGAAAAGTTATCGATAACTTTCTATTTCTATGGAAAAGTTATCGATAACTTTCTATTTCTATAGAAAAGTAATCGATAACTTTCTATTTCTATAGAAAAGTAATCGATAACTTTTTATATCTATAGAAAAGTTATCGATAACTTTCTATTTCTATAGAAAAGTTATCGATAACTTTCTATTTCTATAGAAAAGTTATCGATAACTTTCTATTTCTATAGAAAAGTTATCGATAACTTTCTATTTCTATAGAAAAGTTATCGATAACTTTCTATTTCTATAGAAAAGTTATCGATAACTTAATATTTCTATAGAAAAGTTATCGATAACTTAATATTTCTATAGAAAAGTTATCGATAACTTTCTTTTTCTATAAAAAAAGTTGTCGATACCTTTATATTTCTATAGAAAAGTTATCGATAACTTAATATTTCTATAGAAAAGTTATCGATAACTTTCTATTTCTATAGAAAAGTTATCGATAACTTTCTATTTCTATAGAAAAGTTATCGATAACTTTCTATTTCTATAGAAAAGTTATTGATAACTTTCAATTTCTATAGAAAAGCTATCGATAACTTTCTATTTCTACAGAAAAGTTATCGATAACTTTCTATTTCTATGGAAAAGTTATCGATAACTTTCTATTTCTATAGAAAAGTAATCGATAACTTTCTATTTCTATAGAAAAGTAATCGATAACTTTCTATTTCTATAGAAAAGTAATCGATAACTTTTTATATCTATAGAAAAGTTATCGATAACTTTCTATTTCTATAGAAAAGTTATCGATAACTTTATATTTCTATAGAAAAGTTATCGATAACTTTTTATTTCTATAGAAAAGTTATCTATAACTTTCTTTTTTTTACTTTTAGAAAATTTATTGACGTTCTTCTTCTCAAGACAAGTTGCCGATACTAAAGCGTTTCTTTTAATAAATCTTTGAAATCTAATATTTATTAAAAATCTTATCTTAAAGTTTTTAATAAATTTTCAATTTCATTCATGTCTACTCTTCCTTTTACTTCATGAACTTTACTAAAGTTCTATTTATAATTTTTTCTATTTTTCGAAAAGAAAATCCATAATATCAATAAACAACCCAGGATATAAAAAGGAAAACTTCCTGCCAACAAAAAAAAAATTAAAACAAAACAAAAAAAAGCTATGGTCACGTTCAATAACAAAACGAGGATAAAACTAATATTAAGGACGAAAAATTATGATATTGACCTTAATAGAAAAATTACTTTAAATCAAGAGTAAGTCAATAATACCAGCCAGGATTTACAAAAGGAACACAAAAAAAGGTTAGAAAGTTAACAGTTACTTTAATAAAGAAATCGACACTTATATTTATATATAACTTGTATGTATTTGTGAAGAGACACCTTTAGGAACTAAAACCTTAATACACAGACACAACCACACTTGACCTCACACAGTCACAAAATACCTAAATATTTTTGCTTAAAGACTTTATTGTATCCTTTTAAAAATTGAAGTTTATCTGATGGTTTTGATTTTTGGTAGAGAATCGGTATGTGAAAAGTGAATTTGGAACAAAAATGAAGAAAAAATTTGTTACTCTCTATTAAAGAAATGCTCTATTAGGATAGAGTTCAGTTAAATTCTAAAATTATAGTTAATTTCGTTGACCTAGAAGCATTTTGCTATACAATAGAAAAATTAACATTACAACATCAACTTTTTCTATAGCAAAACTTAACTTTTCTATAAGAAAAACTTAACATCCTCAACTTTTTCTATAGAAAAATTTAATATCCTTAACTTTATTTAAAAAAAACTTAACATCTTCAATTTTTTCTATAGAATAACTTAAAATCCTCAACAGTTTCTATAAAAAACTTAGCATCCTCAACTTTTTTGTAGAAAACTTAACATATCAACTATTTCTATAGAAAAATTTAATATCCTTAACTCTATCTTAAAAAAAAAACATTACACCCTTAACTTTTTCTTTAGAAAAACGTAATATCTTTTTTAACTTTTTCTATAAAAAGAACTTAACATGCTCAACTTTTTCTTTAGAAAAACTTAATATCCCTAAATTTTTCTGCAGAAAAATTTAACATTCTAAACTTTTTCTATAAAAAACCTAAAGATAATCAACTTTTTCTAAAGAAAAAAAAATAATTTTTTTAGTAATAAGAAGTTGTCAATAACTTTTCTATTAAAACAGTTATCGGTAACTTCTCTATAGAAATTTAAAATTTTCGATAACTTTTCTATAGAAATAGAAAGTTATCGATAGCTTTTCTATGGAAATTGAAAGTTATCGATAACTTTTCTATAGAAATATAAAGTTATCGATAACTTTTCTATAGAAATAGGAAGTTATTGGTAACTTTTCTATTAAAATTGAAAGTTATCGATAACCTTTCTATACAAATAGAAAGTTAGCTATTAGTTTTCTATAGAAATAGAAAATTATCGACAAATTTTTTAGAGAAATAGAAAGTTTTCGATAACGTTTCTAAAGAAATAGAAAGTTATCGATAACTTTTCTATACAAATATAATGCTTTCGATAACTTTTCTATAGAAAAAAAAAATTGTCGATAATTTTTCTATAGAAATGGAAAGTTATCGATAACTTTCTATAGAAATAGTATGTTATCGATAATTTTTCTACAGAAATAATTTTGATAAATTTGCGACAGAATTAGAAAGTTATCGATAACTTTTCTATAGAAATAGAGGGGTGTCGATAACATGTCTATAAACATTGAAAGTTATCTATGACTTTCTATAGAAATATTAAGATATCGATAACTTTTCAATAGAAATATAAAGTTATCGATAACTTTACTACAGACATAGAATGTAGAGAAGTTCTGGAACTTCTCTATAGATATATAATGTCATCGATAGCTTTTCTTCAGAAATAGAAAGTTATCGATAACTTTGCTATAGAAATTCAGTTATCGATAACTTGTATATAGAAATAGAAGTTATCGACAACTTTTCTAAAAAAATAAAAATTGAATGATGACTTTTCTATAGAAATACAAAGTTATCGATAACTTTTCTATAAAAATAGAAAGTTATCGTCAACTTTTCTATAGAAATATAAAGTTATCGATAACTTTTCTATAGAAATATAAAGTTATCGATATTTTTTTACAGAAATAGAAAGTTATCGCTAACTTATCTATAAAAATATTAATTTGTCGATAACTTTTCTATAGAAACAGAATGTTACCGACAACTTTTCTAAAGAAATCTAAAGTTATTGATAACTTTTCTATAGAAATATAAGGTTATCGATAACTTTTCCATAGAAATAGAATATTGTCGATAACTTTCCTATAGAAATAGAAAGTTATCGATAACTTTTCTATATAAATAGAAAATTATCGATAGAAATAGAAAGATATCGAAATTTTTTCTATAGCAAAAGAAACTTATCTATAACTTTTCTATAGAAATAGAAAGTTATTCCTAATTTTTCTATAGAAATATAAAGTTATCGATAACTTTTCTATAGCAAAAGAAACTTATCGATAACTTTTCTATAGAAATATAAAGTTATCTATAATTTTTCTATAGAAATAGAAATTTATCGATAACTTTTCTTTAGAAATATAAAGTTATCGATAACTTTTTTATAGAAATTGAAAGTTATCGATAACTTTTCTATAGAAATAGAAAACAATCTATATTTTTTATAGAAATAAAAAGTTATAGGTAACTTTTCCATAGAAATAGAAAGTTATCGATAACTTTTCTATAGAAATAGAAAGTTATCGGTAACTTTTCGATAGTAATAGAAAGTAATCGAAAACTTTTTTACAGAAATATAAAGTTATCGATTACTTTTTAAATATCATTTTGTGCCACTGTCTTCTTATTGTTCAATATTGTAAAAAAATAAAACCGAAACTTTTTAAAATGAAATTAAACACTTCAACTTCTGACGCTCTTTATTGTATTCCTTTCTATCCTTTTTATTTGTTTTGTTACAACCTCTTGAATCATTTAACAGTCCATCTGTTTGTCTAAGGACACCTCCCACCCCTGAAATACAAAAAATAAAAGTATTAAGATCTTACAATTTCTTGCATGTTTCTTTTCGGTTTCTATGGCCGAACCTTCTTATTTCTCTGCTTAAGGATTTGAGTGCTTGACTTAACAGCAGACAATTTTTTTCTAAAACAGGAAACGGAAGCAAAATTTTTAAACTGTAAGAAGGAAGAGCAACTGATTGTATGTAAATTTGAATAAGAGTTTAAGTGGTTCTTCGTTTTCATAATATTTTCTAATGTCCTTTTTTACTAACACTTATACATTTGCACTTATACTACAATATTTACAAAAACATTCTTAACCGCATTCTATTCTTGTTGATTTGGGCTTTTGGCTATTTTTCTTAATTCATTGGCTTTCAGTCCTTTTGATTCGTTCTTTTTTAAGGCAGAAAAATCTAAGTCAGTTGTAAAAAGGAGGGCAAGATTTGCTCAAAAATTATGTTATTACTGGAAATTTTGCCTTTGAAACTGTCATATTTTAAAAAGAAGTTTTCAGTTTTATTTGTATTTGTATTTTTTTTTACCCGGAGTCTTGTTTTTACTAGGGGGAGGTTTAACTGTTAGTTTAGGGGTCAGAGTTTTTTTTTTAGAAAAAAAATCTCTTGAAATGTAAATTATGTTGGCAATAAAAACAATTAAATGTTACGGGAAATTAAAACATTTCCGCTTCGTTAGTTTAATCTTGAAAAAAAAGAAAAATCCTCTTAAAATTTATGATATTTTAGAGATTTGTTTTCCCGTTTTTTTTATCAACAGGACAAATTTGTTTTGAGTGTTTTTATCTTTTTAACACAAAAGGCTAATTAGAGCTGGAGAAAACAGAAATGTTTTAAGTTTTAATTTGAAATTTTTCAAAGAAAAATGGGGGAACATCCTTAATTGTTCAAGGCCACATTCATTAGGAACAAAATTACATGAATTAATTATGAAATTTATAATTCAAAAAAATTTTCTGAGAAAAAATTTCAAATGTAAAAAAAAAACTTCAAGAAAAAAGTCCAATTTACTATGATCCTTTTTCAAAAATTATCTCACACATTGTCACTTTTATGTTATCCCTTTTCACTTCTTTATAATAACAATAAATAGTTGTTGTCCCCCTAACACAAAACAATCCTTTCAATCTTCTTATCTATTGTCCTTACAGTGTTAAGGACCTGTTTCTGCAGGTCCTTCTGAGCTGGTGTTACTTAAGGAACTTCTCTATGATATAAATACGTGCTTAACACAACTACAACAACAAAAATTAAAGGAATCTAAAAACTTAACATTCTGCAAGGACATTTTTGTTTGGCTATTCTATTCAATTCTTTCCTCAAGTACTGCAACAATTTTACGCATTGTTACCCCGAAATGGGTGTAAGTTTTGCTCCTAAAAGATTTCTAAGGATTTTCTGTTTTCTTTTCCTTTGCTTTGGATTGTTATTGTAATCTTGTTATTATTCTTCGTATTGCGGTTTATAAGGATAAACAATGGTTTGGAGTGTCCTTTTTGTTTTATATTAACATTTATTGCTGTTTAGAGACTTTTCTATATTATTCAGTTTTTCGGTTTTTATGCGATAATTTTCTGGGTACAAAACAGAGAACAAATGACATAAGGTTAAGGATAAGGTTAAAAGGATAATTGGTGAAAGGAACAAAATACATAATAAGTTTTATCATGATGTTATTTTTTTTCTCTTAGATTTGGTTTTAATTTAAGCTTAAGGTCATATTTGGCAACTTTTGTAATATAGTAGAAATTTGATTAGATGTCATTATCATAAGAGTTGCCTAATGATAATGATAATTATCATTGAGTCATACGAGTGGAATTGTATTTAAGTAAATAATATTTAATTAAAGGCAGGAAAAATATCAAAACATTATATTTACATAGAGAAGGTATCGACAACTTTCTTTTGCTAAATAAAAGTTAAAGAAAATTCATGGTTTGTAGAAAAGTTATTTATATAGTAAAGTCATAGATAACTTTATATTGTTATGAAAAGTTATCGATAACCTTCTAATTCTATAGAAAAGTCTTTCTTTTGCATTATATAAAATATGTCGACAAATTTCCACAGCTATATAAAAGTTATCGGTAACTTTGTATTTCTATAGAAAAGTTATAGGTAACTTTCTATATCTATAGAAAAGTTATCGATAACTTTATATTTCTATAGAAAAGTTATTGATAACTTTCAATTTCTATAGAAAAGTTATCGATAACCTTCTAATTCTATAGAAAAGTCATCGATATCTTTCTTTTGCCATATAAAATATGTCGATAAATTTCCTCAGCTATAGAAAAGTTATCGGTAACTTTCTATTTCTATAGAAAACTTATAGGTAACTTTCTATATCTATAGAAAAGTTATCGATAACTTTATATTTCTATAGAAAAGTTATTGATAACTTTCAATTTCTATAGAAAAGTTATCGATAACCTTCTAATTCTATAGAAAAGTCATCGATATCTTTCTTTTGCCATATAAAATATGTCGATAAATTTCCTCAGCTATAGAAAAGTTATCGGTAACTTTCTATTTCTATAGAAAAGTTATCGATAACTTTTTATTTTTAAAGACAAATTATCGATAACTTTTTAATTCTATAGAAAAGCTCGATAACTTTCTATTTCTATAGAATAGTTAACTAAAAATTTTTATTTTTATAAAAAAAGTTATCGATAACTTATTATTTCTATAGAAAAGTTACTAATAACATTCTATTTCTATAGGAAATTTATAACTATTTTTAAAAAAAAAAAAGAGTTATCGATAACATTCCATTTCCATAAAAAAAGTTATCGATAACATTATATTTCTATAGAAAAGTTTTTAATAAAAAAGTAATCCATAATTTTATTTTTCTACAAAAAGTTATAGATAACTTTATATCTCTATAAAAAAAGTTATCCATAACTTTCTATTTCTATACAAAAGTTATCGATAACTTCTTATTTCTATAACAAATTTATCGATAACTTTCTACTTCTTCATAAAAGTTATCGGTTACTTTATTTATATAAAATATCGGTTACTTTTATTTATATAAAAAGGTCATCTATAACTTTATATTTCATCGATAACTTTCTATTTCCATAGGAAAAATATCGAAGTTTTTTTCCAATAAAATGTTATCGATAACTTTCTATTTCTATAGAAAAGTTGTCGATAACTTTCTATTTCAATAGAAAAGTTATCGATAACGTTGTATTTCTATAGAAAAGTTATCAATAACATTATATTTCTATAGAAAAATTATCAATTACCTTTTTTTTTATAGGAAAGTTATCAATAACTTTCTATTTTTATAGGAAAGTAATCGATAACTTTCTATTTCCATAGAAAAGTTATCGATAACTTTCTATTTCTATAAAAAAGTTATAGATAACTTTCTATTTCTATAAAAAAGTTTTCGATAACTTTATATTTTTAAAGAAAAGTTATGGAGAACTTTCTATTTCCATAGAAAAGTTATCGATAGCTTTCTTCTTCTATAGAAAAGTTTTATCGATAACTTTATATCTTTATAGGAAAGTTATAGATAACTTTCTATTTCTATAAAAAAGTTTTCGATAACTTTCTATTGCTTCAGAAAAGTTATAGATAACTTTCTTTTTCTATAGAAAAGAAATCGATAACTTTCTATTTCTATAGAAAAGTTATCGATAATTTTTTATTTCTATAAAAAGCATATCGAAAACTTTCTTTTTTTATAGTTTTTCGATAGAAAAATTATCAATAACTTTCTTTTTTCATACAAAAGTTACCGATAACTTTCTTTTTATATAAAAAAAATTATTTATAACTTTCCTCTTCTCTTAAAAAGTTATCGATAACTTTATATTTCTATAAACAAGTTATCGATAATTTTCTCTTTCTCTAGCAAGTTATCGACAACTTTTTATATCAATAGAAAAGTTATCGATAACTTTATATTTCTGTAGAAAAATTATCGATAACTTTATATTTTCATGGAAAATATATCATTCAACTTCTTTTGAAAAGCTATCGATAACTTTTTATTGCTATAGAAAAGTTATCGATAACTTTATATTTCTATAGAAAAGTTGTCGGTAATTTTTTGTTACTATAGTAAAGTTACGTATAATTTTCTATTTGTTAAGAAAAGTTGTCGATAACTTTCTAATCATCTATTGAGGATTATCATGTATAGAATATGATCACCTATACAAGATGATCATCTAAAGAAGATGGTCATTTATAGAAGATCATCTTATTTAGATGATCGTCTTCGATAGATGATGATCATCTGTATAATTTGATCATCGATAGAAGATGATCAGCTGTTGAAAATGATCATCTATTAATGACAATCATCTGTAGAAGATGATCAGCTATTGAAGATAATCGTCTATTGAAGATGATCATCTATGAAAGATCTGTCGTAGAAGATGATTAGCTATAGAAGGTGATCATCTATAGAAGATTATTATTTATGAAAGAGGATAAGCTGTTGATGATGGTCATCTATTAACGATGATCGTCTCTGAAAGATGATAAGCTGTTGAAGATGATCGTCTATTGAAATTATCATTTAATTAAGATGATCTATAAAAGAAGATGATTTAAAGAAGTTGATTATGAGATGTAGAAGAATATGATTTATAGAAGATGATCTTCTATAGAAGATAATCTTCTATAGAAGATTACCATTTAAAAAAGATGATCATCTATAGAAGATGATCATCTATAGAAAATGATCATCTATAGATAATGATCACCTATAGAAGATAATCATTTATTGAAGATGATCATATATAAAAGATGATCATCTATAGAATATTATCACATATAGAAGAGATCATCTATAGAAAACGATCATCTATAAAAGACGATCATCTATAGAAGATGACCATTTCCATAGAAAAGTTATCAATAACTTTATATTTCTATAGAAAAGTTATCGATACCATTCCAATTTTAAAGAAAAGTTATCGATATCTTTATATTTCTATAGAAAAGTTATCGATACCATTCCAATTTTAAAGAAAAGTTATCAATAACTTTATATTTCTATAGAAAAGTTATCGATACCATTCCAATTTTAAAGAGAAGTTATCGATATCTTTATATTTCTATAGAAAAGTTATCGATACCATTCCAATTTTAAAGAAAAGTTATCGATATCTTTATATTTCTATAGAAAAGTTATCGATACCATTCCAATTTTAAAGAAAAGTTATCGATAAATTTATATTTCTATGCAAAAGTTATCGATAATTTATTTCTAAAGAAAAGTTTATATTTCTATAGAAAGATATAGAGTTTTTTATAAATTAAAACTTTTTGACATAAATTTTAATACATTGCCCCATTGTGTTGTTAAATAATTGAAACACATGTCCTTAAACCTGCTTAATACAATTGAACCTTTTGTCTAATTTTTTATTAAGACAGAATAAGGTCTTCCTTAACATAAACAAATAAAAAACATTTTCGAAAACCGTTTAATAGAATTTTTTATTAATCAAGAATTAAAACACGTCCTTCCATTTAAGGATATCAAATTCAAATAAAAAATTTAATTTAAAAGTGAAAGTGTTTTTTCGAAGACAAAATAAAAGTGTTAAGGTAATGAAGAGTTTAAGGTTAAAATTTACCTATAACAGAGTAAAAAGAAAGTTTAAGACAGTTTATCCTTTCAAAGGATAATTCATTAATTTTTTATTAGATTTTTGCGTTGAAAAGTTCTAGACATTTAAATTTGTTGCGGGTCAAAAACCAAAGGGAAAGGTAAGGTTTAGGGAAAAAAGGGAAATCATGCAATGAATTAAATGAACTTTATAAATTGTTGATGTATTTTTGATAGTGTTTGAAGGAAGAGGTCAAAACGATTCTAAACAAAAAACAATTATTGGCACTTTATTATGTTGTTTCTATTACTAGTATTTTAGTATTATTTATTTATGCATGAAGACAATTATAGTACATCTTCCGAAACCCAAGATAGTGTAGAGACCCTCTTAGCAAGGCATTCCTAAAGTCAACTATTACTATTATTAAGAATTTAAACTATTTTCATTGAAATGTTTCTTTATTGTCTTCTAACGGCCATAAATAATAATTTTAACGCTTCAAAAAGTTTATGACATCATTTTGATGACTTCAAAGTGTCTTCTTTTCTTATTTGACGTTTTCTTCTCAAACTCACTTCAAACTATTATAACATTTTAAGAACAAAACTTTATTTTTTTTACTTTTACTTAAAGTCACATTTTGTTAAAGCTTCTACTATTTGGCTTTTGATCATTTAAATTTTTATTTATTTGGTAAATATTTCTTTAATATTATTTCTACGTTTTTTTTTTTTTCATTTAGCTTCAATCACTTTTTTATGAGCCGTTTGTTTAACAATTGAGCCCAGACGTTTTTGATTATAAAAAAGATTTAAGTATATCTTAATAAAAAATCATAAATATTCGTATATTATTTTGAGTGTTTCTTATATTCGTTATACGAATTTCGTATGTGAAATAAAGCTGGGAAATAAATAAATAAATTCGACTAAATTCTACTTTTATAATCTGACTGATGTTGGATTAGTTTAATTTAGTTTTTTATTCCATAATAAAAATGTCATAAGTTCGATGATTAAGTGTTTTCGCCTTAAAAGTCTTAAAGAAACGATTTATAAGACAATTTAACCGTCAGACAGACGGAAGGATTGACAGATAAACAAATCATTTATATTCAAATTAGTTCTACTTGAGGAAGATTCTGAGCAAATGTGGGAAATTATATTAATGGCGTTATTATCAAAGTCATATTATAAGATCTAGCATCTCATTTGTTACCAAGAGCAGGAAATAATATCCGCAAAAATATTTTAATTTTTTTTTCTATAGAGAGATTTTTAAAAATATTAATATTATAAATAACTTTTTAGGCGATCGCCAACTTTTCTATAGAAAAATCTATCTAAGATGATCAGATATAGAAAAAGATTATCTATAGAAGATAATCATGTATAGAAAATGATTATCTATAGAAGATGATCATCTATAGAGATAAACATCTACATAAGATGATCATCTGTAAAAGACAATCACCTAAAGAAGATGATGATCATCTATAGAAGATAATCATGCCTAGAAAATGATCATCTATAGAAGATGATTATCTAATAAGATGAACATCTACAGAAGATGATCATCTATAGAATATGATCATCTATAAAAGATGATCATCTATTGAAGATGATCATATATAGAATATGATAAAATATAGAAAATGATCATCTGTAGAAGATGATTATCTATAGAAGATGATCATCTAAAGAAGATGATGACTATCTATAGATGATGATCATCTATAGAAGAAAATCTTTTAAAGAAGATGACCTTCTACGGAAGATGATCATCTATAGAAGATTATCTTCTATTGAATATGATCATCTATAGAAGATGATCAACTGTAGAAGATGATAATCTATAGAAGATAGTCAGCTGTTGAAGATGATCATTTATTGAAGATTTTCAGCTGTAAAAGATGATCATCTATAGAAGATGATCACCTATACAAGATGACAATCTATAAAAGATGATCATCTATAGAAGTTTATCATCTATAGAAGATGATCATCTAAAGAAGATCATCATCTATAGACGGGGTTGATAATCTATAGAAGATGATACTCTATAGAAGATAATCATCTATAGATGGTGATCATCCATAGAAGGTGATAATATTAAGAGGATGATAATTTATAGAAGATGGTTATCTATAAAAGATGATCATCTATAGAGTATGATCATTTATAGAAGATGATCATATATGGATAACTATCTATTGAAGATGATCATTGATAGAATATGGTCATTTATGGAATATGATCATCTATAGATGATAATCATCTATAGAAGACTATCATCTATAGAATATTTTCATCTATAGAAGATGATCATCTATAAAAGATGGTCATTTATAGAAGACGATCATCTATAGAAGATGATCATTCATAGAAGATGATCAGCTGTAAAAAATGATTATCTATAGAAGTTGATCATCTTGAGAAGTTGATCATCTTCTATAGATGATCATCTATTGAAGATGATCATCTATAGAAGATGATTATTTAATGAAGATGATCATCTATAGAAAATAATATAGATGATTGATCATCACCTTGATCAATAGAAATCGATCATCTATAGATGACGATCATCTATAGAAGATGATCGTCTATGGAAGAGATCATCTATTGAAGATGATTGTATATAGAATAAGTTAATCTATAAAATATCATCATCTATAGAAGATGATTATCTATTGAAAATGATCATATATAAAATATGGCCATACATAGAAGATGATCGTCTATAGAAGATGATCATCTATAGAAGATGATCTCCTATTGAAGATGATCATCTATAGAAGATGATCAACTCTAGAAAATGATCATCTATAGAAGATAATCAGCTGTTGAAGATGATCATTTATTGAAGATGCTCATCTGTAGAAAAAGATCATCTATAGAAGATGATCGTCTATAAAAGATGATCAGTTATGGATGAAGATTGCCATGCATAGAAGATGATCGTCTATAGAAGATAATCATCTATAGAAGATGATCTTCTATTGAATATGATCATCTATAGAAGATGATCAACTGTAGAAGATGATCATCTATAGAATTTAATCGGCTGTTGAAGACGATCATTTATTGAAGATGCTCAGCTGCAGAAAAAGATTATCTATAGAAGATGATCATCTATAAAAGATGGTCATCTATAAAAGATGACCATCTATAAATCTATAGAAAATGATCATCTATAGAGGGTGATCATCTATAGTAGGTAATCTGATATTGAAGAGGTCATCGATCATCTATAGAAGATAATCATCTATAGAAGATAATCATCTATAGAATATAATCATCTATAGAAGATGATAATCTATTAAAGATGTTCATCTATGGAAGGGGTTGAAAATTAATAGAATATGCTTATTTGTAGAAGATGATTATCTATAGAAGATAATCATCAACAAAAGATGATTATCTTCAAAAGATGATCATTTGTATAAGATGAGAAGTTAATCATCTATAGAAGATGATCATCCGTAGAAGATAATCATGCATAGAAGATGATCATCTATTGAAGATACAAATGTTGATTATCTATAGTAGATGATCATCGGTAGAAGATGATCATCTATAAAAGTTGATTATCTATATAACTTGATCATCTGTAGAAGTTGATCGTCTATTGAAGATGATCATCTATTATAGCTGATCATCTGTTGATGGTGATCGTTAATAGACGGTGGTCATCTATCAAGGATGATCACCCGTTGAAGATGATCATCTATAGAAGATGATCATTTATAGAAGTAGTCATCCATAGAAGATGGTCATCTACAAAAGATGATCACTTATAGAAGATGATTATTTAAAGAAAATGATCATCTATAAAGGATGATCATCTATAGGAGATGATCATGTATAGAAGATTTTCATCTATAGAAGATGATTATAGAAATTTTATCATAAAAGGTGATCATCTATAAAAGATGATCATTTAAAGAAGAACAGCTATAGAAGATGATCATCTAGTGAAGTTAATCATCTAAAGTAAATAAATCTATAGAAGGTGATCATTAATTAAAAGTTATCCTCTATAGATTGCGTTAGAATTAAGTTTTCTATAGAAAAGTTGATGTTAGGGTTAAGTTTTCCATAGAGTGGTTAGCAATATCTTTATTATTGCATAGAAAATAGGCTTTGGCCTTACTTTTCTATAGATATGTTTGCCTTATCAATAGTTTTTCACTTACTTTTTTTCTATAATTAAAATTTTTAATTGTCTTAATATTGTGGCTATTTAAAAAATAAAAGTTTATTCCATGTTTTTTATTAATATCATCCAGAATTATTTAAATACATTGACGGCTTAAGAACAATTTTATTGTTATAACTTTTAAGTTGACAGTATAACACTCTATTATTAACAACTTTATTCTTTCCCACGTCATAAAACATTTTCATAAACTCGATAAAAAATATTACAACAGTAGCAAAACCAAAAGTCACTGGCGTCATCAAAGTCGATGATTCCGATGATTATCTTTAACCATGACAACAACCCGTTGTCTTGTCCACAGACAGACTCTGTGGGAGGTGTTAAGTGGAGCGAACTCTACAATGACGATGATAGGGATTTTAATATATTAAATTGTTATAAACGTTGTCGGTGATGGGAAGTGCAGCGAGAGCCAGCGAGTCAATAGAACAATCATTTAGTAGTTGAAATTGTTACATTTAACTCCATCACCATCATTGTCATCATTATCATCGTTTGTGTGATACTTGTTTTGTGATAATACCCCATCATCAACAACTAAATGCGAGTAAACAATTCAAGTACTCTTGAGCTATTTTAACAGATAATAATGTTGTAATAAGTTTTGTAGAGTGTAGCAGCAACAACAATGTTATAGTTATCACAATGACATCACCGACGACTTTGTCGATAGTGATGATGTTGGTATGTGATAGTGATAATAAAGATAATACAATTGTGATCAATGAATGAGCACAAAAGCCAATCATTACTTGATTCACAAAATGTTGACTCCTCTTGCCAGTTTTGCATGAAATTCAATTCTAAGGGAGATACTTTATTTCGATTAATGATAACCATCATTATCGCCATCAGTAACATAAACGCTTTGATGAAGCTAATAATAATGATGGTAGTAATGGAGGAAGGGGTTCCTTACACACTGACACCGAATGATGATAAGCACTACTACGTAATCGTTTGTTTAAGTTGGAACTGTTTGAATGTCCGTCTACTTGTGCAACTGAGTGTGTAATATCTTTTTAAATGATCTCATAAAAGTCAATTGTATTTCAAGCTAAAAATGACACTTAGTTCTCAACAGCAAGAAAAAAAAAGAGATAAGTGACGACAAAAACACAAAAACATTAGACTAAATTAGTGTGAAATTGCACTCGAATATTAAGAAAAATGTTTGTTGAAGAACATTTTTAGTGTTTCATTTTATTTTTATGATTTCTATTAATTTTTTCGTGTTTGCGTTTACTTTTGTTATATTTTTTGCGCACATTTATTTAGCAATTTAAATGTAGTTATTCTTTATTTGCGAAAATATTAAGATGACAAAAAAAACTGAAGATATATTTTCAAATTTAGCTAAAGAGGAAATTAGGTAGACTTTGCTAATTTGAGGAATAAATTGAGGGCTAAAAGAATTAAGGCAAGGAAGTAAGTATAAATATGGACACAAGTGATCAAGTTTTTTATACAACACTTAAGTGATCTCTAACTTTTGTGAAGAAAATTAGTGCGATCGTAAACTTTTCTAAAGAAAACTATAGCTTTCTATAAAAAATATAGAGATCGCCAAAGTTTCTATAGAATACTATTGCGATCGCTTACTATTCTACCGAAAACTAGGGCGATCGCCAACTTTTCTATAGAAAACTAGGGCGATCGCCAACATTTCTATAGAAAACTATTGCGATCGCCAACTTTTCTATAGAAAACTAGGGCAATCGCCAAATTTTCTACAGAAAACTATGGCGATCGCCAACTTTTCTATAGAAAACTAGGGCGATCGCCAACATTTCTATAGAAAACTAGGGCGATCGCCAACTTTTCTATAGAAAACAAGGGCAATCGCCAACTTTTCTATAGAAAACTAGGGCGATCGCCAACTTTTCTATAGAAAACTAGGGCGATCGCCAACTTTTCTATAGAAAACTAGGGCGATCGCCAACTTTTCTATAGAAAACTAGGGCGATCGCCAACTTTTCTATAGAAAACTAGGGCGATCGCCAACTTTTCTATAGAAAACTAGGGCGATCGCCAAGTTTTCTATAGAAAACTAGGGCGATCGCCAACTTTTCTATAGAAAACTAGGGCGATCGCCAACTTTTCTATAGAAAACTAGGGCGATCGCCAACTTTTCTATAGAAAACTAGGGCGATCGCCAACTTTTCTATAGAAAACTTAAGCAACCGCTAACTTTTCTATAGAAACCTAAAGCGATCGCTAAATTTCTATAGAAAACTAAAGCGATCGCTAACTTTTCTATAGAAAACTATAACGATAGCGAACTTTTTTATAGAATACTGAAGCTATCGCAAAAATATAGCGATCGGCAACTTATCGTTAACTTTTCTAAAGAAAATTTATGTTATCGATTACTTTTCTATAGAAAAGGTAAGTTATCGATAACTTTTCTATAGTAATAGAAAGTTATCGATAACTTTTTTAAAGAAAATTTATGTTATCGATTACTTTTCTATAGAAAAGGTAAGTTAACGATAACTTTTCTATAGAAATAGAAAGTTATCGATAAATTTTCTATAGAAATAGAAAGTTATCGATAACCTTTCTATAGAAATAGAAGGTTATCGACAACTTTTCTATAAAAAAAGAATGCTATGGATAACTTTTATATAGAAATAGAAAAATATCGATAACTTTTTTTTCCGTAGAAAAGTTGTCGATAACTTTCTTTTTCCATAGAAAAGGTATCGATAACTTCCTTTTTTTGTAAAAAAATTATCGATAACTTTCCATTCCATAGACAAGTTATCGGTAACTTTCTATTTTTTTAGAAAAGTTATCGATAACATTCTTTTTTTATAGAAAAAATATCGATAACTTTCTTTTTCCGTAAAAAAATTATCGATAACGTTCCATATCTATAGAAAAGTTCTCGACGACTTTCTATTCTTTTAGAAAAGTTATCGATAACTTTCTATTTCTATAGAAAAAATATCGATAACTTTCTATTTCTGTAGAAGAGTTATCGATAGCTTTCTATTTCTATAGAAAAGTTATCGATAACTTTCTATTTTTATAGAAAAGTTATCGATAACTTACTATTTCTATAGAAAAGTAATCGATAAGTTTCTATTTTTATAGAAAGTTATCGAAAACTTTTTATTCCTATAGAAAAATTATCAAGTTTCTATTTCTTTAGAAAAGATATCGATAACTTTCTACTTCTATAACGTTTTTTATTCGATAACTTTTTTATTTCGATAACTTTTCTGTAGAAAAAGTAAGTAATCGATAACTTTTCTATAGAAAAAGAAAGTTATCTATAACTTTTCTATAGAAATACATATTTATCGATAACTTTACTATATAAATTGAAAGTTATCGATAACTTTTCTATAGAAATAGAAAGTTATCGCTAACTCTTCGATAGAAATAAAAGGTTATCGAAAAATTTTCTATAGAAATATAAAGTTCCGATAACTTTTCAATAGAAATAAAAAGTTATCGATAATTTTTCTTTAGAAATAAATAACTTTTCTATAGAAATATTAAGTTATCTAAAAATTTTCTGAAGAAATATAAATTTTGTATTGAAATATTTTGTTATCTATAAATTTTCTCTTAAAATGGAAGATTATTTGTCATTTTTTTCTTAAGCTTTGATTTTATCAATATTTTTATTTTTAATTTTAAAATTATTGTTTATCTTTCTTTAGAATTTTAAAGTCATTTTGAACTAAATTATACATATTACAGATTTAATTGAATATTTTCAATATTTAATAAATTTCATAGAAGTTGTTATTAAAACTTTTGATGAATTGTTAATAAAAAGCTTTAAAAGATTTATTACGATTTAAAAAAATATGAAAAAAACTAATAAAAATCAAAATGTCTATAATTCTCACAAAAAAAACCCAAAAAAAATCGAACTTTTTCATTGCCAATGTCAAAGTCATATACGAGTAATACCAAAAAGTGTTTGAAGTCTAACAACAAATTTTTTATTTGTTTATAAAAAACTAACAACAAAAATCTATAATCAATAAATTATACCGATCGATGAATTGTAACTAATACTATAATTGGATTAATCATACGCCTAAGGTAAAAAGAAGAAATACTCACACACACACAGACAGTAGGAGGGACAGACAAAGTCATTCATTCATTCATGAAAGATTTATAATAAAAATAACTTCAAATAAAATGAAAAATAATACAATTAAGCAAAAAATTAATTGTACTTAAACATTTATAATTGTTTTGTGGTTTATTATTTTTTACAATTTTCAGATTTTTTACACCAAATTTCTGTAATAAAGTAGTCAACGATGACGACAAACCCTTCACATAAAATGTTAAAATATTAATTTGTAACAATTTAATTGTCAACAGAAGATGTCAGTAAAATAAAAACTGATTGACAACAGTCAGGGGAAAAAGGCAACAGAAAACCGAAAATATCTACGATTATGTTCGACCTGTTGAATTTTAACATTTTGAGGGTGTGACAATACGTGTTTCGCTTTTCTCATAGAGGAAATATCGTCGACGAAATCGTATTAAAAATTAAATTTCATTATTTTCTTTAATGTTTTCTTTTTTTCTTCTGTTTCAATTTTGAATTAAAAAAATTGAAAATGAAAACAAGAAACATAAAACAGATGCTTTAATTTTCCACGTGACCACAAACGACCATTTTACTGGCACTTGAAACAAATCAGAAGAAGCCCAAGGGGGGTGATGTAAAGGCTTTAATGTTTAAGTAGTCGAAGTGAACTCTGCAAAAAAAAAACACAAATCATAATAAGTAGTCAAACTTAAAACCTGCAGTTGAGATAACTAAAATCGTCAAAGTTTTCGATCGATCGCCAACTTTTCTATAAAAAAATAAGGCGATTGCCAACCTTTTTGTAGAAAATTAAGGCGATCGCCAACCTTTTTGAGATCACCATATTTACTTATAGAAAAGTTAGCGATCGCCATAATTTTCTATAGAAAATTAGGCGATCGCCATAATTTTCTATAGAAAAGTTGGCGATCGCCATAATTTTCTATAGAAAAGTTGGCGTTCGCCATAATTTTCTATAGAAAAGTTGGCGTTCGCCATAATTTTCTATAGAAAAGTTGGCGTTCGCCATAATTTTCTATAGAAAAGTTGGCGATCACCATAATTTTCTATAGAAAAGTTGGCGATCGCCATAATTTTGTATAGAAAAGTTGGCGATCGCCATAATTTTCTATAGAAAAGTTGGCGATCGCCGTAATTTTCTATAGAAAAGTTTGCGATCGCCATAATTTTCTATAGAAAAGTTGGCGATCGCCATAATTTTCTATAGAAAAGTTGGCGATCACCATAATTTTCTATAGAAAAGTTTGCGATCGCCATAATTTTCTTTAGAAAAGTTGGCGATCGCCATAATCTTCTATAGAAAATTTGGTGATCGCCATAATTTTCTTTAGAAAAGTTGGCGATCGCCATAATTATTTATAGAAAAGTTGGCGATCGCCATAATTTTCTATAGAAAAGTTGGCGATCGCCATAATTTTCTATAGAAAAGTTGGCGATCGCCATAATTTTCTATAGAAAAGTTTTTCAGAAAAATTGACGATCTTCTTAATTTTCTATAGAAAATTTGACGTTTTAATTTTCTATGGAAAATTTGGCGATCGCCTTAATCTTCTATAAAAAAGTTTTCGATCGCTATTGTTTGCTTTAGAAAAATTGACGTTCTTTTTAATTTTCTATAGAAAATTTGGCGATCGCCTTAATTTTCTATAGAAAATTTGACGATCTCCATATACAAATAATTTTCCCGGAACTGCCGGGTAGTCAAACCTATTTCCGTAAATATGTGTTAGTACATGAGAGCTTTCTCATGTTAGTACATGAGAGAAAATTAGGCGATCGCCATAATTTTCTATAGAAAAGTTGGCGATCGCCATAATTTTCTATAGAAAAGTTGGCGTTCGCCATAATTTTCTATAGAAAAGTTGGCGATCACCATAATTTTCTATAGAAAAGTTGGCGATCGCCATAATTTTCTATAGAAAAGTTGGCGATCGCCATAATTTTGTATAGAAAAGTTGGCGATCGCCATAATTTTCTATAGAAAAGTTGGCGATCGCTGTAATTTTCTATAGAAAAGTTTGCGATCGCCATAATTTTCTATAGAAAAGTTGGCGATCGCCATAATTTTCTATAGAAAAGTTGGCGATCACCATAATTTTCTATAGAAAAGTTTGCGATCGCCATAATTTTCTTTAGAAAAGTTGGCGATCGCCATAATCTTCTATAGACAATTTGGTGATCGCCATAATTTTCTATAGAAAATTTGGTGATCGCCATAATTTTCTTTAGAAAAGTTGGCGATCGCCATAATTATTTATAGAAAAGTTGGCGATCGCCATAATTTTCTATAGAAAAGTTGGCGATCGCCATAATTTTCTATAGAAAAGTTGGCGATCGCCATAATTTTCTATAGAAAAGTTTTTTAGAAAAATTGACGATCTTCTTAATTTTCTACAGAAAATTTGACGTTTTAATTTTCTATGGAAAATTTGGCGATCGCCTTAATCTTCCATAAAAAAGTTTTCGATCGCTATTGTTTGCTTTAGAAAAATTGACGTTCTTTTTAATTTTCTATAGAAAATTTGGCGATCGCCTTAATTTTCTATAGAAAATTTGACGATCTCCATATACAAATAATTTTCCCGGAACTGCCGGGTAGTCAAACCTATTTCCGTAAATATGTGTTAGTACATGAGAGCTTTCAATTTTATTTTCAAAAACTGAGCAAAAAGACTCGAATTTTTCTTCAAAGAAATACATAAATTGTTTGCCATAAAGTGTAGGAGTAAAGAAGTGTAAAATGTACACTTTCGTTCGGGGTATGTAAATTTTATTGTTTTGTGTTATATTTGTAAATGCTACTGGTTATTTTTATACGCTTTTATGTTTCTCATCAGTTTCGGTGTGTGTTAAATGCTTTTCTTGCATTGAGCAAAAAATATCATACAAAGACTTAAAAGCAACCGACCGACCGACCTACTCTTGTCACTCAAATCAATCTATAACAAAGTTAATTTACATTCGTTGCCATGTTTTTTATTTTATTTTGGATATGATGGAATGTTTGCTAAAGTGGCAATTGAAGCACACAATTGCTGAAATCAATGAAAGTCAAATATATAGGACAGAGTCAAAGACGTTTTTATTACTTTTATTTATAAAAGTAATTTATACGAGGGTTGTCATGTTTCCAGGTTGGGCAGCACCAGTGCCGCCATTTGGTAAGGAGTTAAACGATCGCCAACTTTTCTATAGAAAATTATGGCGATCGCCAACTTTTCTATAGAAAATTACAGCGATCGCCAACTTTTCTATAGAAAATTATGGCGATCGCCAACTTTTCTATAGAAAATTATAGCGATCGCCAACTTTTGTATAGAAAATTATGGCGATCGCCAACTTTTCTATAGAAAATTATGGCGATCGCCAACTTTTCTACAGAAAATTATGGCGATCGCCAACTTTTCTATAGAAAATTATGGCGATCGCCAACTTTTCTATAGAAAATTATAGCGATCGCCAACTTTTCTATAGAAAATTATGCCGATCGCCAACTTTTCTATAGAAAATTATGGCGATCGCCAACTTTTCTTTAGAAAATTATGGCGATCGCCAACTTTTCTATAGAAAATTATGGCGATCGCCAACTTTTCTATAGAAAATTATGGTGATCGCCAACTTTTCTATAGAAAATTATGGCGATCACCAACTTTTCTATAGAAAATTATGGTGATCGCCTACTTTTCTATAGAAAATTATGGCGATCGCCAACTTTTCTAAAGAAAATTATGGCGATCGCCAACTTTTCTATAGAAAATTATGGCGATCGCCAGCTTTTCTATGGAAACTTATGGCGATCGTCAACTTTTCTATAGAAAATTATGGCGATCGCCAACTTTTCTATAGAAAATTATGGCGATCGCCAACTTTTCTATAGAAAATTATGGCGATCGCCAACTTTTCTATAGAAAATTATGGCGATCGCCAACTTTTCTATAGAAAATTATGGCGATCGCCAACTTTTCTATAGAAAATTATGGCGATCGCCAGCTTTTCTATGGAAACTTATGGCGATCGTCAACTTTTCTATAGAAAATTATGGCGATCGCCAACTTTTCTATAGAAAATTATGACGATCGCCAACTTTTCTATAGAAAATTATGGCGATCGCCAACTTTTCTATAGAAAATTATGGCGATCGCCTACTTTTCTATAGAAAATTATGGCGATCGCCAACTTTTCTAAAGAAAATTATGGCGATCGCCAACTTTTCTATAGAAAATTATGGCGATCGCCAGCTTTTCTATGGAAACTTATGGCGATCGTCAACTTTTCTATAGAAAATTATGGCGATCGCCAACTTTTCTATTGAAAATTATGGCGATCGCCAACTTTTCTATAGAAAATTATGTCGATCGCCAGCTTTTCTATGGAAACTTATGGCGATCGTCAACTTTTCTATAGAAAATTATGGCGATCGTCAACTTTTCTAGAGAAAATTATGGCGATCGCCAACTTTTCTATAGAAAATTATGGCGATCGCCAACTTTTCTATAGAAAATTATGGCGATCGCCAACTTTTTTATAGAAAATTATGTCGATCACCAACTTTTCTATAGAAAATTATGGCGATCGCCAACTTCAATCTAGTAATATTTCGGAATCAAGTGTTATGTTACTCTGGTAACACCGTGAACTTTAACATTGCGGCTTTAACAAAGGAATGACAATGTAACCTTCTCCCCTTTTTTTCTGTCTGTTTACACTAGTCCATTATTTTACACTATTAAAAGAAAATAGTGTTACAATTACTTTCAAAACCACTTTAATGGAAATAGTCTGGGCTTTGCCTAAAGAACTCTAATGTTTTTAGTTACTAAGTAAGACTCTTCCATTTTCCAGAAAAAGTAAGTGAATGAGTTAGTAACGACGTTAGGGAACTCCCCCTATGATGTTCATGATGTTATGGATGTGGGACAAAAAGTACGTGTTTGTAAGTGGCTCGTGCCAATCTTTTGATAAAAAAGTAACTATTTTTTTCTGGCTGGTCTTTCTTTGTGTATGGAATAGAAAAAAAAGAACTGAAAAGAGAAGTTAAAACGTTTTCAAACGAAAGTCATTTGGTTAAAATGTATGAGAGGCAGGGAATGTGGGGTATGACTTTTACTGTCAATGGCTACATTTTTTTTTTCTAATTCAGAAAAGTTAAGTAACCAAAAACACTTTTCCTTTTCATTTCTAGCCTAGAGACAAGACCATGTCTTTTTTTATCGAACAAACAGACGGACCTTAACTTTTGTGGGTAAAAATTAAAGTTGTTCTGTCTTTTAAACTCAATTTTTAAACACGTTTTTTCTATTTAAAATTCTGTGAAGTTTTTGTATGATTTTTGTTTAGATTTTAAGGTAAAAAGATTTGTATGTTAACATTAATGCCCTGTCACGTTTGTTTAGTGTTAAACTCAACTAAATTACTTTTCAAAACATAGAAATCTAATAAAAAGACAAACTCGAAAAAAAAAACATAAAATTTTGAAAAATCATATTGAAAATGAAAGTGTTTCGATGGTACTTGTCGTTAAATGTTAGATTTTTGCTGCTGTTGGTCATAGTCAGTCACTCGTTTACTTAAACTATAAAATTGGGCTTTAAACTGCTCAAATAACAAATTAAAAGTCATCATGATGTTAAAGAGTTTCAAAGTGTCGTCGACAATTTGAAGTTTATTTTGTATTTTATTACCGCATTTTATAATTAGAGTTAATTGAATAATTGCTGAAGAGGAAAATTAAAATGATTTATTTTAAAGGGGGTAATAAAATTAAACAAATTAAAAAAAAAACTTTTGTTTTACGACAAAAGTCTTAGGAAAAGGCAGGGTTAAGGCTATAAAATCCGTAAAGTTTTGTAATGAGAAAATAAAATAACATATAAAATATCTTTAAATTAAAATAAATAGAAAAGTTTTCTAAAAATAATATAATCGATTGCCTAGATTAAATTTTCTAAAATAATTTTTCATTTTTTAAATTTTTGAGAAAAGTTTAAGGTGAAATTCCTATTACTAAAGAAATTTTTGACAAAAAGAGGAAATTTTTGAAAAAATTCCCATTAAAATTTTTGAAAAATTTCCTATAAAAATAGGAAATTTTTTAAAAATTTCCTATAAAAATAGGAAATTTTTTAAAAATTTCCTATAAAAATAGGAAATTTTTTAAAAATTTCCTATAAAAATAGGAAATTTTTTAAAAATTTCCTATAAAAATAGGAAATTTTTTAAAAATTTCCTATAAAAATAGGAAATTTTTTAAAAATTTCCTATAAAAATTTCCTATAAAAATAGGAAATTTTTTAAAAATTTCCTATAAAAATAGGAAATTTTTTAAAAATTTCCTATAAAAATAGGAAATTTTTTAAAAATTTTCTATAAAAATAAGAAATTTTTGAAAAACTTCCTATAAAAATAGGAAATTTTAGAAAAATTTCCTATAAAAATAGGAAATTTTTGAAAAATTTCCTATAAAAATAGGAAATTTTTGAAAAATTTCCTATAAAAATAGGAAATTTTTTAAAAATTTAAAAATAGGAAATTTTTGAAAAATTTCCTTTAAAAATAGGAAATTTTTTAAAAATTTCCTATAATAACAGGAAATTTTTTAAAAATTTCCTATAAAAATAGGAAATTTTTGAAAAATTTCCTATAAAAATAGGAAATTCCTGAAAAAAATCCTATAAAAATAAGAAATTTTTGAAAAATTTCCACAAAAGATAAGAAATTTTTGAAAAATTTCCTATAAAGATAAGAAATTTATACAAAAAAACCCTATAAAAAAAGGAAATTTTTGAAAAATTTCCTATAAAAAAAAAATTAGAAAAATTTCCTATAAACAATTTTTGAAAAATTTCCTATAAAAATTAAAAATAAATTTTAAAAATTTTCAATGAAAATAAGAAATTTTTGAAAATTTTCCTATAAATAAAAAGAAATTTTTAAAAAAAATTTTCTAGAAAAATAAGAAGTTTTTGAAAAAATTCCCATGAAAATAAGAAATTTTTAAAAATCTCTCTATAAAAATAAGAAATTTTTTAAAAACTTCATATCAAAATAAAAAATTAAAAAAAAAATCTTATAAAAATAAGAAATTTTTGAAAAATTTTCTATAAAAAAAGAAATTTTTGAAAAATTTCCTATAAAAAAAAACAAATTTTTAAAAAATGTCTTAAAAAATAAAAAAAAATCCTATAAAAATTAGACGTTTTTAAAAATTTTCCTATGAGATTAAGAAATTTTTGAAAAAAAAAAATTTTTGAAAATGTTCCTTTCCTATAGAGATAATTTTAATTTTCTATAGAGATAAGAACTTTCTAAAAAAAAAAAAGAAAAGTTATCGATACCTTTCTATTTTAATAGAAAAGTTATCGATAACTTTCTATTTTAATAGAAAAGTTATCGATAACCACCTATTTCTATAGAAAAGTTCTCGATAACTTTCAATTTTAATAGAAAGGTTATCGATAACTTTCTATTTTAATAGAAAAGTTATTGATAACTTTCTACTTCAATGGCAAAGTTATCGATAACATTATATTTCAATAGAAAAATTATCGACAGCTTTGTATTTCTATAGAAAAGTAGTCGATAACTTTCAATTTTCATAGAAAAGTTAACCATAACTTTCTATTTCTATAAAAAGTTCTTGATAACTTTCTATGTGAATAGAAAATATATCGATAATAGAAAATGTATCGATAACTTTCCATTTCAGTAGAAAAGTTATTGGTAACTTTATTTTAATAGGAATGTTATCGTTAACTTTCTATTTCAAATAGAAAGTTATCGATAACTTTTCTATAAAAAAAGGAAGTTATCGATAACATTTCTATAGAAAAGAAAGTTATCTATAACATTTCCTTATAAATAAAAAGTTATTGATATCTTTTATTTATAAGAATAAAGTTATCGATAACATTTCTTTATAAATATAAAGTTATCGACAACTTGTCTTTATAAATATAAAGTTATCCATCATTTTTCTTCATATATGTAAAGTTATCGATAACTTCTCTATAGAAATAGAAACTTATCGATAACTTTTCTGTAGAAATATAAGGTTGCCGATAACTTTTCTATAGAAATATAAAGTTATCGATAACTTTTCTATGGAAATAGAAACTTATGGATAACTTTTCTATAGAAATAATAAGTTAACGATAACTTGTCTATAGAAATAGAACTTATCGATAATTTTTCTATAGAAATATAAATTTATCGATAACTTTTTTATAGAAATATAAATTTATCGATAACTTTTTTATAGAAATATAAAGTTATTGATAACTTTTCCGTAGATATAGAAAGTTATCGATAACTTTTTTATAGAAATTTAAAGTTATAGAAAACTTTTCTATAGAAATAGAAAGTTATCGATAACTTTTTCTATAGAAATGGAAAGTTATCGATTATTTTTTATACAAATATAAAGTTATCGGTAAATTTTTTATCGATGACTTTTCTAGAAATAGAAAGTGATTGTTAAGTTTTCTATAGAAATAGAAAGCTAGTGATAACTTTTCTATAGAAATAGGAAGTCATCGATAACTTTTCTATAGAAATAGAAAGTTATTGATAACTTTTCTATGGAAATAGAAAGTTATCGATAATTTTTCTATAGAAATAAAAAGTTATCGATAACTTTTCTCTAGAAATAGAAAGTTGTCGATAACATTTCTATAGAAATAGAAAGTTATCGATAACTTTTCTCTAGAAATAGAAAGTTTTCGATAACATTTCTATAGAAATAGAAAGTTATCGATAACTTTTCTACAAAAATATTAAGATATCGATTGTTCTGTTATCTATAGAAATTTAAAGTTATTGATTAAATTTCTTTAGAAAAAGAAAATTATCGATGACTTTTCAATAGAAATATAAACTTTTTGATAACTTTTCTGTCCAAATAGAAAGTTATCAATAACTTTTCTATTGAAATAGAAAGTAATCTCTGTAGAAATTGAAAGTTATCGATAACTTTTCTATAGAGATAAAAGTTATAGATAAGTTTTTTATAGAAATAGAAAGTTATCGATGACTGTTTAATTGAAATAGAAAGTTATCGATGACTTTTTAATTAAAATAGAAATTTATCGAAAAATTTTCTATAGAAATCGAAAGTTATCGAAAAATTTTTAATGGAAATGTAAAGTTATCGTTAACTTTTCTATAGAAATAGAAAGTTAGCGATAATATTTCTTAAAAATTTAAAGTTATCAATAACTTTTTTATAGAAATAGAAAGTTATCCATAACATTTTTATAGAAAAAGAATAACTTTTCTTTAGAAATTAGTAAGTTATCGATAACTTTTCCATAAAAATTATAAAGTTATCGATAACTTTTCTATGGAAATAGAAAGTTATCGTAACCTTTTCTATACAAGATATAAAGTTATCTATAACTCTTCCGTAGTAATAAAAAGTTATCGTCAAGTTTTTTATAGCTTGGAAAATGAAGCTAAATGTAGCTAATGAATCTTAAAGTATATAAGTCCATAAAAAATATTAAATTATTTAAGAAAAGTTATCAATAACTTTGTTTGCATTGAGTTATTTTAATATCAATTAGATTTTAACATCTCAATTCCAGACAGACGACGCCTTCCACCTTCAATAATTTGCATTTACATCAAAATAAAATGCAATCAAAGTCTCTCCAATTCTAAAGCAAAAAAAACGTAATCCCACATTTTATTAAATAAAATAATTTATGGCTTTTTAAACGTTTTAAATTACCGATAATTTACGATAAATCAAAGACTAAAACTAATATTTATTTACAACTGAAATCTATTTATTTATTAACTTGTATTTTACAAACAAGGAGATAATGGCGATGATGATGACGATAATGATGATGACGATAATGATGATAATGATGATGATGAATTATAAAATAATTTATATTGTTTTTGATTTTTAACAAATTCTCTAAATTACAAAAACAAAACTGATTTCAATCGTTCATTCATTTAAGGCGATTGATAAATATTCAACACCAAAAATACAATTTATGGAAAATTTAATGACAGAACGTGTGAAATTCCAAAAAAAGAAAATTGAGTTTTCAAATCAGCTCTAATTTTAACAATAAATCTTTTTATTTGTATTCAAATTGAAACCAATTCCCGATAAACTCTCAAATAATCATGTAAAAGTATTCGATAATGACTGGAATGATGATGATGATGATGACATGACGACGAACGAATGTTGATGACAGTTGAGTTTAAATGTTTTAAAAATTGTTCAAATGTGTAAGTTTTTTACAACAACAAAAAAATTCAATATAAAATTTCAATGAATTCGTTAATGTTGTTAATTACATGAATAGAGAGGGTCTGGTCTTATTTACATTTTTAATGGGAAATATGTTCTCGTTTTATGAAAATTCAAACAAAAGTGGGTCAAAAAAGGCACAACCAATGTTAAATGGTTGACCAGACTAGGACTAGACCAAAGACTCTATAATATAAAGATGTTACACTTCTATTAAATGATTTAGCGTATGGTCTTTTTGATAAGTCCCATAAACGAGCGAGTATACCGCTTTTACTCTAATTCGAAAACAACTAATGGATAATAATATAGAGTCTTTGACTGCAATTTGACTATACTATGACTGGACTATGAGGTCATAGAGACTATGGCGTCATAGAGGCTATTTCTAGACGATGCCTGGAGATTTCTCACCCCTGTCCTTTATTTTTAAAACTTTTCGTTGTCATTTATTAACATGATTTATTTCAATTTAATTTTTTACTCGTATCCATTTTCATCTCTATAATTTGTATCAAAGTTTTTAACTTTTTTTTGTATAATTTTAATCATCTGTTGCTGCTGCTATTCGTTTTGCTTAAATGTCAGTTAACAAATTTATTAACATGTCATTTTTGTTTGTTGCAAAAAACCACAATTAAATGAAAAACTATTTCAATAAAACTTTAAGAAAAAAATCGAAACAAATTTATATGTAAATTATATATTTTTAATAAATATTGAACAGATGAATTTGAAATTTCCCTATAGAAAAATAGTGAAATTTTTAAATTTCCCTGTAAAAAAAAGTAATTTTGAAAATTATCCTGTAATTAAAGTAATTTTGAAAATTTGCCTATAAATAGTGAAATTTTGAAAATTTCCCTAAAAATAGTAAAATTTTAAAAATTTACCTATAAATTGTAAAGTTTGGAAAATTTGCCTTTAAACAGTGAAATTTCGAAAATTTCCCTTTAAATAGTGAAATTTCGAAAATTTCCCTTTAAATAGTGAAATTTTGAAAATTTCCATTTAAATAGTGAAATTTTGAAAATTTCCCTAAAAATAGTAAAATTTTGAAAATTTCCCTATAAATAGTGAAATTTTAAAAATTTCCCTATAAATAGTGAAATTTTGAAAATTTACCTATTCCCTATAAATAGTGAAATTTTTAAAATTTCCCTTTCAATATTAAAATTTTGAAAATTTCCCTATCAATAGTGAAATTTTGAAAATTTCCCTTTAAATAGTGAAATTTTTAAAATTTCCGTATAAATAGTGAAATTTTGAAAATTTCCCTATAAATAGTGAAATTTTTAAAATTTCCCTATAAATATTGAAATTTTGAAAATTTCCCTTTAAATAGCGAAATTTTGAAAATTTCCCTAAAAATAGTGAAATTTTGAAAATTTCCCTAAAAATAGTGAAATTTTGAAAATTTCCCTAAAAATAGTGAAATTTTGAAAATTTACCTATAAATAGTGAAATTTTGAAAATTTCCCTATAAATAGTGAAATTTTTAAAATTTCCCTAAAAATAGTGAAATTTTGAAAATTTCCCTATAAATAGTGAAATTTTGAAAATTTCCCTATAAATAGTGAAATTTTGAAAATTTCCCTATAAATAGTGAAATTTTGAAAATTTCCCTATAAATAGTGAAATTTTGAAAATTTCCCTTTAAATAGTAAAATTTTCAAAATTTCTCTATAAAAAGTGAAATTTTGAAAATTTCCCTATAAATATTAAAATTTTGAAAATTTCCCTATAAATAGTGAAATTTTAAAAATTTCCCTATTAATAGTGAAATTTTGAAAATTTCCCTATTAATAGTGAAATTTTGAAAATTTCCCTATTAATAGTGAAATTTTGAAAATTTCCCTATTAATAGTGAAATTTTGAAAATTTCCCTTTAAATAGTGAAATTTTGAAAATTTCCCTATAAAAAGTGAAATTTTGAAAATTTCCCTATAAATATTAAAATTTTGAAAATTTCCTTATAAATAGTGAAATTTTGAAAATTTCCCTATAAATAGTGAAATTTTGAAAATTTCCCTTTAAATAGTAAAATTTTCAAAATTTCCCTTTAAATAGTAAAATTTTCAAAATTTCTCTATAAATAGTGAAATTTTGAAAATTTCCCTTTAAATAGTGAAATTTTGAAAATTTCCATTTAAATAGTGAAATTTTGAAAATTTCCCTTTAAATGGTGAAATTTTGAAAATTTCCCTATAAATAGTGAAATTTTGAAAATTTCCCTTTAAATATTAAAATTTTGAAAATTTCCCTATTAATAGTGAAATTTTGAAAATTTCCCTATTAATAGTGAAATTTTGAAAATTTCCCTTTAAATAGTGAAATTTTTAAAATTTCCCTATAAAAAGTGAAATTTTTAAAATTTCCCTATAAATATTAAAATTTTGAAAATTTCCCTATAAAAAGTGAAATTTTGAAAATTTCCTTATAAATATTAAAATTTTAAAAATTTCTCTATAAATAGTGAAATTTTGAAAATTTCCTTATAAGTATTAATATTTTGAAAATTTCCCTATAAATAGTGAAATTTTGAAAATTTCCCTATAAAAAGTGAAATTTTGAAAATTTCCCTATAAATATTAAAATTTTGAAAATTTCCTTATAAATAGTGAAATTTTGAAAATTTCCCTATAAATAGTGAAATTTTGAAAATTTCCCTTTAAATAGTAAAATTTTCAAAATTTCCCTTTAAATAGTAAAATTTTCAAAATTTCTCTATAAATAGTGAAATTTTGAAAATTTCCCTTTAAATAGTGAAATTTTGAAAATTTCCATTTAAATAGTGAAATTTTGAAAATTTCCCTTTAAATGGTGAAATTTTGAAAATTTCCCTATAAATAGTGAAATTTTGAAAATTTCCCTTTAAATATTAAAATTTTGAAAATTTCCCTATTAATAGTGAAATTTTGAAAATTTCCCTTTAAATAGTGAAATTTTTAAAATTTCCCTATAAAAAGTGAAATTTTTAAAATTTCCCTATAAATATTAAAATTTTGAAAATTTCCCTATAAAAAGTGAAATTTTGAAAATTTCCCTATAAATATTAAAATTTTAAAAATTTCTCTATAAATAGTGAAATTTTGAAAATTTCCTTATAAGTATTAATATTTTGAAAATTTCCCTATAAATAGTGAAATTTTGAAAATTTCCCTATAAATAGTAAAATTTTGAAAATTTCCCTTAAAATAGTTAAATTTTGAAAATTTCCCTTTAAATAGTCAAATCTTGAAAATTTCCCTATAAATAGTGAAATTTTGAAAATTTCCCTATTAATAGTAAAATTTTGAAAATTTCCTATAAATAGTGAAATTTTTAAAAATAGTGAAATTTTGAAAATGTCCCTGTAAATAGTGAAATTTTGAAAATGTCCCTGTAAATAGTAAAATTTTGTAAATATCCCAGAAATAGTGAAATTTTGAAAATTTTCCTATAAATAATGAAATTTTCAAAAATTCCCTTTAAAAAAGTGAAATTTTGGAAATTTTTTAAAATAATTAGTGATGTTTTTAAAATTTCCCTATAAATAGTGATAGTCTGAAAATTTGTCTGTAAAGAGTGAAATTTTGAAAATTTTCCTATAAATAGTGAAATTTTTAAAATTTCCCTATAAATAGTAAAATTTTAAAAATTTTCCTTTAAATATTAAAATTTTGAAAATTTCCCTATAAATATTAAAATTTTAGAAATTTACCTATCAGTAGAAAAATTTTAAAAATTTTCTCTTTAAATATTAAAATTTTAAAAATTTGCTTATGCGAGAAAATAGTGAAATTTTGAAATTTTCCTATAAATAGTGAAATTTTAAAAATTTCCCTTATATAAAAAATTTATTTTATTTAACATTTCCACTGTTTTCTCTCATGTTTTACAAATTTAGTCAAAATTGTTAAAAGTTTATTTTGCAAATTTATTTGAATTGTTTGTGATTAAATTCCCATTTGTTGCTAAATCTAAAATTCAATTGTTATTTTATTTTGATATTATTTTATTTCAACGATTTGTTAACAACAAAAACATTTAAGTGCGAAATGCAAAACAATTCTCAATTGATACCTCAAGGAATTAAAGGAAAAACATTTGTGTAGTCAAACTAATGGGAAGGGGGAGATAGACTAAGGGAGGGACGAAAGGATAGGCAGACAAACAAACAATTGATTTCCATTCTGCCAACATTTGTTATCAATTGTTTTGAATTTATTTGTGTGTGAGTAGAGGAATATTTTATTGGCAAATGCAAATTATATTTTATTTTCGATTTGAACATTTTTTGAATATCTTTTGCATACTTTTTGGCGCTTTAAACTGAATTTGTAGCTGATTTGGCTGCTGGTGTTAAGTTAGTAAGTCAGTTAGTCCTTCTGCTGTTAACTTTTTATCTTTTTGTTTAAAATCAAAAAAATTTTATGGAAATTTCATGTTAATGCTAATGCCTTTAAGTGTTTCTTAGAACAAAAAAATTAACGAATACATGTTAATAATTGTTTAGCTATTTCGCTTTTATCCTTCTCGTTATACATATTTGAAAGATAAGACAAGTATTTCGAAAGTATTTTAAGAGTCAATTTACAAAATTGGATCATGTACAAAAAGTTAATCATTATTATAATTTTAATATTTATTTCTTTTGTTAAAAGGTCAAAGTTTAATATAATTTGGTTATCTGGGATTTAGCAATTACCCAAAATTTTGTACTTACTGCTCCTTTGTTCCCAATAATAATCGAATTATTTATTCTTTTGTTAATTTTTATTACTTAAGTAGAAAATATTCGAGATTCCTTTAAGTGTCCTGGTAACATTAAATCATTTTTTCTTAGATTTTTTTTTTTTCTTTTGCTTCTGTGACAATAAATTACATTTTTTATATAGAAATTCTTTTGACAATCGAACAGCCTGAAATTAACATTTTTCTTTTGTATAAAAAAATACACATATTTTTTATACTCCCCCAAAAGATTAGGCTACACTTAAGTGTTACAATTAAGGGAGGTAGAGGGCAAAGGAATGACTGACAGACAGACGGGCCAAATCAATAAATAAATGAATAAATAAGTAATTGAGTTCCTTATTATATAAAATTAGAAGTCAACACAATTGTACAATTGTAAGATACACTTGATTTTACTGTCCTCTTTTAGACTTGTTCTAACTTTAATAATAACAAGAAAATATTAGTTTATGTAACAACCAAAAAATGCTTGTAATAAAGCATTCACTATTTTTAGGGAAATTTTCAAAATTTCACTATTTTTAGGGAAATTTTCAAAATTTCACTATTTAAAGGGAAATTTTCAAAATTTCACTATTTATAGGGAAATTTTCAAAATTTCACTATTTATTGGGAAATTTTCAAAATTTCACTATTTATAGGGAAATTTTCAAAATTTCTTTATTTTTAGGGAAATTTTCAAAATTTCACTATTTAAAGGGAAATTTTCAAAATTTAATCATTTAAGGGGTAATTTTCAAAATTTTAATATTTATAGGAAAACTTTCAAAATTTCACTATTTATAGGGAAATTTTCAAAATTTCACTATTTATAGGGAAATTTTCAAAATTTCACTATTTATTGGGAAATTTTCAAAATTTCATTATTAATAGGGAAATTTTCAAAATTTTACTATTTATAGGCAAATTTTCAAAATTTCATTATTTATTGGGAAATTTTCAAGATTTCACAATTTATACGTAATTTTTCAAAATTTGACTATTTTAAGGGAAATTTACGAAATTTCTTTATTAAAGGCAAATTTTCGAAATTTCATTATTTATAGGGAAATTTTTAAAACTCCACTTTTTATAAGGAAATTTTGAAAATTTCACAATTTATATGTAAATTTTCAAAATTTCACCATTTATAGGGAAATTTTCAAAATTTCACTATTTATAGGGAAATTTTCTAAATTTCTTTATTAAAGGGAAATTTTCAAAATTTCACTTTTTATAGGAAAATATTCATTATTTCACTATTTATAGGGAAATTTTCAAAATTTCACTATTTATAAGGAAATTTTTCAAAATTTTCCCATAAATAGTGAAATTCAAAATTGTACTATTTATGGAAAAATTTTGAACATTTCACTATTTATAGGGAAATTTTCAAAATTTTACTATTTATAGGGAAACTTTTAAAATTTCACTAATTATAGGGAAATTTTTATAATTTTACATTTTCATATTTTCAAAATGTTTATATTTATAGGGAATTTTGAAAAATTTCCCTATAAGTAGTGAAATTTTGAAAATTTCCTTTGAATTTTAAAATTTTTAAAATTTCTTTAAAAAATCCTCTAAAATTACCCAAATCATATCAAAATCCCATTAAGTTCTATAACTTTTATCTGCTAATTCCAAATGATTCTTTTTAATTGTAGAGTAAAAATTTTATTTATTTCCTTATCTGTTAAGTTCTTAATTGTTTGTTGGCAAAATTTGTGGCTAGGAATTTCATTGTCATCACGCAAAATAATAAAAATAATTTATAAAAATTCTTAAAAATAAAAACCTCTTAATTCATTTTTATTGTTGCGAATAGAATAGAATATTTTCATCTTATCGTCTGACTGTCTGTCTTTAACTGAATGTCTGCCTTTCCCTCATCGTTGCCATTGTGTGTTAATTTTTGTTGTGATAGTCACTTCCTAGTTGTTGGTGTTTCAATTGACTATTGTCAACCTTGTTTCTTTTTCAAAGACAATTACGAATAATTCAAAAGATATTTGGAAAATGTTTTCAGATTTTTCTTAAAGTTTATGACACTTTATATTAAGTTTGTGAGGAACATTCAAATTCATGGTGTAGCGCATTTAAATGACATCTGTCTGTCTTTTATAATTTAATGCAAAATTTTCCAAAATAACGTTTAAATTATGATGTCCATCATAATAAAAATTGCAATTTGTAAACTATGGGAGAAATTTTAAAATAGTTTTAAGTATACAAAAAATTGACAGATTCAGCTGAGACAATGTTGCAAATAAATTTTGAACTGATTTGGTTTTGCAAAGGCTTCCTGGTGTCAAATTAAATTATATGTGACTTTTAAAATGTGACAGACGGAAGATGTCAAATTTAACTGTTTTTTTAAGAAATTTTCAGAATATTAAATAATTTTTTTATTTATATGAAAATTTTCAAAATTTTCAAAATTTTACTATTTATAGGGAAATTTTCAAAATTTCACTATTTATAGTGAAATTTTCAAAATTTCACTAGTTATAGGAAAATTTTCAAAATTTCACTGTTTATAGGGAAATTTTCAAAATATCACTAGTTATAGGGAAATTTTCATAATTTCACTATTTTTAGGGAAATTTCCAAAATTTCACTATTTACAGGGAAATTTTCAAAATTTCACAATTTATGGGGAAATTTTCAAAATTTCACTATTTATAGGTAAATTTTCAAAATTTTACTATTTATAGGGAAATTTTTAAAATTTCACTATTTATAGGTAAATTTTCAAAATTTTACTATTTATAAGGAAATTTTCAAAATTTCACTATTTATAGGGAAATTTTCAAAATTTCACTATTTTAAGGGAAATTTTCAAAATTTCACTATTTTAAGGGAAACTTTCAAAATTTCCTTATTTAAATTTTCAAAATTTCACTGTTTATAGGGAAATTTCCAAAATTTCACTATTTATAGGGAAATTTTCATAATTTCACTATTTTTAGAGAAATTTTCAAAATTTCAGTATAGGGAAATTTTCAAAACTTCACTATTTTTAGGGAAATTTTCAAAATTTCACTATTTATAAGTAAATTTTCAAAATTTTACTATTTATAGGGAAATTTTCAAAATTTCACTATTTATAGGGTAATTTTCAAAATTTCACTATTTATAGGGAAATTTTCAAAATTTACTAGTTATATGAAAATTTTCAAAATTTCACTGTTTATAGGGAAATTTTCAAAATATCACTAGTTATAGGGAAATTTTCAAAATGTCTTTATTTGCAGGGTAATTTTCAAAATTTCACTATTTGTAGGGATATTTTTAAAATTTCATTATTTATAGGGAAAATTTCAAAATTTATCTATTGGTGGGTAAATTTTCAAAATTTAACTATTTATAGGGAAATTTTCAAAATTTAATTTGTTCATAGGGAAATTTTAAAAATTTCACTTTTTAGGGAAATTTTCAAAATTTTAGTGTTAGTTTTACTCTAGTTTTCAAATTTTCTCTATTTTTAGGGAAATTTTTAAAATTTTACTATTTATAGGGAAATTAACAAAACTTCTTATTTAAAGGGAAATTTTCAAAATTGTACTATTGTTTATTTATGGGGAATTTTTCGAAATTTCTTTATTTCTAGATAAATTTTCAAAATATCTTTTTTTATTTGAAAATTTTCAAAATTTCTTTGTTTATAGGAATCTTTTAAAATTTTTTTATTTATAGGGAAATTTTCAAAATCTCTTTATTTATAGGGAAATTTTGAAAATTTTTTTGTTTGTAGGGAAATTTTCAAAATATATTATTTATGTGGAAATTTTCAGAATTTATTTTTTTATTGGAAAATTTTTAAAAATTTTTATTTACAAGGAAATTTTCAAAATTTCTTTATATGTAGATTTCAAAATTTGGTTAATTATAGGGAAATTTTCAATTATTTTAATAGGGAAATTTTCAGGATTTCTTTATTGATAGGGAAATTTTTTAAATTTCCCTCTTTTTTTTAAGAAAATTTAAATTTTTTTTTTGTTCATAAAAAATTTTTCAAAATTTCCATAATTATAGGGAAATTTTTGAAATTTCTTTATTTATAGGGAAATTTTCAAAATTTTTTTATTTATGGGGAAATTTTCCAAGTTTCTTTATATTAGGGAAATTTTCAAGATTTCTTTATTTATAGGTAAATTTTCAAAATTTCTTTATTTGTAGTGACATTTTTAAAATTTCTTTATTTATAGGAAAATTTTAAAAACTTTATTATTTATGGGGAAAATTTCAAAATTTCCTCATTTATAGGGAAATTTAGAAAAAATTTTTATTTATAGGGAAATTTTAATAACTTCTTAATTTACAGGGAAATTTTCAAAATTTTTTCTTTTATAGAGAAATTTTCAAAATTTCTTCATCTATAGGGAAATTTTCAAAATTTCTTTATTTACAGGGAAGTTTTCAAAATTTCTTTATTTATTTAAATTTCACCATTTACAGGGAAATTAAAAAATGTCACTATTTACAGGGAAATCTTCAAAATTTCTTTATACAACATAATACAACACCTTGTGAATCCCCTTATTATTTATGAATTTATTTAAAATATAAATTTTATTAGTTTAAATTATTTTAAAATAAGATAATGCTTTTGGCATTTAAGTCAAAACCTGACAATTACAATTTTTAGTTTTTAAGAATTTTTAATAAATTTAAAAAGAAAATATTTTAAATATTTTGAAATTAAATAAATAGAAAAAATAAGATAAAGCCCACAAAGAAATGGTTTAAATAAAATAAAAACTAAAGATAAATGCTTTAGTTTAGCCTAAAAGTATGCAAGATGATAATCATATCTTTGCACAGTGGAAAAAAAATTGAAGAATTTTTAAAAATTCTTTGAGATTAGAGTTTTAAAATTAAAAAAACAGGAAAATTTTCCTAAAAATTTGAAATAATTTTCTGTAAAAATTTTAACTAATTTTGAAAAATTCTCTTAAAATTTCCGAATGGGTTTTTGCTATAATTTACTTAACTTAAATTGTTCTTACAAAAAATTTAATTTCTTGTCACAAAATTATTTTGACAAATTTCGAAACTAAAAATATCTGTGACGTGTCCTATTACTCGTAATATCAAAATAACCAGAGACAAACGAGACAAGCAATTTAAGTTGTAAAAATTAAAATGAACTAAATGAAAGAAAAACGAGCAAAAAATAAAAAAAAACACAACTAAAATTAGTTACTTGACCAAATACAACAACAACTACAACCACAAGGAAAAGTCACAACAACACGTAACCGAAAACTATGTAAACAGGAGTAAATATTGTAAATTTTCTAGAGTCGAGTCAAGTAAAAAACAAAAAAAGTGGAAGTTGGTTTAAGAACTTTGTCAAAATGTCATGTTAAACAAAGTGTTGCACCCCAGAGAAGGAAGGGGTTTGACTCTAGGAGGAGGTAAAAACTTCAAATTGTTTTGAAACTAGAAAAATCTGGGTGGGTGTATTAACTATTTATCTAATACACCCACCCAGATTTTTGTGAACATGAATGTGGGCGGGATATGCAGGGAAATTTAAACTGGTTATTAAGGAATGAAGGGGAAAACCACCAAAAAAATATGTAATGAAATTAGCAAAAAATACAAAAATGGGACAGCAATAAAATATAAACTTTACCTTTAAAGTTTCAAATAAGAGAAAAGGTATATTGTACTTTTCAAACGTAAATAATTTTAAAATAAATTAAATGCATGAGTAAGACTAGAAGTCATTTAAAGTTAAAGTTTTCAAACGAAACAGCAAAAAAAAATCAGAGACATTTATTAAGACAATTTAAGAAAAAGGGTGTGTTGGAACATGAATAATATAAGGAGAAACGCCCGCTTAAAATGCAAGACAGTGGTACCAAAATAACTGGGTTAAAGACTCAGCCTAACTGAACCTAGAAGTGAACCTAGAACTGAACCTAGAACTGAACCTAGAACTGAACCTAGAAGTGAACCTAGAACTGAACCTAGAACTGAACTAGAACTGAACTAGAACTGAACTAGAACTGAACTAGAACTGAACTAGAACTGAACTAGAACTGAACTAGAACTGAACTAGAACTGAACTAGAACTGAACTAGAACTGAACTAGAACTGAACTAGAACTGAACTAGAACTGAACTAGAACTGAACTAGAACTGAACTAGAACTGAACTAGAACTGAACTAGAACTGAACTAGAACTGAACTAGAACTGAACTAGAACTGAACTAGAACTGAACTAGAACTGAACTAGAACTGAACTAGAACTGAACTAGAACTGAACTAGAACTGAACTAGAACTGAACTAGAACTGAACTAGAACTAGAACTGAACTAGAACTGAACTAGAACTGAACTAGAACTGAACTAGAACTGAACTAGAACTGAACTAGAACTGAACTAGAACTGAACTAGAACTGAACTAGAACTGAACTAGAACTGAACTGAACTAGAACTGAACTAGAACTGAACTAGAACTGAACTAGAACTGAACTAGAACTGAACTAGAACTGAACTAGAACTGAACTAGAACTGAACTAGAACTGAACTAGAACTGAACTGAACTAGAACTGAACTAGAACTAGAACTAGAACTAGAACTAGAACTAGAACTAGAACTAGAACTAGAACTAGAACTAGAACTAGAACTAGAACTAGAACTAGAACTAGAACTAGAACTGAACTGAACTGAACTAGAACTGAACTAGAACTGAACTAGAACTGAACTAGAACTGAACTAGAACTGAACTAGAACTGAACTAGAACTGAACTAGAACTGAACTAGAACTGAACTAGAACTGAACTAGAACTGAACTAGAACTGAACTAGAACTGAACTAGAACTGAACTAGAACTGAACTAGAACTGAACTAGAACTGAACTAGAACTGAACTAGAGCTGAACCTAGAACTGAACTAGAACTAATTCATAAAAGTGCGTCATAGGGGTTCTATTTAATAATACCCCTACATTAGAAGTGCATTAGAAGTGGGAATTCCTATTTTAATATTACAATACAAAAAAATCTCAATTGTAATTAAAAAGAAATGTAACAAAAGTATCTTTTTATAGGTATCCTTTTGTTCTTATTGTTCTTGCATCTCAGATATTTCTGTCATTTTGCCTATAAATTCTAGTTTTTTAACATATTTTCGTTTTTCTGCTATTTCAGTTCCTGCCCCGGGTAGTGGTTATTTGAGTCTTTATGGAGATATTCCAACCAACCTACACCACCTTGAACCACAACCCCATCATCAGCAGAGGCAGTTGCAGCCGCAACAATTATGGCATCAACGTTCCATACGTGATGTGGGAGCTCTACTAACGGCCAGTTTGCAGCAGCAACAACAACAACAAAAGGAAAATCTCAAAGATTCATTTTCTTCTTCTTTGCTACAAAGTTCTTCAACCGAAGTCTCGTTGGAACAGCAGCCGCAAGGTAGGCAAAATATAGTAAAACATAATAAAACAAAGCCAAAAAAATCACCATAAACTAAACACATGATGGAAAATTGTAATAATAGTTTCCTCTTTCTTTTTGGCGCAAAAAATCTAAAAAAGAGATAAAATGCTAGAACAAGAAAAGGAAAAAGGCTTTGGTTTGTTATCTCAATTTTTACAAGGTCCTTTAATAGTTTTTATTTTCTAACTTTCTATTGTTTTCATTTTCATTTATAACAAACAACGACATTCGTTTTTTTCTGCCAACCAACTAACGATCACGATAATGATGATGTTCCTCGCCGTCTGTATGCCTACCTCGGACTTGACTGTTCTGCTCTTAAACGCTTAACTTATAATGTTAATGGTCCATGGTCCATGTGTGTACTTAGGCCAATGTCTATTGGATGGAGAATATGTGCCAGAAACAACCGTCTTCTGTGAGAAACAAAGGGGCTGTCGTGCCATACAAAAAACAGGACATTGTTGTCCTGATTATAAATGTGGTAAGTTTTTGTTGTTATTGTTACTGCAATTGCATTACTTTAGTATTTGTTTAATATTAAGTGAGAAATATTAAAAAATAAAAAATTTTCAAATTATAAGTTAAATCAAAGTGACCAACTAAGACCCTTCTATTTCTATAGAAAGGTTATCAATAACTTTCTATTTCTATAGAAAAGTTATCGATAGCTTTTTATTTTTATTAAAAAGTTATCGATAACTTTATATTTCTATAGATAAGTTATCGATAACTTTCTAGTTCTATAGAAAAGTTATCGATAACTTTTTAGTTCTATAGAAAAGTTATCGTTAACTTTCTATATCTATAGAAAAGTTATCGATAAATTTCTATTTCTATATAAACGTTATCGATACCTTTATATATCTATAGAAAAGTTATAGATAACTTTCTATTTCTATAGAAAAATTATCGATAACTTTCTATTTCTATAGAAAAGTTATCGATAACTTTATATTTCTTAAGAAAAGTAATCGCTAACTTTCTATTTCTATAGAAAAGCTATAGATAACTTTATTTTTCTATAGAAAAGTTATCGAAAACTTTCTGTTGTTATAGAAAAGTTTTCGATATATTTTTATTTAATTGTATTATCGAAAACTTCTAATTATATCGAAAATTTATCGATAACTTTCTATTTCTATAGAACAGTTATCGATAACTTTATATTTCTATAAAAAATTTATCGATAACTTTCAATTCCTATCGAAAAGTTAACGATAACTTTCTATTTCTATAGAAAAGTTATCGATAACTTATTAGTTCTATAGAAAAGTTATCGTTAACTTTCTATATCTATAGAAAAGTTATCGATAACCTTCTATTTCTATAGAAAAGTTATCGATAACTTTTGTTGTTATAGAAAAGTTTTCGATATATTATCAAAAACTTCTAATTCTATCGAAAATTTATCGATAACTTTCTACTTCTAATCGATAACTTTTGTAGTTCTATAGAAAAGTTATCGATAATTTTCCATATATATAGTAATGTCATCGATAACTTTATATTTCTATAGAGAAGTTATCGATAACATTCTACTTATATAGAAAAATTACCGATAAATTTCTGTTTCTATAGAAAAGTTATCGATAACTTTCTATTTTTATAGAAATGTTATCGATAACTTTTCTATAAAAATATAAAGTTATCGATAACTTTATATTTCCATAGAAAAGTTATCGATAACTTTCTATTGTTACATTTAAATAGACGAAAACTTTCTATTTCCACTGAAAAATTATCGATAACTTTCTACTTCTTTAGAAAAGTTATCGATAACATTATATTTATTTAGAAAAGTTACCGATAACTTTCTGTTTCTATAGAAAAGTTATCGATAACTTTCTATTTCTATAGAAAAGTAATCGATAACATTCTATTTCCAAACAAAGTTTATCGATAACTTTTTCTTTGTATAGAAAAGTTATCGATAACTTTCTATTTCTGTAGAAAAATTGTCGATAACCTTCTATTTCTGTAGAAAAGTTATCAATAACGTTTAATTTCCATAGAAATGTTATCGTTAGCTTTTTATTTCCATAGAAAAGTTATCGATAACTTTTTATTTCCATTGACAATTTATCGATAATATTTTATTGCTATAGAAAAATTATCGAAAATATTATCCTTTAGAAAAGTTATCCATTACTTTCTATTTCTATGGAAAAATTACCGATAACTTTATTTTTCTACAGAAAAGTTATCGATAACTTTCTTTTCTGTCGAAAAGTTATCGATAACTTTCTATTTCTACAGAAAAGTTATCGATAATGTTTCTTCTCAATAGGAAAGTTATCGATAACTTTCTTTCTCTACAGGAAAGTTATCGATAACTTTTTTTTCTATAGAAAAGTTACCGATTACTTTCTATTTCTATAGAAAAGTTATCGATAACTTTCTAGTTCTTTAGAAAAGTTATCGATAACTTTCTATTTCTATAGAAAAGTTATCGATAAGTTTCTATTTCTATAGAAAGTTTATCAATAACATTCTTGTTTTATAGAAAAATTATCGATAACTTTCGTTTTCGATAGAAAAGTTATCGATAACTTTTTTTTATAGAAAAGTTGTAGATAACTTTTTTTATAGAAAAGTTGTAGATAACTTTTTTTTATAGAAAAGTTGTAGATAACTTTCTATTTCTATAGGAAAGTTATCGATAACTTTCCCTTTTTGTAGAAAAATTATCGATAACTTTCTAATTCTATAGAAAAGTTATCGATAACTTTCTATTTCTATAGAAAAGTTATCGATAACTTTTTATTTTCATAAACAAATTATCGATCAATAACTTTTTCTTTATCAATAACTTTCTTTTTCTATGGAAAATTTATCAATAATTTTCTTCTTTTATAAAAGAGTTATCGAAAACTTTCATTTACAATAGAAAAGTTATCGATAACATTCTTTTTTATAGAAAAGTTATCAATTACTTGCTATTTCTATAGAAAAGTTATCGATAATGTTTCTTCTCAATAGGAAAGTTATCGATAACTTTCTTTCTCTACAGGAAAGTTATCGATAACTTTTTTTTCTATAGAAAAGTTACCGATTACTTTCTATTTCTATAGAAAAGTTATCGATAACTTTCTAGTTCTTTAGAAAAGTTATCGATAACTTTCTATTTCTATAGAAAAGTTATCGATAAGTTTCTATTTCTATAGAAAGTTTATCAATAACATTCTTGTTTTATAGAAAAATTATCGATAACTTTCGTTTTCGATAGAAAAGTTATCGATAACTTTTTTTTTATAGAAAAGTTGTAGATAACTTTTTTTATAGAAAAGTTGTAGATAACTTTTTTTTATAGAAAAGTTGTAGATAACTTTCTATTTCTATAGGAAAGTTATCGATAACTTTCCCTTTTTGTAGAAAAGTTATCGATAACTTTCTAATTCTATAGAAAAGTTATCGATAACTTTCTATTTCCACAGAAAAGTTACCGATAACTTTTTATTTCAATAAAAAAATTATCGATCAATAACTTTTTCTTTATCAATAACTTTCTTTTTCTATGGAAAATTTATCAATAATTTTCTTCTTTTAAATATAAAAGAGTTATCGAAAACTTTCTTTTACAATAGAAAAGTTATCGATAACATTCTTTTTTTATAGAAAAGTTATCAATTACTTGCTATTTCTATAGAAAAGTTATCTTTAGTAGCCGAGGACTTTCTATTTCTATAGAAAGTTTGTCGATAACTTTATATTTCTATAGGAAAGGTAATTGATAACTTTCTATTTCTATTAAAAAGTTATCGATAACTTTCTATTAGTATAAAAAAGTTATCGATTACTTTATATTTCTACAGAAAAGTTATCCATAAATTTAATGAAAATACTAAAATTTGTTTCTATAGTTAGTAGTTGGTCACTTTTAATGTCTGCTTTTGTCATCCAAAACGAGTTAAAGTAAAAAACCTTCTGCCTATGCCTGATGATGATTCATGTTAGTCGTTGCTGAAGGGAACTCGGTCTAAAAACTGTTGATAGTAAATCAGGGGTAGCACTAAAAAGAAAACTAATGTCCATAGGTTTTTGTTTTTAGCAATGCAAATATTTAGTTAAACATTTAAAAAAAAAATATTCTTAGTATATTCTGTTTTCTTCTCTCTCTCCCTCCCTTTCTTCTTTCATTAGATTGCCAAAAGGATGGTAAAACTTATTTAAATGGTGATAAGTTAGTGGATCCGGAGACACCATGTACTGTTTGCTACTGTCAAGGTAAAGTGTGAAAGTTACACTTGCACTGCCAACAGCAACAACAGCAACATCGGACACAACAACTACAACAAACATTTATTACGATAGTAGTAAAAGTGTTTGTTTTTGTAAATACTTGAAGCTTTTGCTGTTGTTGCTGTTGGCTGTTTTTAGCGGATATGTTGTTGTAGACTCTTCCTTACAACAACGCCTCATAGCCTGTGGTTATTAATTTTTTATGTATTTTTTATTTTTTCCCATCTACATTTTTCTTATGTAGGAGGAGAAATTTTATGCAGTTCTGTTACTTGTTTCCATCGTGACGATTGTACGCCCAAATATATTCCAGGTGTTTGTTGTCCAGAATATGATAATTGTCCAGGTAAGTTTTTGCATTTTAAATATTTTTTTTTTTTTGCTTTCGAAATTTATTTGTCTTGTAGTTTGAATCTGTTTGGTGCTTTGAATTGACAATTATGTGCATAATTGAAAACCAGAGAAAGAAAATATTCTGGCTAGTGTTTTTCAGATAAAAAGGAAATTTTTTGAATTATTTAAGATAATACAAATTTAGAAAGAGAATTTATTTAAATTTGATTTTATCAAGTTGAAGTTCAAAATTAAAAGAAATAAGAAATGTTTTAAAAAAAGCTTAAGGATAATTTTAATGATGTTATCAAAATAAATAAGAAAGTTATCGATAACTTTTCCATAGAAATAGAAAGTTATGGATAACTTTTCTAAAGAATTAGAAATTTATCAATAACTTTTTTATATAAAAGTAGAAAGTTATCGTAAACTTTTCTATAGACATAGAAAGTTATCGATAACTTTTCTATAGAAATAAAAAGTTATCGATAACTTTTCTATAGAAATAGAAAGTTATCGATAACGTCTATATAGAAGAAGAAAGATATAGATACCTTTTTTATAGAAATATAAAGTTATGAATATGTTTTTTGTAGAAATAAAAAGTTATCGATAAATTTTCTATAGAAATCAAACTTATCGATAACTTTTCTATAGAAATAAAAAGTTATCGATAACTTTTCTACAGAAATATAAAGTTATCGATAACGTCAATATAGGAATAGATAGTTATCGATAACTTTTTTATGGAAATATAAAAGTTATCGATAAATTTTCTTTAAATAGAAAGTTATCGATAACTTTTCTATAGAAATAGAAAGTTATCGACAACGTCTATATAGAAATAGAAAATTATCGATAACTTTTTTATAGAAATAGAAAGTTATCGATAGCTTTTCTATAGAAAAATAAAGTTATGGTTTACTTTCTATAGAAATAGAAAGTTGTCGTTAACTTTTCTATAGAAATAAAAAGTTTCCGACAACTTCTCCATAAAAATAAAAAGTAATCGATAACTTCTCTATAGAAATATAAAGTTATCGATAACTTTTCTATAGAAAAAGAAAGTTGTCTATAACTTTTCTATAGAAATAGAAAGTTATCGATAACTTTTCCATAGAAAAATATAAATTTTTAAAGAAATATAAAGTTATCGATAACTTTTCTATAGAAATAGGAAGTTATCGATAACATTTCTATAGAAATAGAAAGTTATTCATAATTGTTTTCAAAAAAAAAAATTATCGATTACTTTTCTATAGAAATAGATAACTTTTCTATAAAAACAGAAAGTTATCCATAACTTTTCTATTAAAATAGAAAGTAATCGATGACTTTTCTATTAAAATAAAAAGTTATCGATAACTTTTCTATAGAAATATTAAGTTATCGATAACTTTTCTATTACAATAGAATATTATAGATAACTTTTCTATTAATATACAAAGTTATCGATAACTTTACTATTAAAATTAAAACTTATCGATAACTTTTCTTTTAAAATAGAAAGCTTTCGATATCTTTTCTATTCAAATGAAAAGTTATCGATGACTTTTCTATTGGAATAGATAGTATCGATAACTATTCTATTAAACTAGAAAGTTATCGATGGCTTTTCTATTAAAATAGAAAGTTATCGATGCCTTTTCTATTAAAATATAAAGTTATCTATACCTTTTCTATTAAAATAGAAAGTTATCGATAACTTTTCTGTTAAAATGAAAAGTTATCGATAACTTTTCTATAGAAATAGACATTACTCGATAACTTTTCAATAGAAATGCAAAATTATCGATAACTTTTTTATAGAAATAGAAAGTTATAGATAACTTTTCGTTAGAAATAAAAAGGTAGCTATAACTTTTTTATAGAAATAGAAACTTATTGATAACTTTCCTATAGAAATATAAATTATCGATAATTTTTCTATAAAAATAAAAATTAATCGATAGCTTTTCAATAGAAATAAAAATTTATCAATATTTTTTCAATAGAAACAGAAAGTTATTGACAATTTCTCAATAGAAAAGTCAGGTTATCTATAACTTTTCTATAGAAATAGAAAGTTATCGATAAATTTTCTACAGAATTAGCAAAGTTATCATCTATCTATCCACTAAACCATTCCTTCTTCCAGTGGCCACCTCTGAATCTTCAGCCAACAAAACTCTAGCCACCACCACCACTACAACGACCTTGAAACCGGAAATACATCAAGCGGAAAATAATCCCAAAATAACAATTAAAGAGATCACAAAACCTGTCGAAATTCGTATAACGGACGATAACAAAGCCATACCCATTCATCAAATGCTCAAGCCATCAACAACATCCACAACGACCACAAGTTCTATAGCAGAACCTACAACAACCACCACAACAACAGCACAACCATCTACACAATCATCAAACATTAATAACCCATCAACCACAGCACCAACACCCCAACATTTAGATGCTATAAATGCAAAACCTACCTCTATCTTAGACAATAACCAATTGAACAGTAATTCTCACGAAAGCTTTGAACATATTAGTGCAGCCTCTAACCAACCCAAAATGGTTATTGCCCCCGCTAAAGGGGTTATTAATAGCGGTGACACTTTAAAACTGAGTGCCTCAGTAGCGTATCCCGCAACTGTATTAGCCCCAGCTGTCTTGAGTTCTTCTACATTGTCGCCATTCGACTCAAGTTCAGAGGTAGAAGATCCTGTCCCCGCTTTATCGGTTTTCAGCACTCAAGGCTTACCCGAAGATCCCAGTAAAGTGAATATTAAACGCGAATATTTCATAACTACTGAGAGTGTAGCAGCTGAGCCGGGAGCTGTGAATATGTATGATGGGTTTGGCAGTGGTGAATATCCAAATTCTGAATTGATTTATAGTCAATCGGTTCAGGGACAGAATGTTTTCAATACTGGTCTTCAACAATCATCGGCTGAATTGGACCCCGATACGGCGGGTAGCGATAATATTTACCATATTATCTTAACCACAGATGGACCGAGATTGACATTTACTTCAGAGAATTATCTGGCGCTTAAGGGTGTGTCGACGACAGAGGGTAAGTAAAAAGGAGATGAAAGGGATTGCTAAATAATTTAACCTACAAATGAACCTAGAACTGATACTAATGTTGATCCTGATCCTTTAACTAAGACTTAATCTAAAAGTAAAACTGGACCTAGAACTAGTCCCTAAACTGAATATAGAACTGAACTTTAAGGCAAATCTATAACTAAACCTAAGAACTAAAACTGAACTAGAAATAAACTAGAACCGAACTAGAAATAGACTAGAACTGAACTAGAAATAAACTAGAACTGAACTAGAAATAAACTAGAACTGAACTAGAAATAAACTAGAACTGAACTAGAATTGAACTTAAATTGAACTACTTAGAACTGAACTAGAACTGAAGTAGAACTGAACTAGAACTGAACCTAGAACTGAACCTAGAACTGAACCTAGAACTGAACCTAAAACTGAACCTAGAACTGAACCGAGAACTGAACCTAGAACTGAGCTAGAACTGCACTAGAACTGAACCTAAAACTGAACCTAGAACTGAGCTAGAACTGCACTAGAACTGAACCTAGAACTGAACCTAGAACTGAACCTAGAACTGAATCTAGAACTGAACCTAGAACTGATCCTAGAACTGAACCTAGAACGGAACCTAGAACTGAACCTAGAACTGAACCTTGAACTGAACCTAGAACTGAACCTAGAACTGAACCTAGAACTGAACTAGAACTGAACTAGAACTGAACTAGCACTGAACTAGAACTGAACTAGAACTGAACCTAGAACTGAATCTAGAACTGAACCTAGAACTGAACCTAGAACTGAACCTAGAACTGAACTAGAACTGAACTAGAACTGAACTAGAACTGAACTAGAACTGAACTAGAACTGAACCTAGAACTGAACCTAGAACTGAACCTAAAACTAAACCTAGAACTGAACCTAGAACTGAACCTAGAACTGAACCTAGAACTGCACCTAGAACTGAACCTAGAACTGAACTTAGAACTGAACCTAGAACTGAACCTTGAACTGAACCTAGAACTGAACCTAGAACTGAACCTAGAACTGAACCTTGAACTGAACCAAGAACTGAACCTAGAACTGAACCTAGAACTGAACTAGAACTGAACTAGAACTGAACTAGAACCGAACCTAGAACTGAACCTAGAACTGAACCTAGAACTAAACCTAGAACTGAACCTAGAACTGAACCTAGAACTGAACCTAGAACTGAACCTAGAACTGAACTAGAACTGAACCTAGAACTAAACTAGAAATGAACTAGATCTGAACTACAATAGAATTAAACCAGAACTGAATTAGAACTGAACGAGATCTAAGCTAGAACTGAACTAGAACTAAACCTAGAACTGAACCTAGAACTGAACCTAGAACTGAACCTTGAACTGAACCTAGAACTGAACTAGAACTAAACCTAGAACTGAACCTAGAACTGAACCTTGAACTGAACCTTGAACTGAACCTAGAACTGAACTGGAAGTGAACTAGAACCCCGAACTAAATATAGAATTAAAACTGAGCCTTAAATTAAACAAAGACGTGACCCTAAAACTGTACCTAGAATTAAGCTTGATCATAGAAAAAATTTACATTTTATATTCGAAACCAATTCCTTTTTAGGTTCGCCCTTTGAAGACCCAACGCCCAGTGTCTTGAGTCCCCTAGACTCCAATAACAATTTGGATTTGAAAAAGGAAACCTCAACCACCGAAGGACCCTTACAAGCGGAATTACATGCAAAAACGTCTTCCGAACCAACTTTAATTCATCAACATATGGATGAGGAAGACTCAGCTATACCCGCAGAAAGTAATCCTGCCTATCCTTCACTACCTGAAGATGATTTCAGTTTGCGAGATAATAACTTTCAAATCAATGAATCCGACGATGTAGGCGATGAGCCCCGAACTATAGGGGGATCGCATGGTATAGCCGCCACATATGAGGTCTTCAAAAGCACCAAACATTTAGATGATCAGACATTTGGTAGTGGTAGCGGCAGTGGGGGAGGCATGTTAATAGAAGACTTAATGAATGCAATGAATCCTTCCTCGACTACTGAGGGCAGTGGCAGTGATTTGGGGGCGCCATCTACCACAGAACATTATGAAAAGCCTAAAACACCAAAGGTCATACAATTGATGTATTCAGCCGAAGATACTTCGCAAGAGACTAGAATAGCCAATAACACAGACTTCAAAGTGGAAAAGGAGAAGGTAAGGGAAGTCATGAAAATGGAGGATAGCTCCTTGGAGTCTGAATCTTCTGAGTCCAGCAGGCAACAAATTGATTTCGAAATGGGTTCAGGATCGGGAGAACTAAAATTGGTCAAGCAGCAGCTAAAGAAAAGAGAGCCTACCACGGCAAGACCTAGCAAAAAGGCAGCCGACTTGGATATAGATGAGGTAAATGATGCCTCGGGCAATGGTCCACAAGAAGATCCTAAATTAGATGTAGAAAGCTTAAAACTAGACGAAACGGCAAATGATTCACCCACAAATCCAGATAAGTCACCCAAAAATAATGTATTATCGGTTAAGGATGAAGAGAAACAATTTCACGAAGAGTTGCCTTAAAGAGAAAAAAAGCTCTCTATATTTTTTATAACTTTTTTATAATTAAAAAAAAATGTAAATACAAAGAAGATTTATTAAAACAATTTACTTTAAATACTATGAACTAAAGAAATCATAAAATAATTTAAATTTATTTAGAGACTGTATTTTAAAAGTTTTAATAATCTATAAAAAAATTTAACTAAAGCTTTAAAGCTCCTATTACTACATTAAAGTGAAAAGAAAACATTGTTACATTTAGCAAACCCTAATTTATAGTTAAACTTTAAAATAAGAACAAAAAAAGCTATATTAAGAAAATATTTAAAAGAAAAAGTTTAAACAAGTCATTGTTGCAATATTTTAAGCACTAAAGAGTAAAGTTAGAAGAGAAAGGCAAAAAAAAAAGAGAAAGAAAGAGAGAGTATACAAAAAAGCTGGGCTCCCAATATGCAATAAATTCTTACACATACAAATTTGTTAATGAAAAAAAGCTTTCCTTTAAGCTTTAATTCATAAAAAATAAAAATTGAACTAAATATCCAAATTTTGATCAAAAGCTTTGTGTCAGAAGCTCAGATTTATAAAAAGCTTAATTTTACTAAAGAGAATTAAAGCTCTTTAAGAAGCTTTGGAACTCCAAAATGAAGCTTTAGAACTCTTTAATTAAATTTTGGAACTATTAAATGAAAATTAAGAAAAAAAAAAGTGAAATTTTGACAAAATTTCCCTATAGAAAAATAATGAAATTTTGACAAAATTTCCCTGTAGAAAAATAGTGAAATTTTGACAAAATTTCCCTATAGAAAAATAGTGAAATTTTGACAAAATTTCCCTATAGAAAAATAGTGAAATTTTGACAAAATTTCCCTATAGAAAAATAGTGAAATTTTGACAAAATTTCCCTATAGAAAAATAGTGAAATTTTGACAAAATTTCCCTATAGAAAAATAGTGAAATTTTGACAAAATTTCCCTATAGAAAAATAGGGAAATTTTGACAAAATTTCCCTATAGAAAAATAGGGAAATTTTGACAAAATTTCCCTATAGAAAAATAGGGAAATTTTGACAAAATTTCCCTATAGAAAAATAGGGAAATTTTGACAAAATTTCCCTTTAGAAAAATAGGGAAATTTTGACAAAATTTCCCTATAGAAAAATAGGGAAATTTTGACAAAATTTCCCTATAGAAAAATAGGGAAATTTTGACAAAATTTCCCTATACAAAATAGGGAAATTTTGACAAAATTTCCCTATAGAAAAATAGGGAAATTTTGACAAAATTTCCCTATAGAAAAATAGGGAAATTTTGACAAAATTTCCCTATAGAAAAATAGGGAAATTTTGACAAAATTTCCCTATAGAAAAATAGGGAAATTTTGACAAAATTTCCCTATAGAAAAATAGGGAAATTTTGACAAAATTTCCCTATAGAAAAATAGGGAAATTTTGACAAAATTTCCCTATAGAAAAATAGGGAAATTTTGACAAAATTTCCCTATAGAAAAATAGGGAAATTTTGACAAAATTTCCCTATAAAAAAATAGGGAAATTTTGACAAAATTTCCCTATAGAAAAATAGGGAAATTTTGACAAAATTTCCCTATAGAAAAATAGGGAAATTTTGACAAAATTTCCCTATAGAAAAATAGGGAAATTTTGACAAAATTTCCCTATAGAAAAATAGGGAAATTTTGACAAAATTTCCCTATAGAAAAATAGGGAAATTTTGACAAAATTTCCCTATAGAAAAATAGGGAAATTTTGACAAAATTTCCCTATAGAAAAATAGGGAAATTTTGACAAAATTTCCCTATAGAAAAATAGGGAAATTTTGACAAAATTTCCCTATAGAAAAATAGGGAAATTTTGACAAAATTTCCCTATAGAAAAATAGGGAAATTTTGACAAAATTTTACTGTAGAAAAATAGAGAAATTTTGACAAAATTTTATTATAGAAAAATAGTGAAATTTTGGCAAAATTTTAAAAATAGGGAAATTTGGACAAAATTTTCCTATAGAAAAATAGGGAAATTTTGACAAAATTCTACTAGAGAAAAAAGTCAAGTTTGGAAAATTATGTAAAAATCTGACCTCTGACCTCTCACAATTCCCTATTTAAAACTCTCCTTCAAAAAAAACTACAGTTTAGTTAAAAATTTATTTTCATTTAGTCTCAAAACTCTTCAATCATTCTATTTAATCACATTTTCATTTCGTTACCATTTAGGGAATTTTCACCAAAAACTATTCCCGGACCTATAGATACAAAATGTTTTGTATTGATTTGATAAACTTCGGCCTAAAAGCTTTTATTTTATTTGTCATTTATAACAATTAGACTGAATTGAATAAAAGTTTCTTTATTTTAATTTTAATTAATTTTTTCATTTTAATTGTCATTAATTTAATTACCTATTTAATTATAAGTAATTAAATAATAAATATCATTAGTTTTATTATTAAAAAATTTTAAATTTCAATATTAATAAAAAAAAAGTCATTTCTTTTAGTTTTAATTTTAAAATTTTTTTAGTTTTTATTTTAAAAAATCATTAATTAAATTATTATTTCATAATAACATTAATTTTTAAAGCATTTTTTTTATTTTATTTAATTTGAAACTGAACAAAAAAATTCCTTAATCCCTTCATTATTCCCTCCAGTCCCTCATTATCATTTCAATCATCCTGGGGAAACTCATTTTGAAAATTTATTTATGTTTCTAAAATAAATTTTTTAAATTTAATTTTATTTAAGTTAATTTTTAATTAAAAATTAAAGAACGAAAAAATTTTGATTTTTTTCTAAAAATTAAAATTTATTTAATTTTTAAAATTAATTATTAAAAAAAAAGAAAAACGTTTAAAGAAATGAATTTGTAAGTTAATTAAATAATTTTAGTAAATAAAAATTTTAAAATAAAAAGAAACAACAAATCGTGTATTTAATATAATTTTGAAATCTCCTATTCATAGGCTTATAAAAAACCTAATCATGGGTCTCTATATAGTCCTAAATAAGCCCTAATCGCAGGGTCTTTACATAGTGCTATACTCGTAGAAGCCCTAATCTTGAATCTCTATGTAGTCCTACATATATAAACTTTAATCGTGGGTCTCTATATAGTCCCATATAAGCCCTAATCGTGTTTCTCTATATAGTCCTATATAAGCTCTAATCGTGGGTCTCTATATAGTCCTATATAAGCTCTAATCGTGGGTCTCTATATAGTTATATATAAGCCCTAATCGTGGGTCTCTATATAGTCATATATAAGCCCTAATCGTGTTTCTCTATATAGTCCTATTTAAGCCCTAATCGTGGGTCTCTATATAGTCATATATAAGCCCTAATCGTGTTTCTCTATATAGTCCTATATAAGCCCTAATCGTAGGTCTCTATATAGTCCTATATAAGCCCTAACCACGGGTTTCTACATAGTCCTATATAAGCCCTAATCGTGGGTCTCTATATAGTCCTATATAAGCCCTAATCGTGGGTCTCTATATAGTCCTATAAGCCCTAATCGTGGGTCTCTATATAGTCCTATAGAAGCCCTAATCGTGGGTCTCTATATGGTCCTATATAAGCCCTAACCGTGGGTCTCTATATAGTCCTAAATAAACAATAATCATGGGTCTCTATATGGTCCTATATAAGACCTAATCGTGGGTTTCCACATAGTCCTATATAAGGCCTAATCGTGAGTCTCTATATAGTCCTATATATATATTATATAGGACTATACTCTGTATAGTCCTATATAAGCCCTAGACGTGTGCCTCCTTATAGTCCTATATAAGCCCTAATCGTGGGTCTCTACATAGTCCTATATAAACCCTAATCGTATTTCTCTATATAGTCCTATATAAGCCCTAATCGTGGGTCTCTATATAGTTATATATAAGCCCTAATCGTGGGTCTCTATATAGTCATATATAAGCCCTAATCGTGTTTCTCTATATAGTCCTATATAAGCCCTAATCGTGGGTCTCTATATAGTCATATATAAGCCCTAATCGTGTTTCTCTATATAGTCCTATATAAGCCCTAATCGTAGGTCTCTATATAGTCCTATATAAGCCCTAACCACGGGTTTCTACATAGTCCTATATAAGCCCTAATCGTGGGTCTCTATATAGTCCTATATAAGCCCTAATCGTGGGTCTCTATATAGTCCTATAAGCCCTAATCGTGGGTCTCTATATAGTCGTATAGAAGCCCTAATCGTGGGTCTCTATATAGTCCTATATAAGCCCTAACCGTGGGTCTCTATATAGTCCTAAATAAACAATAATCATGGGTCTCTATATGGTCCTATATAAGACCTAATCGTGGGTTTCCACATAGTCCTATATAAGGCCTAATCGTGAGTCTCTATATAGTCCTATATATATATTATATAGGACTATACTCTGTATAGTCCTATATAAGCCCTAATCGTGGGTCTCTACATAGTCCTATATAAACCCTAATCGTATTTCTCTATATAGTCCTATATAAGCCCTAATCGTGGGTCTCTATATAGTTATATATAAGCCCTAATCGTGGGTCTCTATATAGTCATATATAAGCCCTAATCGTGTTTCTCTATATAGTCCTATATAAGCCCTAATCGTGGGTCTCTATATAGTCATATATAAGCCCTAATCGTGTTTCTCTATATAGTCCTATATAAGCCCTAATCGTAGGTCTCTATATAGTCCTATATAAGCCCTAACCACGGGTTTCTACATAGTCCTATATAAGCCCTAATCGTGGGTCTCTATATAGTCCTATATAAGCCCTAATCGTGGGTCTCTATATAGTCCTATAAGCCCTAATCGTGGGTCTCTATATAGTCCTATAGAAGCCCTAATCGTAGGTCTCTATATAGTCCTATATAAGCCCTAACCACGGGTTTCTACATAGTCCTATATAAGCCCTAATCGTGGGTCTCTATATAGTCCTATATAAGCCCTAACCGTGGGTCTCTATATAGTCCTAAATAAACAATAATCATGGGTCTCTATATGGTCCTATATAAGACCTAATCGTGGGTTTCCACATAGTCCTATATAAGGCCTAATCGTGAGTCTCTATATAGTCCTATATATATATTATATAGGACTATACTCTGTATAGTCCTATATAAGCCCTAACCGTGTGCCTCCTTATAGTCCTATATAAGCCCTAATCGTGGGTCTCTACATAGTCCTATATAAACCCTAATCGTATTTCTCTATATAGTCCTATATAAGCCCTAATCGTGGGTCTCTATATAGTCCTATATAAGCCCTAATCGTGTGTCTCTAAATAGTCCTACATAAGCCCTAATCATGGGTCTCTATATAGTTCTAACCATGGGTCTCTATATAGTCCTATATAAACCCTAATCCTATATAAGCCCTAATCGTGAATCTCTATATAGTCCTATATAAGCCCTAATCGTGTTTCTCTATGTAGTCCTATATAAACCATAATCGTTTTTCTCTATATAGTCCTATATAAGCCCTAATCGTGGGTCTCTATATAGTCCTATATAAACCCTAATCGTTTTTCTCTATATAGTCCTATATAAGCCCTAATCGTGGGTCTCTATATAGTCCTATAAAAGTCCTAATCGTGGGGGTCTATATAGTCCCATATAAGCCCTAATCGTGGGTCTATATATAACCCTATATACACATACATATGATCATTTGGGAATCACTGCCTTTAAAATCATTATCATGATCTCGATCTCCAGTCAACTTATATCAACAATTAACATACATTTTATTTATGTTTGTATATTAACTGCTACTGTAATTTGGTAGCTGATTGTTCCACTAAAACTATAAAAAAAATTCAAACTAAAATCATCTAAATTATTACTCGTAACATACAGACTTAAAGCTTCATTGCTCATTCCCCCAATCGTCATCATCATAATTAATTATGATATAATAAGTCTTTTATTTGGCTTTTATCAAAAACTAAAAGCGCCAACATAAATTGGCCATATTTTATTAGCCAACTCTTAAAAAGGTTTTTTGTAAGAGGAAAATTATCAGAGAATGCGTTCATTAATTTAAAAAAAAAAAATCTGATTTGAAATTTCAAAATGAAATCAATTGCAGGTAGATGGAAAAAAGTAATAAAAACCAATAGTCATTAAGACGTCAGCTTCTGAATATTCACACGAGTATTTAATTATGAGGATTAATGGGACCAACTAAAATAAATGCAATCATATCTTCGTTTTCCATACTTAGAATCAGCTCAAAATCAGAGGATTTTTATTAGCAATCCACATTCAGGTCATTCTAGATTCCTGGGTAAATAAAAAATCGTCTTTATCTTGCCTCAGGATTCTGATGCAGCTTGAGAGTGACTAATAATTATCTAAAGAAAACAAAGGGGTATTAGATTTTTAAATCAACATCGCGTCAAGATCTCCATCCATGTCTGGAAAAAGATTTTTTTCACAAAGCTATACTTGGTTTTGTGATGAAGAGTTTTCCCACACATCCAAATTCATTAAAATGGCGTGAGTCTCTAGTCCATTCCTGATGGTCTCCAGGTTCGAAACTATTTTCCGCAAAGTTCATTGATTGAATTTTGGATTAAGAGACTCACAATACACCTTGGTCCTTCAGAAAACGGCGAAACACTAATATATTATAGATACTGTCCAGGTACTTGCGTCATTTTACACTCGGCTGTCGATACATCATTAATGTTACTCAATGTCGTATCTGTTGATTTTCATAATTTCTCAATCTTATAGGATGTCTTCAAAGCCATACGTTATTGAGCCCCTAGACCCGATATCACCCTCACATTCAACCACCATCAAAACGACAAAATCGGAAGGTAGTAGTACATTACTTGAGCCCTGAGTATGGTCTGTCTCAACCTTGTTGGCAACATCCAGAGCTGCATAATTACAATGAAAAAAAAAAACGCTTGTCTCTAAAGGCGTTGAGTTTGATTCAGCCTTGGAATTATCCGGCATTGAGGTGTACCTGGCATCATCACGATAACTTGGAAATATACCGAAGAAATTGCGTTTTCAATGATACTCTACTTGGTTTTAGGAATGGTGCCGTTTGAGTGTTCTCTGTTGATGACTGTCAATACCGATCTGTCTTTGACAAAGTCTGTATTGACTTTTAGAACAGTGTGATCACAAACTTTAGGTCTCGGTTGACCATCAGTCTATCGAGGAATCACAAGCTATCAATGTTCTGAGCATGAAAATACAGTGCGATGTCCGCTGGACTCAACCCTCTTAGATGTACGCTCAATTCGACGTCACAAAGCTCAAATCTCATCAAATTGCTACCGATTTCTCGCAACGAATAGCTTAATTGCTAAGAGAAAACGTTTCTGATTCAAAAGAAAAAAATCTGTACTAGAGTTACAAAAAAGTCACTGATGACAAAAATAAAGCCTACAGGGCAACTCTGCAATCAGTAGTTACGCGTCGAACTTTGGAATGATATCGAGAGAAAAGGAGGAACAATAAACGACTTTTTAGAAGAAAATAAAAGAAATGATGTATAAGAGTCGAAACGAAGTGCGTAAATTCTACCAATGGCAATTGTATATTCTCCTGTAAGACGATCCTGGTGACAGATACAGAAAGCGTTCTAAAACTATGGATGAAGCACTTTGCAAATTGTTGGTATCAAATGTAAGCGACCAAGATGACAAGCCTGAACAAATCAATGATGACGGCGTTTTTTTGTCCACCACCCAACGAAAATGGGGTTAAAATTGCAGTAACTCGACTGAAACATACCAAGGCTGAGGGTGCCGATGGCTGCTTTTGTTAGCATGATACAAACGAAGGTGTTTAATGCAATGTCTGAGTTTGACATCCCTACGAAATTAATGAGGATATGCAGTATGACATTAACTGATACAACCTCAACATTTAAAATAGGTTAGGTGCCCAGTTGTTCATAACTAAACAGGAATATTGATATCATGGGACGCACATTGCGCTAGGTGCGTCTAGTTGTCAATGAATCAAAAACAAAACTTATAGTTTCTACGAACAGGCAGTCCACAAGAGTTGGGCACTTGCACAGGCAGATGAAGCTACTCTTAGAGTTTTTGAGGGGAAGATTCTACGAAAAACCCTTGGACCAGTTTTCATCAACAATAAATATCGACATCGAATGAACCATAAACTGTATGAGTTACACGCAAACATAGACATAGTAAAACGCATTAAACAGCAGCGGCTGCGATGGCTAGGACATGTTGTGCGAATACAAGAAAATACTAAAGCAAGAAAAATGTTCGAAAATGATCCTCAAGAAACTCGTAAGAGAGGACGTCCAAAACTTCGATGGAAAGACGAAGAAGAGTAAAATCTTTCAAAGCTTGACCTACGAAATTAGAGAATATGCAACAAGATCGAAGCGCAGGGAATTTTAAAATTAACTCGGCCTTTTTCCTCAACAAGTTGTAAATATAGGCCATTTAAGAAAGTAAGTAAGGATTCATATACATACATAGTATGTATAATTATGGATAGAGGTAAAAAACTTCCTTAGGCGAAAAAATAACTGTCAGCTAAACTATTTTCCAATACAGGGTGGCCCAAAAGTCGCGAACGGATTTGAAAAATTAATAACTTCTCTAATTTAATTATTATTATTATTTTTCTTTTAAGGACTTGTAAAATCAATCTGGGAGATTAATTATGAAAGGTTACCACGTTATCCAGTGAACCAAAATCATAGAACTTTATTTTGAACATCATCAATGATCAATAATTCAAACTCAACGAGCCTATCGTCGTCATTTTAATGTGCGGAATTCACCATCCGAAACAATGATTCGACGCTTAGTGACACGTTTTCAGGAACAAGGCTCAGTGAGGAATCTTCCACGAAGCGGAAGACCACATTCTGTTATTAGTAAAGCAAATATTCAACGCGTTCTGGAGAGTGTTGAGGAGAATCCTGAAACATCAACTCGAAGGCGCTCTGCTGAGCTCGGCGGTTTTTACGCAAAATATTAAAGGGAATTTTACATCTTTTCACATACAAGGTGCAGTTAGTGCAAGAACTAAAGCCATGAGATTCCCAAGAACGATTAATTTATGCAGTTTGCTTTCCCCCCTTCGGCCTTTTTGGGCCACCCTGTATAAACTATAAGTTTGACAGTTAAGCATCTGTCAAACTTCATTTTAAAACCTAGTGATTTCGTAAGGCTTTAAAGGGAAGCTTATATGCATGTAGTTGGTCATATCCAACAAAATATCGGTAGCATCTTGAATTTAAGAAAACTAGTAACATCTTCAAGAGGAAGATGAGTTTGTAAAAAACAGTCGAAAACGAGTACAACATGATTTACAGCATTTCCAGCTAAATTGATAAAAAAAAATACAAACTGCAACAATAATAAACATTAAAAAAAATAATGTAGAGGCCACAAGTACTATTACATAATGAAATGAAATAAAATTTTATAAATTAAAAAAAACCGAAATTGAAAAAAAAAATTACAAAAACAAATAGCCATGAACATTATAAATTTAAGGGGTTTGCTGTTAATTGAAATTTGTACATTTATTAATTGTGGTTAGGTACAATTATTTAATAAATGACAAATTTACGAAAGAAAAAAACTACATTTGAATGGAAATAATGTAATAGATATACCAAAAACTAATTGATATGCATTAGAGGTTATAATTTCACTTATTTATGCATGAAAATCAAACACCCATACAAACACGCACACACACTGTCAATCAAAATGTAACTGTTGAATTCAAATGAAAACAAAACAATCCAAAGGCAGTGAAACAAAACAAAAGGCAGCAACAACAAGAAATACATAGGAAGAAATTATAACTGTCGTGATGTAAACAAAAAAAAAACAAGATTGTCTTTCACATGAAAGTAAGAGTAAAATGGAGAATCAACAAAAAAATAGTTTTGATATATCTAGAGATTGCAAAAGCAAACAAATATAACAGGTTTTTATTTTGTTTTTGTCTTCTTTTTTGGAGGAGGATTCGTTTTATTTTCGTTTAATATGGCCACTTTGTTTTTATTTCCTCAAATAAAACTCTTCTTTTTTAATAAAATTTTAACTAATTTAGTTATTTTTATTTAATAAAACTAAAAAATAACATCAACAAAACAATACAATTTTAAATTATTAAACAAAAAATTAACAACAATGTTTTCATAGGCTTAAAAGTCCTGGGTTAACTTTTTAACCTAAAATCGAGCATAAATAACAATGAAATGGTAATAATGAAATGGGTTGTGTAATAGTTGTAACAAAACAAATTAATTTCTACCAATTTGATCAACTTGAGCTTGTAAATTGTTGATCACTTCCGAAGGCACTTGATCACCCAAAATTTCGAAAAGATTAATACGTTGATTGCCGGGTATTTGTTCATAAGCTCCCAATTCAATACCCTCTTGAACATTTTGGATTTGAGCATCTTTGGGTATAAGGAAAGTCTGTTGAGCCTGGCGAATAGCTTCGTTGGTATAGGCAGCACCCTCACGCTGTTGGGGCAGAGCAGAGACGAAGGCGATGATGGCCAAGACCACGTAACACACAGCAAAAGATTTCATTTTGTTACAATTTAACACTAAAAACAAAAAAAAATATTTTATTTTTAAATCCAGTATTTTTATATAAAATCCTCTTTTTCTATCTATGATCTTCCATCCGATCCGTTTAGGCTTGATCTTACCTAATGCACGTTCAACACGTTAATAATACCCGTTACTATAACAAAGCCAGTGTTTATAGACTTTTTGGCCAAAAACCTCAACGCTCAAAAAACATTTAGCTCTTTCATTTCTTCTCTCTTTTTTTTATTTCAAGGTATTCATTTTTTTATCATAACTTTTTTAAATTTAAGAGATTTTAAAATGTTCATTTACTGTTAAATTCAAAATTTTTGAATTCATTTTTAAACTTGTTAATGTATTTTTTAATAACGCCACTTTTTTGTAAAGTTTTTTAAATAGTTGTCGTTTTTTGCAATAATTTTTTATGTTTATTTCTTTAGTTTAATTTTTTAAACCCAACTCATCTTCAATTCAAAACACGTTATGGGTGAGTGTGTTTTATTAAATTGTAAGTTTTTTTACTTCAAATTTATTTGTTAAGCTTCACAAGGAAAGTCTTTCAAAAAAAGTGGTCACATCTCGAAAGTTAACACGATTTTAGAAATTGCAGTGAGTCTCAAGGTAGGAAGTAACTTCCAAGGTGAATGGAGTTTTAGAAAGTAACTTTTGAAACTAGGATTTCGAAATCGTGAAATTTTTAATTCGGCACCTTATTTGAGATTTATTAATTCAAGACTATATTTTCTCGACAATTCCAGGAACTGCAATGAGTTAACAAGGCTTGAGACTTCCTTAGAAATTTCAGATGAACCAGAATCTACTTGTCTAACTAACAAGACTTAAAAGTTCCTTACAACTTTCAGATTAACCCGAATCTGTTTGTCATGACTCACGACAAACAGATTCGGACACTGTTGATTGCGACTTGTGACTTTTGAAGAACTTGTGATGACATCTTCTCTGAACTTGCCCTGCACAGCCGTACAGAAGTGAACAAACTCTAGGTTCTTATTCCCTTTAGAGACCGGACGAGCTGGTGTTTGCCTATTGCTAGGTTCTATGGTAGCACAATAAACTTTTCCCGAAAAGGGCAAATCTGGAAATAATAATTAAGACTTAACCTATTAGAAATAATGTCCAGAGAAGATGATTTCAGAAACTGTCGGAATAATCAAAATAAAATTACTTTTTAACTAAGAGGTGCTTTCTAAAGTTCTTTCGATTAGTCATTAAAAACCGCAACAGAAAATGCAGGCTTAAAATCGGTAGATGGTTGATATTTTGTGAGAATCCTATAGTTCTAGCAAGCAATGTCGGCAAATGATTGGCTTACCCGCTTAGTGAAGAACTTTCCTTGGCAAAAATGGGAAGTTTATTCGGTCATTCGTTAAAAATCCCAACAGGAATCGAGAATTCGAGAATCCCATAGTATTTGCAAATAATACAGCGAAAGGGTTACGGCTTACCCGCTTTGTGAAGAACTTTTCTTGCCAAGGATGTCATGACAAAAATGGGAAGTTCTTTCAGTCATTGCATTAGAAATGCTCTGTTGAGATTGGGCAGTGGTTGAAATATCTCCTAGAATCCCATAGTATTTGCAAATAATTCAGCTAGAAATGGCTGGCTTACCCACTTTGTAAAGGAAGACTACTTTGGTCTCCCTCCATTTAGTAGGAATATATGTATATTAGGTCAATACAGCAGATGTATAAGTAACAGAGCCCTGAAGTCATTGTCTGCACCTCCAGTTGTACTTCATCAGGTGCTTCATATCCGTTCCAGGTGTTTTGAAAAGTTTAAGACTACTAATAACCCTTGGATTTAGCTATAATCTAGGAGTCCGTAATACTTAAACCTTATACAAGGTTGCTTCTAGCGTTAGGAAGAATGCAATAAAGCAGATGCAGCGTTGAAGACTTATCTGAAGAGCGGAAGGGGCATCAGATATGTCATGTTTGCATCTACATCAGTGTCTGGTTTAATGATAAAGATATACCCACGTACCCATGTACAACAGAACTGACACTTCCAGACACTTGCGTTGTGTGCCTATAGGCACTCGGTATTCGATCTTTTGCGCATATTCTCCAATTTCGTAGGCCAACTTTTGAAAGATTTTCCTTTACTTGGTCTTTCCATCGAAGTTTCATACTAATTCTAATTTTAGCTTTTTCACAGTAATTGAAATTTTTCCAGGAGTGGGCTGCTAGCCCGACGTCCTAATCTAATTTTTTATAGTTTTTATAGGAGAACTCGCGGCACATGTTAGCTTACTACTTTAAAGGGTCTTAACGTAGTTCCCCGAGTGATACCAGCCCGGGTGTCCACAGTTGAGATAAAGGATATGAAAGGATATACTTAAATACTTTTTGCCAAAGATCTCCATCTGACTTATCCATTCGGTCAAGTATTGTCTCCCATTTTTTCTGATATAGAGGCTTTAATTTAATTAAACTGGATATATATATATATTTATGATTGAAAGTAGTGTTCACTACTTTCTCTTATATTTCGGGCATCGTACGAATCCCGCGTTGAAAAAAACCGGTTATCTTTTGAAGCAATCCACGAATCAATCCAATTTTTTACTTCTTCATAAGACCGGGAGTGAACCGCCGTGGTATAGCAGGTTAGTCATCCACCTATCATTCCAGAGGTCCCAAGTTCAATCCCCGACCAGACCCACTTGAAAAAAATAAATTTTCAGAAAGCGGCGGTTCACCTCACAACCCAGCTAGCCATTGGTTATTGAGTATTAGGCTATGTAAAACATAGAGTACCGCATAGAGTGCGATCATATGTTCTACTAAGCACAAAAAAAAAAATAGAAAAAAATAGCAAAAAAAATAATGACATTTCTTATATGAAGATGACGTCTTTTAAATGTACTTTTGACGTCCCTTAAATGTACTTGACAGTTTCGTCAACAGTCTAGTTCTGGTTTATGATGTAAAACTTCTCTAACTAATGCATTTGCCGTTCGGAGCCAGAGTTAAAACGTAGGTCCCTTTCAATTGGAATGTTGTCGGGGAATTATATATATATAAGACCGGGAGTGCTGGTCAGCCAGGCGGTGTGACATTGATCGAAAGAAGTGATAATTCGGGAGAGCAATGTCTAGAGAATACGGCGAGTGGGGTAGGACTTCCCATTTCAACGTTGCGGCTGTTTGTTTTTAATGACTAAGTCGAGGTGACCCAACCTTCTCTCTTAAACCGCCATGCCGGTCTTCGACGTCAAAATCACTATTCTCAAAGTTTTGAAACCACAGCACGTTCTTTTATTAATAGCGGCCTCACCATAGGCGTTTGAACGCTTTCGCTGAGCCTCAGCCACAGATTTCCTCATATTAAAGCAGAAACTTAAACTTCCCGCAAATGACGAGAATTTGGATCATAAGCTCGTATGCTTCTATGATGCGGCTCCTCTAATCAATAAAATGTCATTATCCAATCCCTTGATTCATTGAAGAATCTTCCTAATATGGGTGGCATTTCACTGTTTTATCGCTATCTTCCTGTTCATAACTTACAATTCTGTTGAACAAACAATGTTCGAACAAAGTTGTAAGAATCGGTACGAACGAAATTTTTGCATTTTCGTTTCTATTTGTATTTCAAATGGATCTATTAAATATATAAATAATATTGGGGAACTAATCTTTCGCCTACATAAGAAAACCATAATCTACTAATAGAATTATCGAGGTTTCCACAATTCCTTAACTTTCTCAGTCAAAACAAATCGTAGGTTCGGTTGTCGTCTTACAAACTTCCGATTTAGTCCATCATCTTCTAAACAGACTTAATGATAAAATAATGGCCAGTGATGGCCACTATTTATATTGAAGATTACGTATATATAGGGTTAAGGGTTAGACTTTTCAGGATCCCAGCTCATTTCAATATAGCACGGTAAGAGACTTGGGTAATTGAGGAAAATAATATAGGTTTGTGATGTCTTAAGAACCTTAGATATGTATAACAATGCTTAAGTAAGACTATCCTAGGGAATCATATAGGTTGACCGGCCACTGAACCCCTAATTCTAGGATCAGAGAGTGGGATAGGGTAATTTTGGACATTTCTTGATTATGTGTGGATGACAATTCAGCTGAATAAATAAAATCCATTTTTTGTCATTGCTCTATGCTCAATAGTCCGAGACGAGATATAAGTGTTTAAGAGCAGATTCCACAATATAGGCTCAACAAAATTAAGCAATGCAAGCTTTTAGATGTTGTAGTCTTCATTCGTTTCTACGTCCAAACGTTCTAAAGACGTATGTCAAACATATTAAAACTAACTGTAAGAACTTGAGCTTCCAGATGGGAGTACTGGAAATGGAAAATTACATTACATAAAAGTAACTCTCGTATTCTTCCCAGCATTTCTGAGCATTCAAAGTATTTGTGGAAGTAATTTAACTCCAGTAAATGTAGATATCAATACTTAAGTACGTGGTAAGAGTTTTCCTTAAAGACGAAAAACATTCCTTCAACTAGGAAATACTTCAATCAAACAATACAGATACTTACCATTGACATCATTCCAAGAAACAACCGAGTAGTTAAAACAAAATACTCAACTCCAAAAAGCTTATAATCACATTAAACAAAAGAAGCCCTAATCGTTATTCAACTCAATATACTCGTACGCAGGTACTCATAAATACAAATGTTTAAGGTTAACCTTCCTCCTATAAGTTCCATCAAAACAATCATTAACATCTTTTAAAAGCAGCAAAGTTCACCCACTCAATGATTCGCCGACTACAAGAAGAATGACCACTTAACGCTCAATTGATAATTTGTGCAATTCAAAAGGAGGGATGGGGGAATTAGGCAATATACATACATTTAAGTACTTTTAGCAAAATATAATTTAATGTTGCTACTACTTCCAGTTTGTTAACCGAATATTTTTATGTATAAGTACGACAAAAATGGTTTTACGTAATTGTAAGTGACCAGCGGAAAGAAGCACTTCACATCTTCACATTGATTCTCTTTTGGAGAATGAACTCAAGTTCATTTTCCAAACACTTGTACATATGTTTGTGGAATAGAGTCAAGGTAGTGAGAGGTCTCTTCACTTCGAACAGTTATGAGTTCATTGAACAAAATTTGGCCAAAATAATCAATTCAAATTTATTAAAAATATTAAGGAGATTCACAAAATGTTAAAATACTAACTAAATTCTAAACTGACTATAGAATTTGTCTTCGTTAGCAAAAGTGCGCATAGAGTTCACTCATCGCTCTGTTTGTGGAGCAAACTCTCAAACAATTTTAGAAGCTAGTTTTTCCTTTAGAATAAAAGGTAGATTGGGTTTGTGGTAAGGCATTTGGCATTAAGAATACCGTTCGACTTAGAAACGCTTTCTAATAGAATAAACTAACGCAACACTTTGTGCTATTTATAAACGCGCTGATTAACCCTTTTTCAAATTTCTGAGACGCTCAAGTCTAATGATAACAGGTGACAATAAGGGCTTAACATATAGCCCTCAACTCTTCAATAAGGTTAAGCACTATAGACAGATAGTCTCCTTTACCTAAAGGTCACGCCCATATTTTAGGTTAGGCCGACAGAAGATGATAGGTTAGCGTCACTTGGGCCCTAAAAACGGTACCTCTTAGGCTGGCTTGAACATTCGAGCTAGCCTGAAGCAGTGATCAGATCGCTAGATCAGATAAAACATGCAGAAAAACCGCACCCACATTAAGAGCCCTAAAATTTAAGAAAGCGGGCAGTGACTCAGAAGATGAGTAGCTCTTAAGCTTGCTTGAATTATTCGAGCCAGCCTGTATCAGTGATAAATGGGTCTATTTTACAAATGTCTATACTCGCTAGATCAGATAAAACATGCAGAAAAACCGCGCATATATTAAGAGCCCTGAAATTTATTAGAGTGGGGCAGTTTTGACAACTACGGCAGTAGTCATAATGTTGAAGACTAAGTCTTCTGACATGCCCTATTAAGGTTGAGATTAAGTTGCGAAGTCGGTGACGAGATAGAGGAACCAAGCATTCTGAGCATTTGTTGTTATAAGTGGGCCATTTTTGCATGTAGATTGAACAAGTGGTTTCAGTGGACCAAGTGTTCTGGGCTGACCCATAAAGAGATTACTTAATTCATGATTTACAGGCGGATAGCGATGAACCCGTAAATTGGTCGTTGTTTTCCTAACTAAGGAAAGCACTGGTTTTATCGAGTTTGTCCGCAGTGGAATTACCAGGTATATTGTTATGCCCGGGCACCCAGAAAAGTTCAATGTTACATTGTCTCGCCATCTCGCGAGTAAGAACAGGGGCCAAATTACCGCATTCGATATCGATCGAAAACTCAAACTTTTAAGCGAATATTGTGAAGTATACTTTAGGGATGTTCAAAGTTACTTCAATGCAAAAAGCTTATTGAAATTTGGTATCCATTTTGATTCATTTTAAAATATATATATTGTTCAATTAAAACTCTTTTACTATTGTTCATCTTTTGGGAAATGACTCCAAAAAAATACAGTAAACTGTGCATCTTTTATATAATTTTGATTATCCCTTAAGTATGCTATACAAATGTTTTGAAAACATCTAAGATTTCGATCGATATCGACTGCCGTAATTTGGCACATTCGAGATTATATGGCAGCCTGACTGTCGATGCAGAAACGAATATCCCTGTTGTATATTCCTGCTTTGTAAACGGCCGATATCTCGAAGAATACTACATAGATCAGGAAGCCTTAAACAAATTTTCTTCCCTAAAAGCGTAATAAAGAGACCTTCTTTGATTTAGATCCGTCTGTGTATATTTTCAAACATCCGTCATCAAGGGATAAGGGATCTCCAGAGTAACGGTAAAGGATTTGTCAAAGAGGAGTGGTCAATGTAGTCAGGGATATTTAATAGTAATTGTATCTAGAATAGTGTGGTATCCTATTAATAAGTGGGACTAGGTACCAATAAGTACCGAGTTAAGAACAATTTGTTGTCCCATTAGTTCGACTGGGAGCCAGATAATTATGACAAAGAGTGCCTCAGAGGGTGTGGTTCTTAAGGCACCAGTAATCATTAGAGGGACGATCTTAGTATTTTATTAAAAGAACACCGCTGGTTTGCCTTGGTGAGTGCAGGCCACCAAACCAGCGCCCCATACTTTAGTATAGGCTTAACAATTATGTCGAAGAGCCAGGCGGTTTTGATAGGGTCAAGTCCCCAAGTTTTGCCTATGGCCCCTCTAAGTGAGTAGAGCTTAATAGATGCTTTAAACACTCTGAATTGGGTCCAGAACATTTTTGAGTCCAGAATGACATCAAGATATTTGGAATGATGGGTGAGCGCAAGTTCTACCTTGTTTAACCTAGGAAGTGTAAAAGTTGGAAAAGTACAAGTTCCTAACGGCCTGGGAATCCATCCCACTAAGATGGATTCCCAGGCCGTTAGAAATACACCAACGGTAATTTGTAATAGTCTTACACAGGGCGACCAAACGAAGATACCATACAGTATCACGTTAAGAACCCTATATATCTTCTTAAGTTTGGCCTATTCAGACCTAGTAAAATTTTGGTTCCACAATGTCCGGTTTAGGCCATAGAGCTCTTGATGTCCTCACGTTACCATGTTTCCCCATGTCTTTGTGGTTTCCTTGTTAAACCAAGACTTAATGCCGAGTTAAAAGTGACAGATAGGTGGAGCAATATCTGTCACTCTTTGATTCAAGTCTTGACTCGTGCCTTGTCTAGCGCCTTGAGCGCAGCCTGGATATCTACGTATATAGACACCTCACTATTTTCCCATATTTTACGCACAAATGGGTGCCACAATCTCAACATCGCATAAAAGCATCTCCGCTGAAATATTGTCATTGCCCGGGGCCTTGTTACGTTTAAGGATTTTAATAGCGTTCTTCACTTCTTGTATTGTTGGCGGACTGTCAGAAATTCCACTGAATATACTGTCATGGTTGGTTTCATTATGCACTTCAGCCAGTGGTGTTAATCCAATAGGGTTATTAAGTGTTGACTTGAAGTGTTCCATCCAGCGTAATAGTTGTTCATCCGGAGTTAAAAGGAGTGTGTCACTACTGCTCAAGATGGGACTGTTAGTTTAAGTAGGTTTGCTACACAACGCCCTTGATATGTTATATGTATAAGGTCTTCATATCGCCTTTGCTTGCAGCTGATTCAGCTTGCTCATCTATCCACATTATCTTGTCCCTTCTTGCAGACTTCTTTATTTTATCCATCATCTCCGTTTTCATTTAGCAATGTAGTAAAAACTTTAAATTATTAAAGAATATGGCTCAGATATGCCTTTTAGAATTAAGAAAAACTTAGAAAATGGTTGATCCATATTTGACCTTAGTAGTGAAGAGTATCAAACCAAACCGACTATAACCTTTTTTTACTGAGTTTACTGTGTAGTTATTTATTTGGTCAATTCTTTCATAACCAATTCTTTATTGTAATAGTTTTTAATCAGCTGCATCTGAGGGTTAATTCATCAAATTCGACATATGGCTACTCCAGCCAGAAAATTACACATCTGGCATCTTCTTCCCAAGCATGTGTGAGAGAATTGTCAAAACGTGTTTAAATAAAAGAAAACAATTTGTACAAATTTAAAGAAAACAGCGTGATTTTGTTATATTTTGTATTAAAATATCTGCTGAAAATTAAATAAATTCTATAAAATTATTTAAATTAAATATTTGTTTATGCTCAAAGCATAAAATACAAAGAAATAAAAGTTAAGGTATAAAGAAAAGGTCATAGAAAAATGGAAACAGAAAACGGAGAGGGTCAAGTGCAAGTACATTTTAAAACAAAGCAGGAACAGTAAGTCATAGCCAATGAGTCCACAATTTTCCGATTTTTAATTTTTGTTGCCTTGTTCCATAGTTATGCTGTACCCGATGTACCCTATTCCATAGATGCCACCGTCACCACCACCGAACTTAATACCTTCATCAATACTCTCCTACAACATGCTTTGGAGGAACATTCAGGAAATGTTGAATTCGATTTCCTGGTGTTCGATGAATACTTAAGAGGACGTCTTTGCGATCATCTTAAGGAAAAAGCCATTTCTTTTGAAGATGCCATAGAACTAGAGTATGTCGAAAGATTCCCTGCACCTGAGCCACAAGAATGTCTCTTGCATGATGATTGGGTTTCAGCTGTGAAAACTTGTGGTAAATGGATACTGACAGGTTGTTATGATAATACCATTAACATCTGGACAATTAAGGGAAAACATGTCTTAACCATACCTGGTCATACAATGCCCGTAAAAGCAGTAGCCTGGGTTTCTTTAGACAGTGAAAGTGGTAAATTTGTGAGTTGTTCACAAGATCAAACGGCTATGTTGTGGGAATGGCGGATAGAATCTAATTCAGTGGAATGTGTTTCGGTTTGTAAGGGTCATGAGCGTGGTATTGATGGTGTCGATGTTAGTCCTAACAAGCAGAAGTTTGCTACTGGTTCCTGGGATACTATGTTGAAGATTTGGTCCGCTGATATCAATGACGGCGGCGAGGGTACTTCGAAAAGAGCAAAAACTGAAGGTGGATCGACAAGGGTATGTCTAGAAAATCTCTAAAAATATGTTTGTTTCCGTACTCTAATGAAACTACCCAAAACATCCCAAAGTTATCAGAATTACTCAAAAAACTACAATTTGTATTGAAAATATTGTACGGGAACACTTTTGAGTAAGTTTGGGCTGTTTCGTTAAAGTAAAAGAACACATATATATGTGTGTTTCTTTAATTTAAAAAAAAAAATTCAGAAAATTCTTTATGAAATAATCTTATTTTAGACACCCAAAATGACTTTGCAAGGCCATCGCGAATGTATTTCAGCTGTTCAATGGATGGATGACTATACATTGCTCACCGGCAGTTGGGATCATACCATGAAGGTATGGGATTTAAATATGGAGGGTGTTAAAACGGAAATATCCACAAACAAATCTATATTTGATGCCAGTTATTCAAATCTTAACAAACTCATTATAACAGCCTCGGCTGATAAAAATATCAGACTCTATGATCCCAGAACAAATCGTAAGTTACAAAATTGCCTTAACTCTTCACCAAATATTTAAACATTTTTATTCTCTTAAAACAGAGGGTTCCATTGTACGTAATACCTATTTGGGCCATCAGCAATGGGTACAAACCGTAATGTGGTCGAATACCGAAGAGTATCTATTTGTTTCCGGTTCTTATGATAATCAAAATAAATTGTGGGATAGCCGCAGGTTTGTTTTTTCTTGTCTTAAAAAAATAATCTTAAAAACGGCAATAATTTTTCAATTTTTATTTTCAGTCCCAAGGCTCCTTTGTATGATTTAATTGGTCATGGCGATAAAGTATTAGATATTGATTGGTCTAATCCTAAATATATTGTTTCCGGTGGTGCCGATAATACTGTACGTGTTTATAAGTCACGTAAAGCTTTAGCACCCTCAGATTCTGGCATGGACACCAAATAGACAACAGACTAGTTATTATTTAGAAATATATATCTGTAATATTTTCCAGGAAAATATTTTCTGCCCTTTGTGACTAAATTTAAATTTACAATAGCGCGTTTTTTTATGACAAAAATAAAGAAAAAGTAATTTAAAAATAAAGTTATGAAAATTAAATTGATTTAAATAAAATTGTGGTAAAAATTCAGTTTTTAGGAAATTAAGAAAAACACTTTTTCAAAAATTTTTTAAAAAATTCAATTTTAATAAAATTTAAAAAAAAATATTTTTATGGAAATTTTTTCAATTTTTTGAAAATTTTCTAAGAAATTACAAAAATTTCAATTTTTTTAATAATTTATTCTATTTTTTTACAGAAATTTTTGAAAAATGTTCTATTTTTAAAGGAAATTTTTTTTAAATTTTGTTAATTTAAAAAAATAGATATTTTTTAGGAATTTTTTCGAAAATTTCAAATTTTTTAGAAAATTTTTCAAAAATTTTAAATTTACAAATTTTCTATTTTTATAGGAAATTTTTCAAAAATTTTTTATCTTTATAGGATATTTTTCAAAAATTTTCTATTTTTATAGGAAATTTTTTAACAATTTTCTATTTTTATAGGAAATTTTTCAAAAATTTTCTATTTTTATAGGAACATTTTTCAAAAACTTTCAATTTTTATAGAAAATTTTTCAAAAAATTTAAAAAAATTTTGTTTTTCTATTTTATAGAAAAAATTTTCTATTTTTATATAAAATTTTACAAAAATTTTCTATTTTTATAAAAAATTTTTCAAAAATTTTCCGTTTTCATTTTTCAAAAATTTTCTTTTTTTTTATTGAAAGTTTTTCAAAAAAATATTTTTATAGGAAATTTAAAAAAAAAAATATTTTTATTGGAAATTTATCAACAATTTTCTATTTTCATATTTTATTTAATTATCTATCATTTTTAAATATTTAATTTAAAAAATTAAAAAAATTTTCAAAAATTTTCTTTCTTTTTTTTCATAAAATTTTTCAAAAAAAATTTTTTTTTTTTGTAGAAATATTTCAAAATTTTTTTATTTTTATAGAAAATTTTTTGAAGTTTTCTATTTCTATAGGAAATTTGTTTAAAATTTTTTTTATTTTTATATTAAATTTTATAAAAAATTTTTGCATTTATAGGAATTTCTTTAAAAATTTTTTATTATAAAAAATTTTCAAATTTTTCCTTTTTTTATAGAAAATTTTTTTTTAAATTTTATATTTTTATTGAAAATTTTCAAAATTTTCTTATTTTTATAGGACTTTTTTTTAATTTTCTATTTTTATTGAAAATTTTCTATTTTTTTAGAAAATTTTTCAAAAATTTGTCAAAAATCTCCATTTTTATAGGAAATTTTTCAAAAATGTTTTATTTTTATAGGAAATTTTTTTATTTTTCTAGGAAATTTTAGAAATTTATTTTATTTTTATAGAAAATTTTTTATTTCTTTAGAAATTTTTTTTATTTTTTTTTTTTTGAAAATTTTTCAAAAGTTTTCTATTTTTATAAAAAATTTTTTATAGGAAATTTTTCAAAAAAATTTTTATAGAAATTTATTAGAAAAATTTTCTATTTTTTTTTTTTTTTTGGCAAATATTTAAAAATTTTATATTTTATAAGAAATTTAAAAAAAAAATTTATTTTGATGGTGAAATTTTTAAAGTATTTTTATACGAAGAATGAGAATAATTTTATTTATTTTTCAATTTTTGATTTACAAACATTTTAGCTATAGATAGTTTTCGATATACAGATAATTTTTATAAAAATTTTTCGATTTTTTAAATAATAAATAGAAATTTTTCGAAAAATTTTCGTTTTAAAAGAAAAATTCAATTCAAAGAATGTTTTATAATTTTAAATTTGTTTTATATAATCTGTTTTAAATTGTTTTAATACAAAATTTGATTTTTTCATTTTATGAATTTGTTTCCCCCTTTTCCTACTATTTTTTGCAACTGTAAGCGAAGCTTAAGCAAAACAGCACTACCGGCTAACTGACCAAATGGTATAGTCTTCTCTTTCACTCCTTCGTTAATGACAAGATTTTATGCTTAAGAGTTTATGTCTTACCAGATGTTTTTAATAGAGAAAAATGCCCATAAAATTCTGGGGGTTTATATGTGAAAAAAACAAACAAATCTAAGATATTTCTAAAATATAGGAATTAAATTGAAAGATAGAAATAAAATTGAAAATAAAAACTTAACAAAAAATCGTTTTTATGTTTCATATGCAAGAATTCTGCAAAATTTTTATGATAGTGTTCGCATACTCTAGCTGGAATGCCGGTTAATATGGCAACACAATACTTCCCCGGTAGTTAGCAACAAAAGTGATCTGGTAGCCATTTACTTTTCACAAATGACTACTGTTTTTGCGAAAAGAAAATCAGCGTTTCAAAAAAAGTTTGCTGGGAAGAAAGGAAAATTTTATTTTAATTAAGTAAAGGCAGAAAATTTATATAAATATTTTACAAAAGGCTTTAATCTTTAAATATTAAAGAGCCTTGTAAAATAAAAGCATAAAACAAGTGAATAAAGTGACGGAAGTTTAAGAAAAAGCCAAACGAAAAACTACATTGAAGAGAAAAACGGTAAGACAGCAAAGGCTATGAAGCAGAGGAAAAAAGTTAAGGAATAAATGAAATAATTGCACAAACAAAAAAAGTGTGTGTCTGAAGATGGTGGATTAGTGATTAAATTTAAATTAATTTACACAAATTGTTCGTCAGAAAATGTACTAGAAAAGTCTCAGAATAAAAGGAAAACCAACAACTCAAAAAAGTAAAACAACAAAGAACTTTAAAGAATGCTATCAAAAAAATTCTATTGCTTTTTGTAAGCCCTGCCGCAGTTGACGGCGGCAGAGCAGCATTATGCACATAAAACATTGGTCAATTGAAATGTCTGCCTTGAGAAAACTCATTCGATTTAGTAAATATCTTACAAAACAATCTCTATTGGTCTTAAAAATGTATAATTAACTCAAAAACCATAAATAGTCCTCAAAACTTCAAATAATTTATCATATTTTCTTGCTAATAGTCAAGTGTGGTTAATTTTTTGCACTAAAGGGTTCTCTGCATGCAGAGAAATCATCTGCTTTCGTTTGTGACTTTGCAGTGTTTTGCTATTGTTGTTGCTGTTGTCTGCTCTTGCTGCTATTCTGCTTTGTTTCTTTTTTTTTTGCATTTAATACCCAAAATGGCCGCTAAAGTAAAACAGCCGTGTTAAATATTTTTTCTTGTTGTTGTTTTTGTCTTTTTGTACTGTCAGTTGGGGGGATGTCATAAAAAAATTGCTGATTCCCATTCAAAATGATCCAGATGATGGGAGCTTCTGATTTCTGTTGGGGAATGGTACCAATTGTAGTTATATTGGTACAAAAAGTATAAAGCATACAAAACGTGACTGAATTATACAATCCATTTATAACAAGGACATCATAGTTTTACTTTATGTATTATATATTCATTATATATTTTCAATTCAAGGATTTTGATTTGTTTTTAGTTTCTAAGAAAATCCTTTAGTTGCATTTGTTTTTAACGCCTTAAAGTATACTATGGTTTTTTGTATTGCAAGTAGAATCATGACTTGTTTGTTATATACACCACGGATGGCAACCGCCAAGTGTTTATTTAAAAGCTTGTGGGAACTGAATAAAAAAGTTAACATGGTTAGAATAATATGTAGCTAGAACAGAACTTCAAATTGCAACATAAACTAATCTAAACTACCTAAAGCCATAGACTTAGTAGAACAGAACTAGAAGTAAACTAGAACTGAACACCACGGATGGGAAACGCCAAGTGTTTATTTAAAAGCTTGTGGAAACTGAATAAAAAGTTAACATGGTTAAAATAATATGTAGCTAGAACAGAACTTCAAATTGCAACATAAACTAATCTAAACTACCTAAAGCCATAGACTTAGTAGAACAGAACTAGAAGTAAACTAGAACTGAACTAGAACTGAACTAGAACTGAACTAGAACTGAACTAGAACTGAACTAGAACTGAACTAGAACTGAACTAGAACTGAACTAGAACTGAACTAGAACTGAACTAGAACTGAACTAGAACTGAACTAGAACTGAACTAGAACTGAACTAGAACTGAACTAGAACTGAACTAGAACTGAACTAGAACTGAACTAGAACTGAACTAGAACTGAACTAGAACTGAACTAGAACTGAACTAGAACTGAACTAGAACTGAACTAGAACTGAACTAGAACTGAACTAGAACTGAACTAGAACTGAACTAGAACTGAACTAGAACTGAACTAGAACTGAACTAGAACTGAACTAGAACTGAACTAGAACTGAACTAGAACTGAACTAGAACTGAACTAGAACTGAACTAGAACTGAACTAGAACTGAACTAGAACTGAACTAGAACTGAACTAGAACTGAACTAGAACTGAACTAGAACTGAACTAGAACTGAACTAGAACTGAACTAGAACTGAACTAGAACTGAACTAGAACTGAACTAGAACTGAACTAGAACTGAACTAGAACTGAACTAGAACTGAACTAGAACTGAACTAGAACTGAACTAGAACTGAACTAGAACTGAACTAGATCTGAACTAGAACTGAACTAGAACTGAACTAGAACTGAACTAGAACTGAACTAGAACTGAACTAGAACTGAACTAGAACTGAACTAGAACTGAACTAGAACTGAACTAGAACTGAACTAGAACTGAACTAGAACTGAACTAGAACTGAACTAGAACTGAACTAGAACTGAACTAGAACTGAACTAGAACTGAACTAGAACTGAACTAGAACTGAACTAGAACTGAACTAGAACTGAACTAGAACTGAATTAGAACTGAACTAGAACTGAACTAGAACTGAATTAGAACTGAACTAGAAGTGAGAACTGAACAAAAGTGGATTTACTTACAACAGCAAATTGCCCTATATTGTTTTGAAAAGCTTTTGTATATTTTTTTTCCTAATTTTAATTTGTATATTATTTTCATTTTCCCTATTTTAGCTAACAACCTGCAACACACTCAACCCCAGCTCTCAACCAAGCTTTATTGAGTACCACTATGTCCTCAACTTCTACGACTAGTGGTGGTCCATCAGCAACTAATACAACAGCTTCATCGGCTGCTCCAGCTGGTCTTGTGGCCGCTAATTCTCCACCAGGCACTGCCAATAATATGTCAGCAACCAATAATGCCTCCACAAATTCAACGCCTAATGCTGTTGGTCGTGGTCGCAACGGTAACAATGTCACTGTAGGTGGTGCCAATAATCCCGCCTCTTCGGGTTCTTCAACAAATTCTTCCACTGGCATGGGTGGTGGCTCTTCATCGGCTGCTACGGCGCCAACGACCAGCGAAGAGACACGCAAAGATCCCAAACCAAATCCAAAAATCTCAAAAGCTTTGGGTACTTCAGCCAAACGCATACAAAAAGAACTTGCCGAAATTACTCTAGATCCGCCACCTAATTGCAGTGCCGGTCCTAAGGGTGATAATCTATATGAATGGGTATCTACCATTTTGGGACCACCTGGTTCGGTGTATGAGGGTGGTGTTTTCTTCTTGGATATTCATTTTTCTCCAGAGTATCCTTTCAAACCTCCTAAAGTTACGTTCCGTACTCGTATCTATCATTGTAACATCAATAGTCAAGGTGTTATTTGTTTAGATATACTCAAGGATAATTGGTCGCCAGCATTGACCATATCAAAGGTTTTGCTGTCAATTTGTTCCCTGCTGACTGATTGTAATCCTGGTAAGTTATTATTTAATTATCCAATTAAAAAATATCTTTACTGTATAGTAACAATCATTAATGTATTTTTTATTATGTTTTTAGCCGATCCTTTGGTTGGTAGTATTGCCACTCAATATTTACAAAATCGCGAAGAACATGATAGAATCGCTAGACTGTGGACAAAAAGGTGAGTATTTTTTTTGTTGTATTTTTATTTATTTTTAACCGGTTATAAGATCTTTCTCCGATTTAACAGGAGTAGAACAGAACTAAAACAGAACTAGAACTGAACTAGAACAGAACTAGAACAGAACTAGAACAGAACTAGAACAGAACTAGAACAGAACTAGAACAGAACTAGAACAGAACTAGAACAGAACTAGAACAGAACTAGATCAGAACTAGAACAGAACTAGAACAGAACTAGAACAGAACTAGAACAGAACTAGAACAGAACTAGAACAGAACTAGAACAGAACTAGAACAGAACTAGAACAGAACTAGAACAGAACTAGAACAGAACTAGAACAGAACTAGAACAGAACTAGAACAGAACTAGAACAGAACTAGAACAGAACTAGAACAGAACTAGAACAGAACTAGAACAGAACTAGAACAGAACTAGAACAGAACTAGAACAGAACTAGAACAGAACTAGAACAGAACTAGAACAGAACTAGAACAGAACTAGAACAGAACTAGAACAGAACTAGAACAGAACTAGAACAGAACTAGAACAGAACTAGAACAGAACTAGAACAGAACTAGAACAGAACTAGAACAGAACTAGAACAGAACTAGAACAGAACTAGAACAGAACTAGAACAGAACTAGAACAGAACTAGAACAGAACTAGAACAGAACTAGAACAGAACTAGAACAGAACTAGAACAGAACTAGAACAGAACTAGAACAGAACTAGAACAGAACTAGAACAGAACTAGAACAGAACTAGAACAGAACTAGAACAGAACTAGAACAGAACTAGAACAGAACTAGAACAGAACTAGAACAGAACTAGAACAGAACTAGAACAGAACTAGAACAGAACTAGAACAGAACTAGAACAGAACTAGAACAGAACTAGAACAGAACTAGAACAGAACTAGAACAGAACTAGAACAGAACTAGAACAGAACTAGAACAGAACTAGAACAGAACTAGAACAGAACTAGAACAGAACTAGAACAGAACTAGAACAGAACTAGAACAGAACTAGAACAGAACTAGAACAGAACTAGAACAGAACTAGAACAGAACTAGAACAGAACTAGAACAGAACTAGAACAGAACTAGAACAGAACTAGAACAGAACTAGAACAGAACTAGAACAGAACTAGAACAGAACTAGAACAGAACTAGAACAGAACTAGAACAGAACTAGAACAGAACTAGAACAGAACTAGAACAGAACTAGAACAGAACTAGAACAGAACTAGAACAGAACTAGAACAGAACTAGAACAGAACTAGAACAGAACTAGAACAGAACTAGAACAGAACTAGAACAGAACTAGAACAGAACTAGAACAGAACTAGAACAGAACTAGAACAGAACTAGAACAGAACTAGAACAGAACTAGAACAGAACTAGAACAGAACTAGAACAGAACTAGAACAGAACTAGAACAGAACTAGAACAGAACTAGAACAGAACTAGAACAGAACTAGAACAGAACTAGAACAGAACTAGAACAGAACTAGAACAGAACTAGAACAGAACTAGAACAGAACTAGAACAGAACTAGAACAGAACTAGAACAGAACTAGAACAGAACTAGAACAGAACTAGAACAGAACTAGAACAGAACTAGAACAGAACTAGAACAGAACTAGAACAGAACTAGAACAGAACTAGAACAGAACTAGAACAGAACTAGAACAGAACTAGAACAGAACTAGAACAGAACTAGAACAGAACTAGAACAGAACTAGAACAGAACTAGAACAGAACTAGAACAGAACTAGAACAGAACTAGAACAGAACTAGAACAGAACTAGAACAGAACTAGAACAGAACTAGAACAGAACTAGAACAGAACTAGAACAGAACTAGAACAGAACTAGAACAGAACTAGAACAGAACTAGAACAGAACTAGAACAGAACTAGAACAGAACTAGAACAGAACTAGAACAGAACTAGAACAGAACTAGAACAGAACTAGAACAGAACTAGAACAGAACTAGAACAGAACTAGAACAGAACTAGAACAGAACTAGAACAGAACTAGAACAGAACTAGAACAGAACTAGAACAGAACTAGAACAGAACTAGAACAGAACTAGAACAGAACTAGAACAGAACTAGAACAGAACTAGAACAGAACTAGAACAGAACTAGAACAGAACTAGAACAGAACTAGAACAGAACTAGAACAGAACTAGAACAACTAGAACAGAACTAGAACAGAACTAGAACAGAACTAGAACAGAACTAGAACAACTAGAACAGAACTAGAACAGAACTAGAACAGAACTAGAACAGAACTAGAACAGAACTAGAACAGAACTAGAACAGAACTAGAACAGAACTGGAACAGAACTAGAACAGAACTAGAACAGAACTAGAACAAAACTAGAACTAAAGTAGAACTGAACTAGAGCAGAAGTATTAATAAAACAACTAGAAAACAGTATCCTGTGCTGAAAATAACTAATTCTTCTTAACTCTTATTTCAGGTACGCAACATGATTTCCCCAATCATTATTATCATCTAACGATCGTTGTAGTTGTAAGAAGAACCTCAAATATAACAACATAAACTTAACACTAACCTTTATATATGGATAGACATGAACTACAACAAAAACAATTTATTATATAACATTTAGAATGAAAAAGAATTAAAACCAACCAACAAAAAAAGAAAAGAAAAAAACTGAAAAACAAAACGAATTATTATTGCATATAAATAACTGCAAACTATATAATTATTTAATAATAAAAAATACAAAACAAAATAAATAAAACAAACAGAACTCTTTATTAATTGCAAAAATAATAATAATTAATTTATCCTAAAATAAAAATGAAAATTAAATCTTAAAAATATGCAAAACAAAATGACACTATGACATTTTGAGATTGTGAATCAGAAGAGAATTCGGGAAAATTGAGAGTTGTTCTATAAAGAGAATTGACTTATTTTATAAAGTATCAAAAAAGTTCTAGAGATTTGAAATTTTGCTCTCAACGAAATAAATTCCATTTATAATAACATTAAAATGAAAATCAGACTATTCTTTATTTTGTTTAAATTTAAAAGTTTATTTAATTACAATATGTTCAAAAAAATTAAATTTATATATATTTTTGTCACCTCCCACCCGTATAATTTTAAATTTTCTAGATTTTGTATTATTTTGCAACACAAGGAAAGAGTTCCCATCTTTCATTTATCGTCTATCTTTTGTTAATATTGAAATGTGTATCTCGCTCTCTTTTTTCCAGTTATCATTATATACAAAGTAGTTGCAGTTTATGTACAGACATACAAACATATGTATGTATGTATAACAAAAACATACAAATCTTATACACAATTTCGAAAAATACATAATATAGATAGATATGGAAACAATTTTGCAATGAAACCATAACAACTAATCCCAATACTCCAGTTTTTTGTTTCTATTTTCTAGGTATTCTTTATATTTTAATTTGTTTTGATTTTACCCTACCTTTTTAAATTTAAATTTATTTAAAATGTTTTAATTTTTGCAAAAAAAAAAAAATATCTAAAAAGAAAATTCTTAACAATTTTAAATTACATCAAAGTTTAAAAAATTTAAATAAAAAAACTGAAAAATTACTTTAAAACAAAGACGAATTTTATTTACAATTTCTAATATGTACTTCAAAAAACCTATTATGTCGGGAGTATCCACAACTTGAATTGATTGTTTCTAGAAGTAGATACAAAAATGTTCGGTTCTATTTCAGTTCTAGTTCGGTTCTAGTTCAGTTCTAGTTCAGTTCTAGTTCAGTTCTAGTTCAGTTCTAGTTTAGTTCTAGTTTAGTTCTAGTTTAGTTCTAGTTTAGTTCTAGTTCAGTTCTAGTTCAGTTCTAGTTCAGTTCTAGTTCAGTTCTAGTTCAGTTCTAGTTCAGTTCTATTTCAGTTCTAGTTCAGTTCTAGTTCAGTTCTAGTTCAGTTCTAGTTCAGTTCTAGTTCAGTTCTAGTTCAGTTCTAGTTCAGTTTTAGTTCAGTTTTAGTTCAGTTCTAGTTCAGTTCTAGTTCAGTTCTAGTTCAGTTCTAGTTCAGTTCTAGTTCAGTTCTAGTTCAGTTCTAGTTCAGTTCTAGTTCAGTTCTAGTTCAGTTCTAGTTCAGTTCTAGTTCAGTTCTAGTTCAGTTCTAGTTCAGTTCTAGTTCAGTTCTAGTTCAGTTCTAGTTCAGTTCTAGTTCAGTTCTAGTTCAGTTCTAGTTCAGTTCTAGTTCAGTTCTAGTTCAGTTCTAGTTCAGTTCTAGTTCAGTTCTAGTTCAGTTCTAGTTCAGTTCTAGTTCAGTTCTAGTTCAGTTCTAGTTCAGTTCTAGTTCAGTTCTAGTTCAGTTCTAGTTCAGTTCTAGTTCAGTTCTAGTTCAGTTCTAGTTCAGTTCTAGTTCAGTTCTAGTTCAGTTCTAGTTCAGTTCTAGTTCAGTTCTAGTTCAGTTCTAGTTCAGTTCTAGTTCAGTTCTAGTTCAGTTCTAGTTCAGTTCTAGTTCAGTTCTAGTTCAGTTCTAGTTCAGTTCTAGTTCAGTTCTAGTTCAGTTCTAGTTCAGTTCTAGTTCAGTTCTAGTTCAGTTCTAGTTCAGTTCTAGTTCAGTTCTAGTTCAGTTCTAGTTCAGTTCTAGTTCAGTTCTAGTTCAGTTCTAGTTCAGTTCTAGTTCAGTTCTAGTTCAGTTCTAGTTCAGTTCTAGTTCAGTTCTAGTTCAGTTCTAGTTCAGTTCTAGTTCAGTTCTAGTTCAGTTCTAGTTCAGTTCTAGTTCAGTTCTAGTTCAGTTCTAGTTCAGTTCTAGAGTTAGTTCTGTCAAAGAATCTATAACATATAGGTATTGCACTCCATACATTTTTTTCTGCCAAAAGTAGAATTAAAGTGGATAAGAAACAATGAAAGAGGCATAAACGAACAAGCATACATTTCATGAGCACGTGTGTATGCCTTAGCTTTCTCTTATTGGATAATCGTCTCCATTAGTTGTTTCCAAATAAGAGTAATACAGGTATGTGATGGAAAACGATCGATTTCAGATATATTTTTGAGATATATTTTTGAGATTTTCTGTTATTTCCCCAAAAAACTCAAACCAAATGAAAGATAAAATATCAGTCAAAAGGATTAAAGCCAAAATTTTCATTATTTTTGGGGGAAATAACCGAAAATTAGCTAAAAAATATGTCTGAAATCGATCGATTTCAAAACGAAAATGTCCATCACATACCTGATACTCTTTTTTCTATGGGACTTTTCAAATGGACCATAAGGCAAACCAATGTATGGAAGTGCAACATCTTTATATTATAGAGTCTTTGGTAGAACTGAAGCTCAGGTTTAGTTCCAGGTTCTGTTCTAGGTTTAGCTCTAGATTCAGATCTAGGTTCTCAGTTAAGATCTAGTTTATATAGTAAAAAATAAGTAACTTACTTATATTTAATCTTCCAAATCAAAACTCCATTATAATTTAACACAAATCTTTTAAATATATTTGTTTAAATAATTTATTTTCAATTTTAAATTTACAAAAAATATACCTTAATATTATTGACTAGTTGCAGATTACACAGTAAAATTATCGTCACGACTAGAAATTTCTATATGTTTTTTTGTAGGGGACAGGGGGGAATATTTATATTATAACAAGATCCCTACGTATTTTTATTATTTTGAATTAATTTCGTTATATAATTTAATTTGTTTTAGATTTCATTTGGAGAAAAGGACATCAAAAAAACATACTTTTCACTTAATAAAATTTTTCTTTAGAATATAAGTATTTTCTGTTTGTTATTAATATAAATTGTAATTTTTCATTAAATTTATTTTAGTTTTCTCAAATTGAAGCCAATATAAAAAGGAAACACCTAAAGATTCTTCTTACAAATACATTCCATTCACCAGAAAATCGGCTTCATGAGAATAGGGCGTTTTGCCGCCCAAGCGACGGGCCCTCCTGCCCACTGTTCTCATGCGACAACCAATTATAATGGCCAAAGCGGCGGTTATTAGAAGGCCTAGAGTTAACGAGAGAACTGCACCTCCCGGCCTTTCGGATTGTCCGTCATGATCACGAAACTCTAGAGCCATATTTTGGTGTATAATTTCGTATTGCTCATGAACGGGCGAGATGGCAGATTTTATGCTTTTCACTGAATTTGTATGGGATTTGGTGTCTTCGATTTCAGCGTCTTTGGACTTTTGAGAATCTTTTGATTTGGATTTGGTTTTTTTGTGTTTGTGCTAAAATAAAAAAGATATTGAAAATTTTGATTAAAAAAAATTTTCTATAGAAATTTTTTTTTTAACGGAAAATTGTTTATAGAAAATTTTTTTTTACCGAAAAATTTTCTAAAGAAAAATTTTTTTAACGAAAAATTTTCTAAAGAAAAATTTTTTTAACGAAAAATTTTCTAAAGAAAAATTTTTTTAACGAAAAATTTTCTATAGAATTTTTTTTAACGAAAAATTTTCTATAGAAAAATTTTTTTAACGAAAAATTTTCTATAGAAAAATTTTTTTAACGAAAAATTTTCTATAGAAAAATTTTTTTAACGAAAAATTTTCTATAGAAAAATTTTTTTAACGAAAAATTTTCTATAGAAAAATTTTTTTAACGAAAAATTTTCTATAGAAAAATTTTTTTAACGAAAAATTTTCTATAGAAAAATTTTTTTAACGAAAAATTTTCTATAGAAAAATTTTTTTAACGAAAAATTTTCTATAGAAAAATTTTTTTAACGAAAAATTTTCTATAGAAAAATTTTTTTAACGAAAAATTTTCTATAGAAAAATTTTTTTAACGAAAAATTTTCTATAGAAAAATTTTTTTAACGAAAAATTTTCTATAGAAAAATTTTCTTAACGAAAAATTTTCTATAGAAAAATTTTTTTAACGAAAAATTTTCTATAGAAAAATTTTTTTAACGAAAAATTTTCTATAGAAAAATTTTTTTAACGAAAAATTTTCTATAGAAAAATTTTTTTAACGAAAAATTTTCTATAGAAAAATTTTTTTAACGAAAAATTTTCTATAGAAAAATTTTTTTAACGAAAAATTTTCTATAGAAAAATTTTTTTAACGAAAAATTTTTTTAACGAAAAATTTTCTATAAAAAAATTTTTTTAACGAAAAATTTTCTATAGAAAAATTTTTTTAACGAAAAATTTTCTATAGAAAAATTTTTTTAACGAAAAATTTTCTATAGAAAAATTTTTTTAACGAAAAATTTTCTATAGAAAAATTTTTTTAACGAAAAATTTTCTATAGAAACATTTTTTTAACAAAAAATTTTCTATAGAAAAAATTTTTTTAAAGAAAAATTTTCTATGGAAAGTTTTTTAAAGACAAATTTTCTGCAGAAAAATTTTTTTAACGAAAAATTTCTAAAGAAAAATTTTTTATGAAATTTTTTCCATAAATTTTTGTCTTACTTTCTTAGGAGGCTCCGTTGATTTTTCCTCCGAGTCCTCATATTCATCCGAATCTTCCATTTTGTGTTCTCCAGCTCCATTAACCTGGACAGCCTGAGTTTGTATAACTGGTGGTTGTGGTTGCTGCGATAAAGAAGGCACCAAATTTTGGGCAGGTTGTGGTTGCAGCTGTTGCTGATGATTCACTGCATTTGGTAGTTGAACTTGAACTTGTTGCTGTTGCGCCGATGGATTGTTATCATTTCGTTGAACTCCCGTATAAGAAGATGGCACTTCAGGCAGTGATTGCTGTTGTTGTTGCTGTTGGGATGTTATGGCTTGAGCTGCAAGTTGTTGTTGCTGCTGCTGTTTTTGTTGATTTAAAATTGCCTGTTGCTGCCAATTGGAATTTAAAGGAGCTGGTGGTGGTGGAGGGGGAGGCGGTAATAGCATATCCTGTTGGTTTATATAGACATTATTTCCCACCTCTTGGGGCACATGTGATATATAGAGACCACTTTGTTCTAGGGTAGAGGAGCCAGCACCATAGACAGCATTATTTTGTCCGCCGCGATTGTTGACATATGAAGTGAAGCTATCGGCCTGTTGTTGATGCTGTTGTTGCTGCTGTAATTGTTGTTGGGCTGTTAACTGATTAAGATTTGCTGCCAAAGATTCTGGGTTACCTAGAATGTAAAAGAGAGAGTAATATATATTTTTATTGAGATTAAGTCAAAACTTTCTACTCTAACATTTTTGAAAGAACTTAGTACCGTTTTTTGGGCTGAACTTATTTTCCCTATCATTTGGTTGAATCTTTTTCTTAGTATTTGTTTCTAGAACTACAACAGCAATATATTTAGTTACCTTTTCATACCCTACATTAAAGGTTTGAAGGGTAAATTGGTTTTGTTTTGAATTTGGTAATGCCCGTATATACTTATGAGCTATCGATCATTTCCATTCATGTTTTCTTGTGACAAAGAAGATTTTGATTGAAATCGGTTTATTATTTTGGATACCAACCATACAAATGACCTTCCGGAAACCACTTGAAACTTAATTGGTGTTATATTTTGGAGACATTTCAGTAAAACATTCGGTCTAATTATGTATTACCATAGTTAATAACTCTTACCACCGGAAAGTATTTTAATTCTTCTCTATATCGTGCGGGAGTTTATGTACTCTATCCGCCATTTTACACATTTTGAGTTAATGATGTAACTTTAGGTTTTCGACCCTAAATTTTTCCAATCTGCAATCCTTTTTCGGCTATCTCGTCTAGTTTATGAGATAAATAGTGTCTGTTTTGTTTATTTTCTCCGAAACAGATTTTTTTGTGCTCTATACGCCAAATATATGGTGTAAAAATCTCTAATTCTATCGTATAGTTTTTAAAAAAAATTAAGTTAAAACTTCAAGATCGATTTTCTCAAAATGCATTTTTGGCGTATAGAGCACATGACCATTTAACCATTAAATTCTGCTCAGAAAAGTTGTATATTTTATATAATCATCAAACACTATATCACATTTCAAAACAATTGGTTCACTTTTGACCATAGCTCCTATATAAGATCTCTAAAAACCTAATCTTTGTAACTGCCGATGCTAAGGAAGTATGACGGTCAAATTTGGTTGAGAGATATCTATCTATCTTCTTCTATATCTATAACACATCATTACATTTTAAAACAATTGGTTCACTTTTGACCATAGCTCCTATATAAGATCTCTAAAAACCTAATCTTTGTAACTGCCGATGCTAAGGAGGTATGACGGTCAAATTTGGTTCAGAGATATCTATCTATCTTCTTCTATATCTATAACACAGGATGTGTGTAAGTATGTAACGTATGGACTCCAATACTACTGGGCCGATTTTGATGAAATTTTCAGAGAATCTTCAGAATATCCAGGCGGGTGACACTGCGAAGTCTGATTTTTGATTTTTCGTCTGTAAGTGGAGTGGCGTGGCAAAATTGAATTTCATATTGCACCACCTATGACATATACATATAGTTCGTTTAGGGCAAGCAAAACGGACCAGGTCAGCTAGTTTTATGTAAACATCAATTAATAAATATACTAATTTTGTGATAATTGATCTACATATGACATAATAGCTCCCTTGGAAACCACTTAAATGTTAAAATATGTTAGAAGTGTTACCAATATATGAATAAAAGTCGGTTGGGAGCGTATTTATATAAACATCAACTATTTTTCCAAATATCAAGACAGTTAAATTTCGTAGCCCCCATATTGGGCAAATAGTACTTTTATACTTAGGGGCGTACCTCTTAAAAAAGAAAAGATCAAAAACTGATCTCGAAACGGGTCTTTCAGATGATGCAGCTTTTGCTTGGTATGGGAGACTAGAAGTTTTAATGAAGCGACTTAAAAAATTGTATATATCTTTTACATAAGAAAAGTAGGCGTGCCTTTGGCTGGATTTTTCAAAGTTTTTGTAAGAATCTTCTTTGATAGGGTGGCTGTTTACCTGAAAGAAATCACCAGAAATGCCCGTTTATTTCTGAAGTCATCAGTTGAAAAGTAAGAGGATTAAATATTTTATATTTATTAGATAAGAAAAGTGGGCGTGTTTGTAGGCTGCTTTTTCAAACTTTTGCACGGGTCTTGTATGGGGTCCTAGCAGTCTACTTGAAAGAAATGATATTATCAATTGAAAAAAAAAAAAAAAATATTTGAAAATTTTATATTTTGACGCAATAAAAGTAGGCGTAGAAAGATTTTTCAAATTTTTTAAAGAATCTTGTTTGGGGTCTATGGAGTCTACGTGAAAGAAGTTATTATGATATCAATTGAAAAAAAAAAAATATTTAAACATTACCTATTTTTACATAAGAAAATTGGGCGTGTCTGTAGACGAAGTTTTCTCAAGATTTTCAAGGATCTTGGGAGGCCATGTAGTCTACATGCAAGAAATCAACTTCTTGCTGCATGTATTTCCAAAGTTATATACATATATGTAATTCCCCGACAACATTACATTTGGAATAAGGGGTATTTTTCTCAGACAATCAGCCGATTCTATTTTTAGATTCATTGAAAGGGACCTATGTTTTAACGCCGGCTCCGAACAGCTAATACATTAGTTATAGAAGTTTTACATAGCCTAATACACAATAACCAGTAGCTGAGTTATGAGATTAACCGCTTTTTTTTGAAAATTTTAATTTTTTACTACCACGTCAATTTATAGTCATAATTTTCAAAAAACTAGATTTGTACTCGATTTGATTAGGGTGGGTACGAATCGAATTTTGAAAAATGATGACTAGAAATTGACGTGGTAGAAAGAAACTAATAGCCCATTCTCACGAGGCGACATGTCCCCTGAAAATGTTGCACGAAACAAGAGCTTGTTGGTCAGGGAAAGAGTGTTGCCTATGGGGGTAGCAAAGACCCACGAAACGAGTTTTCATGGGACAAATTGACGTTTCTTTTTCTTCTCTTTCGTAATCATGTTATTGATATACGAACAGTGCTACCAGTCTTACAAAATTTCTACCACAAACAATTATGGGGATGGTAATAATGTGTAATGAAATAATACAATAAGAAAATTACTAAAACAGTAAACAAAAAACAAAACAATAAAAAAAAACGAAAATAAAACATAAAACAAAAGAATCAGAATTAAAAAAAATATTTTGTGAACATTTCAGTTGTTTTTCAAAATTTGTTCTAGTTCAAAATTTTTTTAAGTTTTCTATTTATTGTCAAATTATTGTTGTAATTCTGAATTGTCGAATTGTTGTTTTAAATTTTGGCATTAAAAAACTTATTATCCAACAACAAAATCTATGTTGTTTTTGGCTTGTTGTATTTGTTGTAGCCATGCGTTAACCTGTATATATGAGCCTTGGTTTAAGGCTCATATATACAGGTTAATGCATGGCTACAACAAATACAATAAGCCAAAAACAACATAGATTTCATTGTTGGAAATATAGTTGTATCCCCACTTTAGCGATCACATCCGAGTGTCGGTGAAAAATATATTCATCTGGCACTACTGCAATAGACAATTAAACGTCAAAATGTCCCCTCATTGTTTCAACAAAAAAAGTATAATGTAAACGCATCTTGAAACACGAAGGGACACCAAAAGAAAACGTCAAAATGTTTCAGGGGACATGTCGCATCGTGAAAATTGGCTATAACAATGTGAGAAATGTAGCCCTTTTACAGCCGTGAACAGCGATATATAAAGTGTTATGATCGGACTAAAGATGGCGACACAGTTAACAAAATACGAAAAGGGCGGTATTTGTAGGTGTGGTAAAAAAATAAAAAAAAAACATTTTAGAATTATTTTTACATTATCTTTAATCCTAGGGGGTGACTGACTCAACTTTTTTTTCGAATCACTCTAGCGGGTAGTCTACGACCAAAAAATTATATTTATATGTGACGCGCAAAATAGAAAGGGACCTTAGGGTAAAAACCGGTTTTGTTCATTTTAAAGATTTAATTATTATTTTTTAATTTATGTATTCTTTTACCCTTATGTCCCTTTCTCTATGCCCTGTAACATATGCCTTTTATGCCAAAGTTATCAAATTATAAAAAACGCTTTACAAATTTTGTATTTTTTACATAAGAAAAGTGGGCGTGTCTGTAAGCAAATTTTCCAAGTTTTTGCAAATATATTTTATGGAAGCCTAGCAGTCTACGAAAAAGAAATCACCTTCGTACGGCTTGTATTCACTATGATATTGCCTTTTATTTACGAAGTTATCAATTGAAAAAAATAAAAATTTTTTATTTTTCATAAGAAAAGTGGGCGTGTCTGCATACGGATTTTTAAAGAATCTTATATGGGTATATAGCAATCCGGAAATCGCAAAACCACTCTTAAATTTAAATGCTTTAAATTAATCGGCTTGTAAAATACAATTGGTTCAATTGGTACTTAAATTTACAAAATCTCGAGAAATTGTTCGTATGATCATAAAGTTAAAAACAAACACTTTTCTAAGCATTGAAAAAACGGTTGACAGTTGGTCCGCATTTGAACTCAATATTGTAGGTTACCATAAAGTCGGGTTATATCGACTATGACTTTCTTGCTTATTTACTAATGTCTTCATTTTCATTATTAGTTTTTTCCACTACTAATTACTTTTCGTTTTTCCGAGCTACTTTTTTTTCTTTGTTGATGCATTAAGTAAAATATTTACAGCTTTTTCCAAGTAGATTTTCCACTAGAATGTCTATTTTTCAACTAGTTTAAGTTTAAGTTTTATTTTCTTTTACTTTTTTCTTTTGATTTTTTATTATTCTAATTTTAGGAGTTTCCATTGCATGTCATTTGGCTAGTACTAGTTTTTCATAAAGAAAAACTATGTTTTGTAAACGGCCATAACCTCATTTCTTACAAAATTTCTTTTCTTGAGGGTTTTAAATTTAGAATAGGTGGTTTTATGTAATAAAAATAATGAGCTGTATTTAGCAAAACATTAAATTAAATCACCCTGAGAAATTTTAAAATTATGTACATAACTTTTGTTGATGAAAGGGCCATAAAAAGAGATCAGATAAACGTTAATGATACAATTTAGTTTTTAACCTTTTGACGGATTATATAAATTTTATTTTAGTTTATTTCAGGCCTGTGAATTTCTTAACTTTAGCCCTGTAGCTTAGATCTTTTCTTTAAATTTTATTTGAAGACGTTCACAACAAAACGTAACAACCCAGCAAAACTTTGGTAATGGCAAGTACTCTGATAACTGGTTACCTTGTAACGACTATAACATACCATCCGAATAAATAATAAGTTATTACAGAAGTACTTATTTGTAATTAAGATGGTAATTTAAACTGAATGGCCTCGGTTCAAATCCCACCAAGGGCAACAATTTTTTTTAGTTTTTTTTTTATTAAAAGAGTCTTTTTAAATGATTTTTGAATTTTAAGAACTTAAATATTATCTTCTGTAAAAAAAATTTGTAAAACTAACTCACGTTAATGAAAAAATACCATCATGAGTCAATTTTGATTATGTAGGGGATGTTGAATACCAAACACGATTCTAATTGGTCTTAACTTGGTAAGCCCAACTTATCTGGGTCATCCTTCATCTCAACTGTGGACACACACCTCCTCATGGTATCACCCGGGGAGCTAGTTTAACACCCATTAATATTGTGAGTTAACATGTTCCGAGTGTTGTCCCATAAGATCGATAAAAATGGGTTAGGATTACTGGCTAGTAACCCTCTCTTGAAAAAAATACAATGAAGAGGATAAAATTAGAATTGAAATGTCCCACTACCTAATATAAGAGGAGGATGTCCGAAACTTCGATAGAAAGACCAAGTAGAGGAACAAGATCGAAATCCATGGAATTCTAAAATATGCTCGGACTTTGACCTTAACAGGTTGTTACATTTAAGTCAGTAAGAGTCAATCTTATGTAAAAACTTATACAAAAAAGAAGATTTAAATTGTTTAAGTTTTAAAATAATTTTAAAAAAGTTTTAAAATAATTACAAAAAATCGTATAAAAATATTTTTCCAAAAATTACAACAAAGCAAAAAAAAGCAGGGAAAAACAAAGTTATTTTCACATGATTTTGGATCTAAAAATAAAATTTGTTTATATTAATTATAAGCTGCTAAGTTTTCAACATATGAAGTAGCTCAGTGGAAGAGTCTCTGCCTAGCAGTCGGAGGGTCTGGGTTCGAGCCCCCATGGGATCATAAAAAAAATTTGTGTATTTCGTTTAAAAACTATATGTTTTTAATAAAACAACAACAAAAAAGTTGTTGCTGTTGTTGCTTTCAAATTGCTTACCCAAGTCATTAATTTTCTGCAATTGGTAAGTACTTGCCTCCAATGACATCCCCATGTTAATGTAATGACTTAAACAGCGAATGAGTAAGTAGTTCGTGTTCAATAGTTTAACTGTTTAACTCATTATTTGGTAATGAAAAGTTTTACTGGGAATTTCATTGTAAATCATTTTGAGTAAATTGAGAAAACATTTTTTTCACCATAAATTGTTCAAAAAGGGTATATTTTTATTATGAGGGCATCATAAGATGATGGCCTAAGTTATCTCTTTAATAAGTTAGCATTCTAATCGCCAGAATGATTTAAAAAAAAAATAAACAGTTACATTTTGGTGTGCTCGATTTAAATAGTAACATTTTGAAACAAATGTACTTTTAAGTGAAATTTGTTGGTAAAAACCAGAGACCAAATATTGTTTTATTTTTTAAATCAATCAAGTATAAATATCATTGCCGATGAAAATTTATTTTCATTTCGATCGATGAATAAAAATGAGGGATTTATATTTGAAATATAAATATCCCTCATGATGAAAATTTTAAATATCTTTAACGATAAATATCCGAACAGAAAAATATTTTATTGATTGTTTTATTTTTGAACTTCTGGGGGTCAATTCTGGTTCTATGAAACGATGAAATGAAAAGTTTTTTCATGTTTTCATAGAAGTAGCGATTCTAATTTAGTAAAAACATGAAAACAAACATCAAATCATTATCATATGAAAAAATCACTGAAACGAAACGAGATTTTTTCATCGTTTCATAACAATTGGGATTCTTGTTTTGTGAAACAGTGCAACCAACTGTCAACATTTTTTCATATGAAAATAATTTTTTCACTGAAAAATTTTAAGTGAAAAATCAAAAATAAGACAAAATATTATTTAATTAACTTGTTGGAAGAAAATATTGATATTGCTAACGATTAGTATGAAATATTATTATTAAAAAACTGGTCACTAATCTATAAATGTATGACAGAAAAAAAAAAATTCTAGACAAAAAGTGGAACTGACGACGAGGCTTACCGCTTTAGGCGGTACTAATGGTAATAATTTAGGTATATATATTTTTTTAAGAGAAGTAACACCCAGGCAAATACTGCCTATACAATTGTATAAAGAGTATACGAATTGGGTTACCTTCTTTGGAAAGGGGATAGTAGAGAAGCAAAAGGTGGTGAAAAGAAGAGTAAGATATAGCTTTGTATTATTTAACGCTGTTAGTGCTATTGTATATAGTCAAGCCCTTTGTTTAAGCTTTTTTGTTTAATAGCCAATTTTATTTATTTTTCGTCGACGGCGTGTTATTGCTATAGGATTACCGCCGACGGAAGATGCTGTGGTAATTAAAAATTTTAATCGAAATTAATAATTACAAAAATTAAAATTGGTAATTAATAATTTTAATAAAAATTAATAATTACGCAAATTGATGTTGCCGAGACCAACATTATTTGTTTCCTGTTTTATGTTTGACATTTGCTTGACAATTATCATAAAACAGTTGATAAAGTTTCATAGCAACGAATGGAATGAAACACTTTTTTCATAATACAAACGAGAATCAGAAAATAAGTCTTGGTGAAAAAGTATTATGAAAACTAGTTGTGAAAACTTAAATGAAAACTTTTTTTTCATTTCATCGTTTCATAGAACCAGAATTGACCCCCTGTTTTGACTTTGAAAAAATAACAAATTTTTGAAATTTTCAAATTTTCAACAATGAATGTATGAATATGTTTCCAATAAATTGCATTATTTTAGGACATCGAAGTTAATCCTAATAGTCCTAATGGAACTATTGGTGGTTTCTTTGACTCGCAAAACCATTTCAACATATTTTAGCAACAATAAAGAGTGTTCTAAAAAAAATATGCATTTACTATTTTAGACAAAATTTATCCATAGTGCAAGAAATAATTTATTTTTTGATCAAGTTAGTTTCTATAGATATGTCAGATACTATTATTTTAGAAATTATTAATTTTCAATAGTTATTTCAATCACAATGGACTGCGAAAAAAAGTTCGTGAAAATATAATTAAAACTTTTCAAAAAAATCCGTCATGGACTTTTAAAAAAATAGCTAAAAATTTGAAAGTTGACCCTCGAACGGTTTCTAATGCCATCAGACGGTATAAGGAAAACCTGAGCATTAAAGAAAACCTGGATCAGGGAGGAAAAAAGGTCCTACAGATATTGGTAAGGCAAAAGAAGTCGAGCGACTCTTTCGAAGAGCGCCTAACACTTCTTTAAGAAAAGCAGCTCGTACGGTGAAATGTTCTACGAATTTTGCACATAGAGTCAAAGCTGGACTGAAGACATACAAAGTCCAAAAGGTTCCAGATCGCAATGCAATAAAGAACTTAGAAGCAAAAAAACGAGCGAAAAAATTGAAGTCTGATTTTATAAAAAAATACACCTGTTGTGTGATGGATGATGAAACATACGTACTGGCAGACTTTTCTCAACTTCCTGGTCAAGATTTTTATGTTGCTGATAAACGGGGCAATGTTCGGCAAGAGTTTCGCACAAAACAACAAACAAAATTCCCTAAGAAGTTTCTCGTGTGGCAAGCTATTTGCAGTTGTGGCAAAAGAAGTAAAGTATTTGTGGCATCTGGCACAATAAACACAGAAATTTATATAAAGGAGTGCCTACAAAAACGGTTGTTACCCTTTTTAAGAGAGCACAGAGTGACTACATTTTTTTGGCCCGATTTGGCATCTTTAATGGGAGGGTTTCCGAAAAAAGTCGATAATTTTGCAAAAGCCGAGTACTAAGTAAACATTTTAATGCTAACAGATTTTGTATAATATGTCATTATATTTGCGTATTTTGTAGAGTTTTTATATTAAAAGGTTTTATTTTTATTTAAGAAAATCCAACTACAAATTTTATTTAGAGCACTCTTTAATTGAATTTATTGTTATTTAAACGTCCTTAAGACTTTTTATACCAGGACAAATCTTCTTCTGTCATCCTTGACTCCCAGTGGAGCATAGGGCCTGGGAGGATGCAGCAATTGCCTGGCGTCTCTAGCTACCAGGTAAGAACTATATCCAATTCCCACTCTAACCTCCTCGTGGTACATCCTGGAAACCTGAGCAACCTAGTTTTAGATGCGGTAAACATTATTATCTTAGAGCCATTCCAACGTATATGGTCTAAAGGTCTAAGATAATTGTACTTGGTAAAGTACGAAAATGCAGCGTCTGTTCAACATGTTAGTTGCGGCTGCAAGTGGGCGTCAGTCTCGGATTGAGCGCCTCGCTATACAAACGTGGCTTATGTCTTTGGGCCCATCACCCATCGACTTAGCACTCACAATGTTTTAAGCATGGAAAGAAACAACATTACAGAATATACTACTTCAAGGGGAAATCATGCGAGAAATCCTCCTGCTACGGCAGCTGGCGCAGGGATTTTGGAGTTGTCTAATCTATGCAAGAACATTATGATGAATGAAACCTTCAGCAAAACCGCGCGAATTCGTTGTATTTTACTATTTTGACGACCGCCGGGTATGTTTTTTTTTAGATCCATACAAATTGGCGCACTCTAATGCGTGTACTTAGAATCAGCTTAAAACCAGCTTAAATCACAAACCCTAACACTACTCAATCGAGTTTCCTGGAAAAGGACTACTCGTACATCGGCTTTTCCATGCTTTAGGAAGAGTGTCAATGATGGGGATGAAGCTAATTTTAGGAAGATTCCGAAATATTTATCAGTGTTTTGGAAAATGATTTTCTTCTCAAATTACATTGCTTGGTTTTGTGATAAAGAGATTTCCCATTCCGGAATTTAATTTTAATACGGCTTGTCTGCGATCTCCATCTGCCTTATCCAAACGATCAACTTTCCAGCTGGAAAGTTAGGAAGTCCTTGGCTCGTGCGCAGATTATAGATTATCATTCCGTGTTCTCTAAGACTGGTTTTCCGTATTCGACCACATCGAAAGACGCTTCTGGCAAACCTTTACTAACTGTCTGCTAAGGCGATATATTTAATTCATGCGATAGAAGTGAGGTGTACTCGCCATCCCGATGAGGATTTAAGATTCTACCTGCTTGGTGGTAGCCGAAAATTTATAAGTATTTTTGAAATGTTCTTACTCTGAAAAAAACATTGCTTGGTTCTGTGATGAAGAGATTTCCCACAATCCCTAATGCGTCATAAAAGAACTGAATGCCAGATTATCCAGTTACTCTTCGTGTACTTGCGTCACAGAACAGAGTGCCTACTCTCTCCACTGCCTCGTCTAATCGATCAACTTTCATGTTATGATTTTCTTGACAGATTACGTATTATTCTTTCTCGAAATCTACATGTGAGCCCTAAGACTTCAAACATACATATATACCTAATTCCCACGACATTGCAATTGGAGCAAGTGGTACTTCTCTCAGACAATGAGCTTCCGATTCTTTTTTAGATTAATTGAAAGGGACCTACGTTTTAACTTCGGCTCCGAACGGAAAATGCATTAGTTATAGAAGTTCTACATAGCCTAATAATAAAAAAAGTTGCAAGCTGAGTTATGAAGTGAATCGCTTTTTTGAAAATAAATTTTTTCAAGTAGGTCTGGCCTGGGATCGAACTTGGGACCTCTAGTATGCTAGACGGATGAATAACCTGCTATGCCACGGCGGTTCCCTAAGACTGGTCGGTATATTATTGTTCATCTTCCATTATCCTTGACTCCCAGTGGAGCATAGGGCCTCAACCATCCTTTTATATCGGACTCTATTGCGAGATGTTAGACATACGTCATTCTATTGATAGCTTGCAACTCCGCATCAATTGATCTTCTCCACGTTTTAGCAGGTGCACTAACACTCCCTTCCCTGTGGATTCCAACTAAGTGCTGTCGAGAAATGTTGGTATTTGGCCTTCGAAGTGTGCGGACTATCCATTGCCATTTCCGTTGACATACTTCTATAGAAGCATCGATTTGGTTTGCCGTGTTTAGTAAATATTCATTTCTTGTGCTATTCGGGCACTCTATATTAAGGATTTGCCGTCAGCAATTGTTCTTGCAATGGTTTGCAGGGGCTTTTCGATGGTATTTGTGCGTTTCCAAGTTTCGCAGCCGTAATACAGGATGGACTATTCGTAAGTTTGTTATTGTTGATATTTGGCGAGATTTTCAAATAGCTCTTCAATATCCTCGTCGGCGCCACCTTTTGTAGATATTAAACTCATTTATTAGATCTCAAAAAACTCTTGATGTGTTAATATACATCAGTGGATGCAAGAAATCGTCCCCTCCTTTCTAAAACAAACTTTTTGCATGAAAATTATGTTTTTTCGCCTTCTTCAATCCGAAGATATAATGACTTTAAATTATCCTAGCAAACGCCTGGCATAGCCCGTTTGCTCTCTTCTTCTGTTAAAATTAATAATAGGTTCAAAAACTATCCAAAAGACAAGTCAGGTCTGTAAATTCTAGATAAAAACCAAGTAAAACCAATTCAAAACATAGCGCATTATAGGCAACATCACTAAGGTCATATCTAGACTAATTAGACTGTAAGGTAAATTTTTGTAATCATACGTAGATTTGCCAGAGACTTTTATATATTTAATTTTTCCGGTTAATTAAACCAATTTAATGTGTTCCGAATTATGTATAATAGTTTTTGTGGTTTTGAGGTTATTTAGGAGAAGTAGGGTCAAATAAGCACCGATTTCTTGCTAAGCTTATCAAATAGAGTTACATCTATATGAGATTTCGACCAATTTCAATAGCAATTCTCCAATGACATACATAGGTTCAATAGTATAGGCTGAATTTGATTGGAAGGTTAGAATATTTTAGGCAGTTGTCTGATAACTATTTAAGTCAGTGTCACTTGGTTCCTAAAATGGTCCCTTCGTGGTACCTGAAAGGGGAAGACTAGAACGATATTGATTACTAGTCTATCAGTAGTGAAGCCTTAATTAAGCCAGTCAATAGCTTCGACAAATGTGTCTATTTTGCGAACATTTATGATCGATTATGCATAATCATCCTTCTTGATGTTATGGCCACTGCACAATGCATAAGATTACGTTTTCTGGTATGCAACTCAAGTTGCCAATGTGGTTGCGTGATAAAGATACAAAAAATTTTGAACAATTGTTATTGAAAATGAAAGATGTTTGATTGGGTTGACCCTTATAGAGATTGACTAATTTGCGGTTTTCAGGCGGATAGCAAGCCTGAAAATGGGTCAGCATCTTTCAGACTAAGGAGAGCACCAGATTTAGCAAGTTTATCCGTAGTGATGTTAAAGGGTACATTATTATGACCAGGTACCCGAAGAGTTCAATATAACTATCAATATCCCGCCATCTCATTGAGAGTTGCCCGGCATTCGCGAGTGATAACTGATGTCGTATGGATATTAGAGACTACAGAGATTAGAGATTTTCTTGCCCTTTCCTTTCCCTTTCAGACATCCATCATAAAAGGAAGTTAATATCTAGATACAATCACATTAAAAGAATTATCAAAGAAAGGAGTGGATATGCAGTAGTCCACGTTGATAAGAATATTGGAAACTTTATGCAAAATGTTGGCTTGGCCTAAGGGCAAATAAGATCATACTTCAATAGTGCTTAGCAGAATTGCCGAATTAAGAGCTATTTGCTGACCCATTAATTCGACCGGGCGTCAGTTATACATAACAAATATTGCTTTGGAAGGGGTGTGTGACGGGAGGAAGTAATTTCGACTCCAGCGATAAAAGATGGTAAGAATAAATGAAAATTCTACAATTCCCTCTGGCGGTAAAGGGTATAACTAATAATATGCTCCACTGGGAGTCAAGGATAACTGAAGAAGAAGAAGAATAATTATTAGTTATACCCTTTACCGCCAAATGGAATTGTGTATATAACTTGGAAAAAATAAAAACCTAATCGATCACTTTACATGAGTTAAGCTTTCTTATGATCATTATTAGAGCACAATTATTTATCAATCCCCAGACAGATGTCGCATATTCAACATAAACTATTAATAATTGCCAACAATAAGGGTCAACTGCCACTTAATGAATGATAAAACACCAACGATTTTACAGCTCCCACTTCAATAAATTACAGAACTTTAACTTTCCATTAAAAGAAAAATAGTTAAAGAACAAAATAAATAATAATAAAGCAAACGCCTCTATAAAATAAGAACAATAATAATGTCTTTTCATTAAATTAATTCAATTAACAATTTAAAAGTGCAACTTAGAAAACAGAGCAGGCACTTATGAAAGCTATTGCAACATTAGTTGCAATGCAATCATAACATATGCATGTATATATGAATGCAACCTATGTATGAACCAGAAAGTATGGAGGAGTAAGTTCTCATATTTCTTGTAAAGTCATCATTATCATTTTTGCCATTCAAGTTCTAACTACATATAATCATAAATCAAATTAAGTCGGCAATAAAGTGTAAATGTAACATGATTGCGAAAGGAACTACATGTGAACAACAATAATAATATTGTAAAATTACAATTGTTGAAAAATAGTACATGCTTTCAAATAGATTCATAAGTAAGGGCCGCTTTACACTATATGCTTTGATTTGAAAATTGTCAAGTTTTTGCTAAAGATGCAGCTGACACTTGTTTTCACACATGCAAATAAAACATATGACACTTACACATATATTTTATACAAGTTAAGCCCTAAAGCTATCATTTTCCTAAAAAACATAGAGTGTAAAAGGTACCTTTATAACTACACATCTCATTACATTCATGTATTAACACTTAAATTAAAAAAGTTTTAGGTATCCAACAGCTTTGTAAGTGTAATGTTTAATTCAAGAGTGACAGCTCATGCGAAAATACGACATAGCTACAAATTACTTTTACACACACGCAGTAATTAGCAAAGTGTATGTGTGTCGCTTTTATTGTCTACAAATGGTGTGTGTGTTTGTGTAAACGCGTAATAACATTTTCATTATTTACCTCAACAAAAATAGGGCGAAAAAGTTGGAGGAGAACTTCATGACCAACAGCAGGGCTGCCAGATACTTTTTGGTCACCATCCCCAAATTTTAAAATTTTTAGTCCCAAACATCCCCAATTCATAAAAAAGCGTATTTGCTTACATTTTCGATTTAATTAAATGAAGAGATCGATTTTATTAACATAAATATCGATCATTCATTACAAATTTAAATAATAAAATATTAGAAATCTAGTATTTCGTAATCTTCAGAATCATAAATTCTTGAAAAACTATACATAAGTTTACTTTCACACCATTCAAGTTTGCCTCATGAAGTCAGATAAAGTTGACGTAAGCTTAAGAAAATTTTGAAAATTTGTATAAAATTTGAGAAAAATTAAATGGAATCTGATGAAGAAAATGTTCGTGTGTGAACGTGAATGCATATTCAAAAGATATGTGAAAGAAAAACAGATCAAGAAAATCTGATGCGTGTGAATTCGCAAACACTTCAGTTGTCGGTTGAAATTTTTGACAACAAATTTGGTTATTATTATGTTTTGTTGTTTTTGTTAAACTCATAACTGAAAATACTCGCTCTATTTCTTGCTTGCAAATATTTAAATTATCTGGTAAACGTAATGCCATTTCATTTAATATTTTATTTTTTTATAATTGAAACACTTAATTTTTAAATGTACCTTTCTTGACTTGACAGATTACAGTTTGGTAGTTCTTTTTCGAATTCTGACCCATAATCGGATGCAATTTTTATATCCAGAAACAAATCATCCTTTATTACAAAATATTTTCCTTTATTAATAAAATATGAAGTTTTAAATTCACCAGTTAAAATTTCCCCAAAAAATCTCCAACAAATTTGAGTGAATCCCCAACAAAATCCCCAAGTCCCAAACCAAATTTTTTCGCCTTTTTGAAGATTGAATATCCCCAACTTTGGGGCCAAAACCCCAAATCTGGCAGCCCTGACCAACAGATCCAAGTATTTATGTATTCGGAAGATGTTTTACGCGTCACCTTTATAAACGAGGGGTACTATTTAAGTATCGGAAAAATGTCAAAACTAATGTCAATAGCTTAAATCTAGAAACTCATTCATCGGGTGTATTTTTAAAATAAACAACTTTTAACGACGATAACTCTTCGAATATTGATTTCCGCAAAGAAAATAATCAAATGGGGTGCCGCTGTTGCCTTTCGTCTCCAGCTACTAGGCAAGAACTGTATCCAATTTTTACTCTATCCTCCTTGTGGTACATCCTGATAACCTGAGCAACCTAGTTGAAGATGCAGTAAACATCCCGTATGGGATTCTATACATATATATATATAGAATGGCTATTTGAAAACGGCTCTAACGATTTTATTAAATTTTTATAGAGTAAGAAGGGACTCTTGAAAATTTTGCTGCAAAACGGGTAAAAAGGGGAAAAACTGTAGAACGTTATATTTTCTAAAGTAATAGAAGTAATGTGAACCGCCGTGGTATAGCAGATTAGTCATCCGCCTAGCATACCGAGGTCCCAAGTTCGATCCCTGGCCAGACCCACTTGAAAAAAAATAAATTTTCAAAAAAAGCGCCGGTTCACCTCATAACTCAGTTAGCCACTGGTTATTGAGTATTAGGCTATGTAAAACTTCTCTAACTAATGCATTTGCCATTCGGAGCCGGAGTTAAAACGTAGGTCCCTTTCAATGAGTCTAAAATAGAATTGGATGCAGCTCATTGTCTGAGAGAAGTACCACTTGTTCCAATTGGAATGTTGTCGTGGAAATTATATAAAAGGTAAATATATAAATAAAATTTTAATTACACTTTTAACTGGTGTAAAAATAAGCGGATAGATGTTTTTTACTTTTCTAAAACTATGCCCGACAAGGGGTAAAAAGAGTAAAAATAGATTTTTTTGGTACATTTTTTAACCCACTCTTATCTTTCGAACCAAATAATATAGAAAGGAACTTTATACTGCAATGAATAGGTGTGAAAAAACTTTGAATACGTATTTGGTACTTTTTTGATTTCGGGGCCAAAATGGGTAAAAAAGGGATAAAATGATATCTTAATACCACATGAAGTAAAATGAATAGGAAAAATATGTTAACTGCTTTTTTTATAAAATGTACCGAATTCAATTGGTCTAAAGAAGTAGCAAAAATGCGTATAAAACTTTTTTGAAATTAGATGATACAAAAGGGGACAAAATTAGTAATGTTATAACTTTTAAACAAATAATTCTTTGTCTGTCTGTATGTTCTTTATAGAATAGTAAACTATGCAGTTGATCATATTATGCTCTTTAGCGAAAATGTTGCGGATAAGCCGGAGAATGTTTTTATGTTGGTAAGACTAATAATTTCCGACAGATGGTGCCACTGAAAATTACTCAAAATCATGTTATGATCTTTAGCAAAGTTGTTGTACATGAGCCGACAAAGGTTTCTTAGTTGGTACGAATAATTTCCGACAGATGGCGCCATTGAAAACTACTTAAAATTAATTAAATCGTAAACTGTGCATTCGATCAGGCTATAATCCTTAGCAAAGTTGTTGCGCATGAGTCGACGGATGTTTCTAAGTTGGTATGACCAATTTCCAAAATTATTCAAAATGAGTTAAACTGTAAACTTTGCAAACTATGTATTGATCGGACAGAATAAATGAAATAATTCAAAATTAACCGAATATTTGTGTAATGTCTTTCCTCCAAATCATAAAGCTCCGAGCAAGGCTCGATCAACCAGGTACTATATATATAAGGTACGAAAATGCAGCGTATGTTCAACATATTGGTTGCGGCTACAACGGGCGTCTATCTCGGATCGAGCGGCTCGCTATACAAACGTGGCTCGTGTATTTGGACTCATCACTCATCGACTTAGCTGTTATCCTTGACTCCCAGTGAAGCATAGGGCCTCTCGCCTCTCGACTTAGCACTTACGATGTTTTAAGCATGGAAAGAAACAACATTACTGAATATACTATTCCGAGGGGTAATCATGAGATAAATCCCCCTGCTAAGGCAGCTGGCACAAGGATTTTGGACGTGTCTACGAGGACCTAAATAAAATCTGCTTAATGAGCAGGCTGAAAGCGGTATTGGCCAATATCCTCCTGACTGAGGAGAGCATCAAGTTTTGCTGGAATATATGCAATAGTGTTACCTGGTACATTGTTGTGGCCACATACCCAAGAAGTTCTATATTGGAATGTCTCGCCATCTTATGAAGGAATGCCCGGCATTACCGAGTAAGAACAGATGTCTTAAAAACCAAAGATAGAGAGTGAATGGTGGCAAAACTGTCCGTACAAAAACTAAAATCTCTGTAGTTTATTCGGTGTTACCTTAGCCATTTGCTAGCCCTATATATGTCTAAAATTTCAGCCTGTAGAATACTACAGAGTTTTGGAAGCTTGAAATAGATTTTCGTCCCTAACTGTGGGATGAAAAAGCCTCAACCCACTCCATTATTTTATTTAGATCGATCCGTATATATCTCCAGGGTGTCAACTATAGGGTCGATTTGGGCACCAGAGATATCTACAGTAAAGGAGTGTTCGAAGAATGGGGTGTGAATGCAGTAGTGGATGTGTTTTGGGGATAGTTGAGTGTCTATCCAGAATAGTGGAGTGACCTATAGATGAAGAAGACCATTCTTCAGTAATGCTTAACCTAATGGCTGAGTGAAGGCTACGCTTTGAGCCGGAAGCCAGTTTAGCATAGTAAAGAGTGCTTTTGAAGGCGTAGTCCATAACATTAGTTATCATTAGGATAGAGGATCTGGAAGAAATGATATTCGTTGATTAGCTTTACATAGGCCACTAAGCAAGAGAACCATACATGAGTATTGGTTTTGGAACCATCTCAAAGTGCCAGGCAGGCCCCATGTGTTGCCTTAAGCTCTTCTGCACGAATAAAGTACAATAGCTGATTCAGACGCCCTAGTTTGGATATTTATGCTCTAGGACAACTTGGAGTCCAGAATGACCCCCACGTATTTGTCGTGGTCGGTGATCACCAATTCAATCTCGTCTAGCTTCAGGAGAGTGAACTGAGGAATCTTGTATTTTCTAGTAGATAATACAAGTTCCGTTTTGGCGGGATTAACACACCCAAGCCATTGGAACGCTTCAGCTAGTTCCCCTAAATGTACTCTTTATAAAAAGATCGTGCTTCCTAATTCCAACAAGTTATAATGTGCTAACACCTCAAATAACGTCAAGATATGTACTCATATCTATGATCCAAACCGTTAACCGTAATTTGTAAACTTGTGTTCTCATGCCTTTAATCTGCTTTGCGAAACCTAGAGCTTTTGTGTAAGAACTACGTCTTGTTTGTGTTCAGATCTTGTGATTCCTATCAAAAAAGGTTGTAATCATCGCTAATAATTTCGACATGGAAAGTGATAGCGTAGCTAACATTGTTTTCAAAGAAATAAGAACCAATGTCGCCCCGCCCTAAAAGTCAATACTAAGCTTTTCGTGATGTATTAAAAGCTCTTGGATCTCATTTGGGTTGGAGATGTCCTGATTTCGACAATTTAGTTTGTTCACGGACCCATTGATTCAGGAATGTGCTACATTGCCCGAACAGATTTAGCAAGACAGATTAACAGCCTATCCAACTATGTCGAACGAAAGATTATGCAAACGAAAGTAAGTCACCTATTTTCGTTCGAATAAGCGTCCCACTATCTTTCGACTTATCGTTCTTCTGGCTTTACGTTTTGAAACGTAAGATATTTGAAAATTGTCAAATTTCAATGTTGCCTAGTCGACAAATTTATCAACAAATTAAGAAAAAAACAAGCGCTGAAATTTGTAAATTTTACTATTGATATACAACATTGTGCATTTAGGGTTAATAAAATTTTTCCAAAATATTTTTTTAATACAATTTGTACGTATCTCTGAAGCCTATTCTTTTGGAAAATGTTAAAATTATGTCTTAAAATTGTTTTTCAATAAAATAAAGTTCCTTTTTTTAAATAAAACGAAAGCTAAAACATGTGTGAGTGATTTTGAAATATATTTTCGTGCAGCTGGCAGATAAATGACATAGTGGGATGCAATTTTATATTAAAGTGTTTACGTTATCGTTCGCATTCGTTTTCGTTCGACTTGTCGTACTGAAAACTTTTAGTGGGATGCAAATCAGCTGTTTTTCGTTGAGAATGCGAACGATTGAAAACGTTCGATATCGTGGGATAGGCTGTAAATAAAAAGCATCCGATTTTACAAGATGGCCACTATTAACTGTCAAAATTTGGAAATGTCTTTAAAAGGTCTTGACATGGAAGGAAAACTGTCTTTTAAAAAACTTTTAGAAATATTATTATGAAATCAATTACTAAGAAAATACAAATCAATGCCTCTTTTTTAGTACTAAAAGATTGTATCAAAATCTGACTTTTAAACCCGGCTTGGAGATTGATAAGAAAGGCAAACAGACTGAGATGCATGATGTTAAATAATATTTTAACTAAAACTGCAAGCTGGCAACTGAATAACTACGTAAATAATTAGCTAGACATGCAAGTGATTAAGAAGATGATTAAGCACATAAACGCAATTTCAGATTCAGTGAAGGAGGAATGTTCTTACAACTCGATTAGCAACAAAGGTCTGTGACTTAGCCTGAGGAGATGGGCATGATGATGATGATGATTAAATAGTTGGGCTTAACTGGAGCATCAATCAAAGACTTGTCAGTTTATTCAACTTTTAACTGGAAATAAAGGGAAATACATTTTATACAATGAAACAACCAAATGAGGAAAATTTTTAAGTAAATATCTAAAAATTTTCTCTAAACGTACAAAAACTTATAATTACTGTGTATTAACAATTAAAATTTTAAACTTTTTTTTCTTTCTTGAAAGTAAAGCAACCGAAAAAAAACAAGTGATTGTGACACGCAATCTAATCACACATTAATTCAAGTCATTCCTACTCTTAGTCTTAGCTAGTCAAGAGTTACAGGCATTAACTTCATTTTACTTTAATTCATCCACATTTCAAAGATGTTGTGATGTGTAACTGAATTGGGGGCCTACACGCGTGCTCTCTTAAAGATCGTTGAGTTTTTCATTCCCCATTTGATCGTTCATACCTCCATGTTACGATGGGTTGGATGTTTAAGTTGGTTTCGTTATTATGCGCATAATTGAGTACTTTTGTAATATGTTCATTCATTCATTTGCTGATTTAACCATTCATTCCTTTCATGCATTCTTGTGTGCGGTATAATAGGAAAGCGACCGACCAATGCGGTTCGGTATGTGTTTCGATGTTGTAATACTTGTTAAAGTGGTGGGAAATTGATAGTAAATTGTTTTAGATATTTTTAAATTATTTTGCAATTTTTGCAAAATCCATGGGAAATCATCTTAAAATGCCTTTGGGGTTTTATGGTTGGAGTAAAAAGGGTTGTTTTTTGGATAATTATATCTTTGTTTTATGTTAAAAAAGACTAAACTGGAAGTTCATGGAACTTTTATTCAAGAGAAGTAGTTTAGGGATAAAACTTGTTGGTCGTGAAGTTAACGGGCTTTACTTTCAGATCTAATCCAAATACTTTAATACGCCTCTATATTTATGATATTAGACAGGAAATCGCAATGATTCCCAAATTGTTTGAAAATATACTTATTTGTACTATAAGCACATTCAGTTTCATCGACACTGAATGGTAGACGCGGTATCCAATAAACACCCTTTGAACAACTCGAGGAATTGAAATACGCTAATGACGTATGTCTTCTAAGCCAAAGCTCAGGTCACCTTCAATCAGTTTGGTGTCTACAAAAGTTGGCACCAACGAGGACATTGAAACGCGTATTAATAAGGCAAAATCTGCATTCGGCATTCTCCGAGCTATTTGCAAATCTCGGCAAATATCAACAACAACTAAGTTACAAGTATATAACTCGGATGTCAAGTCCATCTTGTATTACGGTTGCGAAACTTTGAAACACACAAATGCCATCGATAAGCGCCTACAATCTTTTGCAAACAAATGCTCGCGGCAAATCCTTTATAAATGATAGCCGAATCACATAAGAAATGAAGATCTACTAAACATTATAAACCAAATCCCAGCTTCTATGGAGGTACGTCAACGGAAATTGCGGTGGTTAGACACTTCGAAGGCCAAATACCAACATTGCTCATCAACCGCTTCGTTGAAATCCACAAGGAAGCGGCCGTCGTGTTAATGCACCTGCTGGAACGTGGATAAGGTCAATTGATGCGGAGTTACAAGCAGCAAAATATTCATGGAATGACGTATGCCTAACATCTCGTAATATGGTTGAGGCCCTATGCTCCACTGGGAGTCAAGGATAACAGAAGTAGAAGAAGAATTGGTTTGCAGTCAGTGGTAATTCTGGTCTGTATTTCTTGTCAAGAGCTGTTTTTCTTATCGAATACCTTGACGTCTAAGCTCGTATAGATATAGTGAACTAAATGTTATTAGAAGGTTTTCGGAATAGACGGGACACAGAAGGTCGAAATTGTTTACTAAAAGAACGAACTCTTGAAGACATTAAAGTAAAGATAATCTATCAGAGCGACAAACCTAAGATCCCAGCGACTCATGCTAATGATCTTCTGGTTTGCAGACAGGGGTAATTGTAGACTGCATTTCTTGTCAATTGCATATATTTCGTGTCGTATACCTCGACGTCCTAGCTCGTACCCAGAAAAGATATAGTGGATTAGAAGGTTTTAGAGATAGGCAAGGCAAGGAAGAGCGTAATTGTTTACTAAACCTACGGACTCTTGAAGACATTAATGTAAAGATAATCCAACAGGAGCTACACATAAGGCCGGTCTTGGAGGAGTTGGCATATTCCGCGGAGCTAAGAATTTCAGATTCTTCGTGAACAATAAATTTTTTGACAAATTAGACTCGGCAAACGGAATTGCCAATTTCGATATAGGAATACCTCGAGTACCTAGCTCGCACCCAGAAAAGATATAGTGGATGTTATGTTTGATTAGAAGGTTTTAGAGATATGCAAGGCAAGGATTAGCGTAATTGTTTACTGCACCCGCGGACTCTTGAAGACATTAATGTAAAGATAATCCAACAGGAGCGACAAATAAGGATGGTCTTGGAGGAGTTGGCATACTCCGCGGAGCTAAGAACTTCAGATTCTCCGTAGTCAACAAGTTCTTTGACAAATTAGACTCGGTAAATGGAATTACCAATTTCGGCTAAACCTTCTATCTGTATATGGTAATCTGCTTCTGCATTTAAGAGGACACCACAAAGACTTGATGTAACATGGATATACTCTATAGGAGTTCCTCAGAATTGTAATTGAATTGTAATCTCAATATCATCCACAATTTTTTCACTGAACGTAACATGAAGATACACCACCTGGATAAACAAAAAGTTAGTCTACACCTTTGCGTCGAGATCGACGCAAAGGTGTAGACTTGAACCACACAATTGGCCGGTCAGTATCAAATTATTCTGCTGCGTTGCTTAGTGAATGTAGCTCTTCCAACTTTAACATCACATAGTTGAAGTCCTTCCGAAGGCATGTCAAGAAAGATCTTCGCATGTATGGAGATAGCATACGTAGATATTAACTTGATCCTTTAAATCATAACAGCATTAACAAAATTCATAGGAAAGCCACCAACTGCGCGATTTATGGTTTTCCGATGAATGTCGCAGAAAACAACAGTCGTTCTAGCAAAACCGAGATTGGGATGGAGCAACATATTAATAATCTTTTGGTCCCGCATAAACCGTACCGTCGATCATGTATGTATGTCTATCATGTGGCTTTTGATACCCCCACGTCTTCAACTGTGCCATTCTGAGAATTTGTCGACTCATCCCCGTTAACAACAAATTGATAAAATTGTAAATGTTAGGGCTGTTACAACAACAACAGGCCTTCATATCATTAGGTCCCTCTTCCTTAAATTAGATATGAGTAAGACCAATCTGAGGAGATGAATATGTACGTTCACAAGCCACTTCTCTGCCATTGTCATGTCCCAAAATCAAAGACTTTAGTATCTAGGAAGCAGATTCCACAGACGGTGTAGACCGAATAATATTGTGAGCTTTAATGTGGGATTCTGGATCTTAAATGTAATCGCTAATCCAAGATTTCCAATACAACTTTCTTTAATCTAAATTGTAAATATAAATCGCTTTAAGTAAAAGCAGGTACTTACCATGATTTCCACTACCCCCGACTTGGGATGTAGAACCCGAAACAATTTTACGACTTTCCCAGACATTAGGATCTTCGCGATTATTGACCAAACCAACGGACGGGTTATTAGATGCACTCTGGGCATGCTGCTGTTGCATACTCTGCAATTGCTGCTGAGGTGTTTGCTGAGCCAACGATGAGGAATATTGAGGCATAGAAGCAGCTGGTATGGCTTTATTTGAAACTGTAACATCAGTAGATGACTTTGAATTGGCACCTGAACATTCGGGACCCTCATCACTGCCATCCTCACATTGGGGTATGCCATCGCAGGCATTATAGACAGCGATGCATTCACCGGAATGACAAGCAAATTGGAAACGGCCACATTGGACAGAGTTATTAACTGAGAATAAATTAAATATGTTAATTTTATAAAAGTTTTGTAAATTTTTAAAAATAATACACACCTTTTTGTGTAAGACTGACTTCCATGCCCGTTAATGATTTCTTATTGTTGCTATTGCTCATAGTACCACCTCCACCACCACCACCTGTTATCAACATATCACTGGTTTTCTCTTTAATTTCCGGTTTCATTTTCAAATTTGACAATTCCCATTCCTGCTGAGATATATTCGAAGTACTGCCATGATTTGAATGTGAAGCCGGCGGTGGTGGATGTGCCGTTGTAACTTCACTCATATGTCGAATAACAGGTGTTAGAACAGCACTTGTGTAGTTGGCGTGACGAGTGAATTTACAGTGGAAATTCTCTGGAGTACCACATTCGAAGAGATAACAGTAACCATCTTTTTTACTCTCGAATATATAGACATCACACGAATCGGTTTCACAACACAAACGTTGACACTCTTCCATGGTCTCCAGTTCTATGCCCTGAAGATATTTACCGCCTATAGCTTGAGACTCACCCGTACGTATAATGGTATTTTTATGAACATCAAATTGGCCTATTTTAGAACAAAAGAAAAACATTAATACGAAACATGAAATCTTGAGTCATTTATTTGTTAAGAGTCAGGCAAGTGGAAAATGTTGACCACTAGATACTAAAGATTCTAGATATTAGCGTTAGTCTTAAGAAGCATTATAGTGTTTCTTACCTAAACATGATTCCAGATCCATGCGCTTTGTTAAACGATGCGTTTCATCGTTCTTATTGATGTTGTTGCTTTCAGGTGTTGCAAGTTGGTTATTCGCCGCCAAACTGCCAATTTGTGCAACATCTTTAATTAATATTAGGAACACAAGCGTTAAAGTTGTAGTTAATTTTGTTGTTTTTATTTTTAACATGTTTTCAGCTTTTTATCTTTTGATTTTCTGGTTTTATTGGTTTATTGAACTTTTTTTGGATGAGTTCTTTTTCTATAAATTTTTTTGGTTTTTAAACAAATTTTTTCAACTTTTTCTGTTAATAATTTTTCAAAAAGATGTTAAAAAATATTTTTATATTCTAGTTTTAGTAAAGATGTGCACAGAAAATAAACGGAGTTTTTTGTTGAGATTCCTTTAGGTAAATCCAGTTATCGGATCTGACTTTGAAGCTATGCCATTCGACATTAGATCGCCCATTTGCTTAACATTCCACCCTTTTGATTGTATTGGAGGGTTCTGGAAATGTTGAGACTAATAAACCCCAAAATGACCGCACATAAGCGATTTGTTTAGTATTCTTTGCATTTGCTTATTTCGTTCAGTTTTAAAACTTAACGAAACTTTATTCGCTAAACTAAAAGAAATTTTGACAATGTTTTATATCCCTCGTATTACCAAGACCTTAAAATTTAACAACCTTTAAAAATTTTGCTTATTTCAGTTTTAAAACTTAACGAAACTTGGTTTACTAAACTAATAGAAATTTTGATAATGTTTTATATCTCTTGTATTACTAAGACCCTAAACTTTTACAATCTTAAAACATTTTAATTATTTCGTTCAGTTTTAAAACTTAACGAAGCTTTATTTTCTAAACTAAAAGAAATTTTCACAATGTTTTATCATCAAGACCCCAAACTTTTACTATCTTGAAATATTTTGCTTATTTCGTTCAGTGTTAAAACTTAACGAAAATTGATTTTCTAAACTAAAAGAAATTTTGATAATGTTTTATATCCCTCGTATTACCAAGAATCTAAACTTTTATAATCTTAAAATATTTTGTTTATTTCGTTCAGCTTTTAAACTTAACGAAACTTTATTTTCTAAACTAAAAGAAATTTTAATAATTTTTTATATCCTTCGTATTACCAAGACCTTAAACTTTAACAACCTTAAAACATTTTGCTTATTTCGTTCAGTTTTAAAACTTAACGAAACTTTATTTTCTAAACTAAAAGAAATTTTGACATTAAATTATATCTCTCGTATTACCAAGACCCTAAACTTTTACAATCTTAAAACATTTTAATTATTTCGTTCAGTTTTAAAACTTAACGAAACTTTATTTTGTAAAATAAATGAAATTTTAATAATGCTTTATATTCCTCGTATTACCAAGACCCTATACTTTTATAATCTTAAAATATTTGGCTTATTTCGTTCAGTCTTAAAACTTAACGAAACTTTGTTTGCTAAACTAAAAGAAATTTTGACAATGTTTTATATTCCTCGTATTACCAAGACCTTAAAATTTAACAACCTTTAAAAATTTTGCTTTTTTTGTTCAGTTTTAAAACGTATTACCAAGACCCCAAGCTTTTACAATTTTAAAACATTTTGCTTATTTCGTTCAGTTTTAAAACTTAACGAAACTTTATTTTCTAAACTTAAAGAAATTTTGACATTAATTTATATCCCTCGTATTACCAAGACACTAAACTTTTACAATCTTAAAACATTTTTATTATTTCATTCAGTTTTAAAACTTAACGAAACTTTATTTTCTTAACTAAAAGGAATTTTGACATTGATTTATATTCCTCGTATTACCAAGACCTTAAACTTTAACAATCTTAAAACATTTTGCTTATTTCGTTCAGTTTTAAAACTTAACGAAACTTGACTTTCTAAACTGAAAGCAATTTTGACATTGATTTATATCCCTCGTATTGCCAAGACCTTAAACTTTAACAACCTTAAAACATGTTGCTAATTTCGTTCAGTTTTAAAACTTAACGAAACTTTATTTTCTAAACTAAAAGAAATTTTAATAATGTTTTATATCCCTCTTTTTACCAATATCTTAAGCTTTCACAATCTTAAAACATTTTGCTTATTTCGTTCAGTTTTAAAACTTAACGGAACTTTATTTTTTAAACTAAAGAAAATTTTAATAATGTTTTGTATCCCTCTTTTTACCAACATCTTAAGCTCTAACAATCTTAAAATATTTTACTTATTTCGTTCAGTTTTAAAACTTAACGAAACTTGACTTTCTAAATTACAAGAAATTTTGGAAATGTTTTATATCCCTCGTATTACTAAGACCTCAAGCTTTAACAACCTTAAAACATTTTGCTTATTTCGTTCAGTTTTAAAACTTAACGAAACTTTATTTTCTAAACTAAAGAAAATTTTGACATCGACTTATATCCCTCGTATTACCAAGACCTTAAACTTTAACAACCTTAAAACATTTTGCTTATTTCGTTCAGTCTTAAAACTTAACGAAACTTTATTTTCTAAATTACAAGAAATTTTGAATATGTTTTGTATCCCCCGTATTACCAAGACCTTAAACTTTTACAATCTTAAAACATTTTGCTCATTTCGTTCATTTTTAAAACTAAACGAAACTTTATTTTCTAAACCAAAAGAAATTTTGAAAAAATGTAAGCTACTTTAAATTATCAAGAATTTTGTTTTTTTTAAAACAGAAAGGCTTTCTTCTTTTTGTTAATTTTTAAAACTTAACGAAACTGTATTTTCTTAACTAAAAGAAATTTTGATCGATCGAGAAGATTCTGATTTAAAAATGGGTGTCAGCCTAATATTTCAGACTAAGATGAAGGGTAATAAAAGTTTTGAAACCCTAAGCAAATGTTTAAAAAATTTCTGAAGTTATAGTATTGAATAAAAAAACGTCATATATGAAAAATTTAAATTTAAACATAAAATTTGAGGTGTTTAAGTACACCAAAAAACTTTAACATGTTTTTTGAGTTTGATTTATTCTTAGTTAATTTATTCTATTTTTAGTTACTTAAATTTAACTACGTTGTAAATAATACAAGATTTTAAAAGTTTAGCATAAATTAACTTTAAACGTTTTAGAATAAATATTCCATTTTTTTGTTTTTATTTATTTTATTTACAGTTTATGCTCGAGTAACTTTGGACTTGTGGATTTGTACTTAAATCAAATTAAAAATTTTTACTCAAAGTTATTTTGTATTTTGGAGTTATACAAAAACTATTAAAATTGTTTAAATAAATTGTATAATGATTGCAATAAAAATTGCAATATTAAAATTTTTAATAAAACTCGAGCACTAAGCGACACTCACTTTAAAAGAAAAACTCAAAATTTTGACTAATTTGTATTACAAACACATACTCCCAAAAGGCTTACACACACACACCCTCATACACTTATAAAGAAAAAACTACAAAAGAAATTTCAACTACCGAAATAATAAAAATCTGTGAATTATTGATTTTTTCCACGATTTAGAATTAGACAATTTTGCAAATATTTTTTTATAATTCACTTGATAAAAAACACTTTTGAAATTTAAAAAGTGTTACATTTAGATTTTAAAAAATTTCTTTTAAATATTTTGTTATTAATTTGTAATATTTTGAATTTATTTTATTTAATTTGTTTTTTATTCTTATAAATTTTAAGGTCACTGAAATTTCTGCCGTTTTCAATGTCTTCAACGTTGTTGTTCTTCTCTTTATCTTCAAATACTACCGTTACAAACAAAAGCAACTGAGCACAAAATAGTAAAGAGTACAAATACAAACTACAAAAAAGAAGAGCAAGAAAAATATCACAAAAATTGACAAAATACAACAAAGAACCCCCTCGTGACAAAATCTAAACAGTGCAAAAAAAATGCTCAATGCTTCTTTGGGTAAACAAAACAAAAACATTGAATTGATGGGGTAAGAGAGCGATTACATATGTATGTGATAAAGAGAAGAAAAGAGAGAGTGGGGGTGAAAGAACTCAAACACCCCCAATTTAGTTGACATGTGGTTTGTTGTTTCTGTTTAAGTGTGTGTTTTAAAGAAAGAAGGAAAAGAAAAAGAAAAGCAGGGTTGTTTTTAAACCTGTTATTTACCATAATTATGGTAAATTTACCATGAAAATAAAATGCAAAGAAAAAACTGCCAACACTTTAGGAAAATTAATATGGGTGGCATCATAAGGAAATCTGTGTAAGAAAATTTTTCTTAAAAATTTTTTTTTGCCAAGAAAATTTTTTGGTATAATCAATTTTTTTTAAATTTTTTATAACAATCAAAAAAATCTACAAAAACAATTTATAAAGAAAAATTTTCTATAGAAAAAATATTAAAACAAAACATTTTCAACAGAAAAATGTTTATAATGAAAAATTTCCTACAGAAAATTTTTTACAGAAGAATTTTTAAAAAAAAATTTTATAACGAAACATTTTCTATAGAAAAATATTAACAGTAAAAATATTTCTATAGAAAAATTATTAAAAACAAAAAATTTTTAAAAACGAAAAATTTCCTATTGAAAAATTTTGTATAGAAAAATTTTTGGAAATGAAAAAATTTTCTATAGAAAAATTTTTGGAAACGAAAGATTTTCTATAGAAAGATTTTTGGAAACTAAAAATTTTCTAAAGAAAAAATTTTTTAATGAAAAATTTCCTATATAAAAAATATTGTAATGTAAAACTTTCTGTGGAAAAATTTTAATAATGAAATATTTTCTATAATTAAAATATAGAATAAAAAATTTTTAAAATGTAAAATTTTCTATAGAAGAATTCTTAAAAGAAATTTTCTACAGAAACATTTTTTATCTATAGACAAATTTTTATTATGAAAATTTTTATTATAAAAAATTATCAAAAAATAACAAAATAGTCGGGATGTAAATATTATTCAAAAAGAAGTGTATTTGCATTTGATCCCAAATCTGTTACATTTATTTATTAATGTAAAATTATCTATAGAAAAATTTTTGTATAGAAAAATTTTCTATAAAAAATTTTTATATGGGAAAATTTTCTAGAGAAAATTTTTATATGGAAAACTTTTCTATAGAAAAAGGTTTTTAATGAAACAGTTTTCTATAGAAAATTTTTTGTTATCAAAAATTTTCTATAGAAAATTTTTTATAACGAAAAATTTTCTATAGAAAATTTTTGATAACAAAAAATTTTCTATAGAAAATTTTTTATAACAAAAAGTTTTCTATAGAAAAATTTTTGATAACAAAAAATTTTCTATAGAAAACTGTTTCATTAAAAACCTTTTTCTATAGAAAAGTTTTCCATATAAAAATTTTCTCTAGAAAATTTTCCCATATAAAAATTTTTTATAGAAAATTTTTCGTTATAAAAAATTTTCTATAGAAAATTTTTCGTTATAAAAAATTTTCTTATAGAAAATTTTTCGTTATAAAAAATTTTCTATAGAAAATTTTTCGTTATAAAAAATTTTCTATAGAAAATTTTTCGTTATAAAAAATTTTCTATAGAAAATTTTTCGTTATAAAAAATTTTCTTATAGAAAATTTTTCGTTATAAAAAATTTTCTATAGAAAATTTTTCGTTATAAAAAATTTTCTATAGAAAATTTTTCGTTATAAAAAATTTTCTATAGAAAATTTTTCGTTATAAAAAATTTTCTATAGAAAATTTTTCGTTATAAAAAATTTTCTATAGAAAATTTTTCGTTATAAAAAATTTTCTATAGAAAATTTTTCGTTATAAAAAATTTTCTATAGAAAATTTTTCGTTATAAAAAATTTTCTATAGAAAATTTTTCGTTATAAAAATTTTTCTATAGAAAATTTTTCGTTATAAAAATTTTTCTATAGAAATTTTTCGTTCTAAAAAATTTTCTATAGAAAATTTTTCGTTATAAAAAATTTTCTATAGAAAATTTTTCGTTATAAAAAATTTTCTATAGAAAATTTTTCGTTATAAAAAATTTTCTATAGAAAATTTTTCGTTATAAAAAATTTTCTATAGAAAATTTTTCGTTATAAAAAATTTTCTATAGAAAATTTTTCGTTATAAAAAATTTTCTATAGAAAATTTTTCATTATAAAAATTTTTCTATAGAAAATTTTTCATTATAAAAATTTTTCTATAGAAAATTTTTCATTATAAAAATTTTTCTATAGAAAATTTTTCATTATAAAAATTTTTCTATAGAAAATTTTTCATTATAAAAATTTTTCTATAGAAAATTTTTCATTATAAAAATTTTTCTATAGAAAATTTTTCATTATAAAAATTTTTCTATAGAAAATTTTTCATTATAAAAATTTTTCTATAGAAAATTTTTCATTATAAAAATTTTTCTATAGAAAATTTTTCATTATAAAAATTTTTCTATAGAAAATTTTTCATTATAAAAATTTTTCTATAGAAAATTTTTCATTATAAAAATGTTCCTATTGTAAAAATTTTTATAATAAAAATTTTTCTATAGAAAATTTTTCATTATAAACATTTTTCTATAGAAAATTTTTCTATGAAAAACTAAAAATTTTTCTATAGAAAAATTTTCGTTTTAATAATTTTTCTTTAGAGTTTTTTTATTATAAAAATTTTTCTGTAGACAATTTTTTATTATAATTTTTTTTAAGTTTTCATTATGAAAAGATTTCTATCGAAAATATTTTATCATGAAAATTTTTTTATAGAAAATATTTTATTATGAAAATTTTTGATTATAAACATTTTTTGCAGAAAATTTTTCGATATCAAAATTTAATTATAAACATTTTTCTATAGAACCTTTTTTGTTATTAAAATTTTTCATTATAAAAATGTTTCTATAGAAAATTTTTCATTACTAAGATTTTTGTCAATAAAGAATTTTTCTATAGAAAATTTTTCATTATATAAATTTTTCTATAGAAAATTTTTCTTTAGAAAATATTTTATCATTAAAATTTTTCAATAGAAAATATTTTTTTATGTAAAATTTTGTTTAGAAAATTTTTCATAATAAAAATTTTTCTATAGAAAACTTTTAGTTATAAACATTTTTGTATAGACATTTTTTTGTTATCAAAATTTTTCCTTATAAAAATATTTCTATAGAAAATTTTTCGACATAAAAATTTTTCTGTAGAAAATTTTTCGTTATAAAAAATTTTTCATAGAAAATTTTTCTATGGATAATTTTTTGATTATAAAAATTTTTCTATTGAAAATTTTTAATTATAAACATTTTTCTATAGAAAATTTTTTTTATCAAAATTTTTTATTATAAAAATATTTCTATAGAAAAATTTTCATTACAAAAATTTTTCACTATAAAATTTTTTTTATAGAAAACTTTTAATTATAAAAATTTTTCTATAGAATATTTTTAATCGTGTATAGACATTTTTCTATCACAAATTTTTTGTTATCAAAATTTTTCATTATAAAAATTTTTGTGTAGAAAATTTTTCGATATAAAAATTTTAATAAGAAAAAATGTCCTATTGAAAAATTTTTGATAACCAAAAATTATCTGTAGAAAAATTTTCGATAAAGAACATTTTTCTAGAGAACATTTTTTTCGTTACCAAACATAGGCATAACATAAATCTAAAATCTACATTTCCGCTAATTCATTTAACCTTAACATTAATTTAACATTTCTCACGTTTTTTTCTATTACGCAGGTTTTAAAGTAATAACTCTCAAATCCTTTTATCTCTATACTCTTTCTTACATGGGGGGTGTAAATGTTAATAATAATAATATTGTGTGCTCCTGACACAAACCAAAGACAATTGTGAGCCCGTCTCCACAATAAGTAAGGAGGTAAAAATTTACAAATCCTTTTATTTTGCTTCTCGTGCCACCAACGACTAAAAAAGGATTTAAAAAATCAACAATAAAATATTCTAACCCCAAAGTACAAAATTGCATGCATATAATTTGTTTTATTGTAATTTGTTGAAGAGAAAGACAGAGAGCGCAGCAGTGTTGGGAGAAATTATAGCACATTGCAACCTAAACTTAAGTCTGAGAAGTCCGATTGAATATAGTCAAAATTATTATGATGGGTGATGTTGAATACGAAGCAACGGTTCTGATGTTCTTAACTTGGTAAGCCTTGAATTATCTTGGTTATCCTTTATCTCAACTGTGGACACTGACCTCCTCGTCTTTATATTAGAAAAAATGAAACTTGAAAAGAAATAGTCAAAATTGACACAAAGTAGTCGCTATGGTTTAGTAGTCAAAAAGTAGTAATTATTTCGGAATAGTTCAAAATTGACTAGAAGTTTTAAATATTGAGTAGAAATAGTAAAAATTGTCTAATTCAATTAAAATTGGCTATAATCGCTCCAAATTGTTTAGAAATAGTGTAAATTGACTTAAAATAGTAAAGACTTTCCTTAAATAGTCAAAATTGTTTAAAAAGTTACAAATAACAAAATTGACTACTACTTGAAAATAAATAGTAAAAATTTACTAAAAGTAGTAATTATTGCTTGGAAGTAGTCAAAAATTACTAAAAATGTTTCAAATTTTTTAGAAATAGGCATAATTGACTAAAAATTTACTAATCACAAAAAAATTTTTAGGAATAGTGTAATATGATTTGAAATAGTAAAGATTTCCTTCAAGTAGTCAAAATTTTTTCAAAAGCGTTAGAATGACAAGAAATAGTGTGATTTGAATAGACGTAGACAAACTTAAAAAGAATTAGTCAAAATTGACTAAAAGTAGTCATTATTGTTATGAAGTGGTCAAAATTGACTAGAAGTTTTAAATATTGAATAGAAATAGTAAAAATCTAGTAATTTAATTAAAATTGACTATACTCGCTTAAGATAGTTTAAAAATAGTCTAAATTGATTTGAGAAGGTTTTGTTCAAATAGTCAAAATTGTTAAAAAAAAAGTGTCAGAATGGCTGGAAATAGTCTAATTTGAAAAGACGTAGTCAAAATTGACTAAAAGTAGTCATTATTATTAAGAAGTAATCAAAGATGGCTGAAAATAGTCAATATTGGCTAGAAGTTTTAAATATTGAAAAGAAATAGTCAAAATTGACTTAAAGTAGTCATTATTGCTTAGAAGTAGTCAAAATTGACTTAAAGTAGTCGTTATTGCTTAGAAGTAGTCAAAATTGACTTAAAGTAGTCATTATTGCTTAGAAATAGTCAAAATTGACTTAAAATAGTCATTATTGCTTAGAAGTAGTCAAAATTGACTTAAAGTAGTCTTTATTGTATAGAAGTAGTCAAAATTGACTTAAAGTAATCATTATCGCTTAGAAGTAGTCAAAATTGACTTAAAGTAGACATTATTGCTTAGAAATAGTCAAAATTGACTTAAAATAGTCATTATTGCTTAGAAGTAGTCAAAATTAACTTAAAGCAGTCATTATTGTATAGAAGTAGTCAAAATTCACTTAAAGTAGTCCTTATTGCTTAGAAGTAGTCAAAATTGACTTAAGGTAGTCATTATTGCTTAGAAGTAGTCAAAATTGACTTAAAGTAATCATTATTGCTTAGAAGTAATTAAAACTGACTTTAAGTAGTCATTATTGCTTACAAGTAGTCAGAATTGACTTAAAGTAGTCATTATTGCTTAGAAGTAGTCAAAATTGACTTAAAGTAATCATTATTGCTTAGAAGTAACCAAAACTGACTTTAAGTAGTCATTATTGCTTACAAGTAGTCAGAATTGACTTAAAGTAGTCATTATTGCTTACAAGTAGTCAGAATTGACTTAAAGTAGTCATTATTGCTTACAAGTAGTCAGAATTGACTTAAAGTAGTCATTATTGCTTACAAGTAGTCAGAATTGACTTAAAGTAGTCATTATTGCTTACAAGTAGCCAGAATTGACTTAAAGTAGTCATTATTGCTTAGAAGTAGTCAAAATTGACTTAAAGTAATCATTATTGCTTAGAAGTAACTAAAACTGACTTTAAGTAGTCATTATTGCTTAGAAGTAGTCAAAATTGATTTAAGGTAGTCATTATTGCTTAGAAGTAGTCAAATTTGACTTAAAGTAGTCATTATTGCTTACAAGTAGTCAGAATTGACTTAAAGTAGTCATTATTGCTTAGAAGTAGTCAAAATTGACTTAAAGTAATCATTATTGCTTAGAAGTAACCAAAACTGACCTTAAGTAGTCATTATTGCTTAGAAGTAGTCAAAATTGATTTAAGGTAGTCATTATTGCTTAGAAGTAGTCAAAATTGACTTAAAGTAGTCATTATTGCTTACAAGTAGTCAGAATTTACTTAAAGTAGTCATTATTGCTTAGAAGTAGTCAAAATTGACTTAAAGTAATCATTATTGCTTAGAAGTAACCAAAACTGACTTTAAGTAGTCATTATTGCTTAGAAGTAGTCAAAATTGATTTAAGGTAGTCATTATTGCTTAGAAGTAGTCAAAATTGACTTAAAGTAGTCATTATTGCTTACAAGTAGTCAGAATTGACTTAAAGTAGTCATTATTGCTTAGAAGTAGTCAAAATTGACTTAAAGTAGTCATTATTGCTTAGAAGTAGTCAAAATTGACTTAAAGTAGTCATTATTGCTTAGAAGTAGTCAAAATTGACTTAAAGTAGTCATTATTGCTTAGAAATAGTCAACATTGACTTAAAATAGTCATTATTGCTTAGAAGTAGTCAAAATTGACTTGAAGTAGTCATGATTGCTTAGGAGTAGTCAAAATTGACCTAAGGTAGTCATTATTGTTTAGAAGTAGTCAAAATTGATTTAACGTAGTCATTATTGCTTAGAAGTAGTCAAAATTGACTTAAAGTAGTCATTATTGCTTAAAAACAATTCAAATTGACTAGAAGCTTTCAATATTGAATAAAAATAGTAAAAATTTACTAAAATTGCTATAAATTTTCAAATTCTTCTATAATTTTGAGCTTTATTGTTCCCCTGAGTAGTCACAATATTTGAAGAATTGCAAGCACGAGCTGTGTCCTATGTGCAAAACATAGAATAAATACTAGGGACGCCAAAAAATGAAAAAAAAAAAATATGTTCAAGAGAATGAATGTCGAACTACAAATAACAAAAAAAGGATATTGGAACCATTTTTACACCCCTATCCTTTTAATATTCGTGTGTATGTGTGAACCAAAACATGAAGGAAACTTTTTAATGTAGACATGCAATAACATGTTTAAAATACCCTATCCAGGGGTCGTTTGTTGGTGGGAGAGGTGGGAAAAAAATAATGTTGAACTTTTTCCTTTTTCCTGTACAAACATTAGGAGAACTTGGCAATCATGGCATGGCAGGATGTTTAATAGATTTAGAATGAAAGAAGGCAAAATGACAAAAATGAAAATGCCAGAGGAGGCTGATTTGCTGTCCTCCCTTTGTAGAGATTTTGTTTGCTTTATTTTTTTTGTGAAATGGAAATAGCACGAGACCTGACTACTTAAAGTTGCCTTTAATGGCAGCAGGGGAGCAAAAACTCGTGAATGTATTGTCTCCTGCTTTGTATGAATTTTACTTAGTATTTGTAAGGATATATTTTCCAAATCTACTATTTGTATTTATTCTTCAAGTGTTTAATATTTAGAGCCTACATGTAAATAAAACTGAACAATAGCAAAACTTAAGAATTTTATAACTTCACTAGAGTAAATAATATTTACTTAGAATCTACTCGCCTCAATGCTCGAATAATCTGCAAACTTTGCTAGAAAAATTTAATGCAAACAAAAATGGTACTAAACTGCTACATAGTACATAGAAGCTGAAGTACTACTTTTGACATGAAGGCCGTTTTTAAACATATCGAGCCTTGAAAGTTTTGTTATTACATTGTAAAAGCTTTTAACAAGCTTTTATGCTTGATTTAATTTTTTGAACTGTTCAATTAGTTTGTGAGTAGATATTATTATAGTAAACCTATTAGAGGTCAATTGAAAGAAAAATTTATATGATTTGGAAAATTTAAATTAACTGGAAATTCTTAAAGATAAAGCTGACCAAAAGTTGTCAAACAAGACCTAGGGTAGGTAGAAGACATTCAAAATAGTTTAAAAATAATAGTAATTTACAAAATGGACTACAAGGAGTCGACATGGTCTATAATTAGTCAAATTTTAATGAAGAAATTCAAAGTAAAATAACAAAAGGTAATGATCAATTGGAAGAAGACTACAATTTGTTAAGATTGATAAGATATAGTCTAGGAGCCGGCACTCCTGACTACCAGGAGCCGACAACTTTTCATAATTTTTGTTAAACAACACGATTTTTCATAATTTTCGTAAAACAACGCAATCGTTTAATACAAAAATAAGTTTAAACAAGTAAGAAAGTGCTATAGTCTGTCAAGCCCGACCTTATGATACTCTTCACCACTAAGGTCAAAGGTGTTCTTTTTCCTGAATTAAGACAAATATTTGCTAAATTTTGCCATCATACAAAATATTTTCTCAAAACTTATATATTTAAGCTGTTTCCGTCATTTGGACTTATATGAGAGCTAGGGTCAAATGTGGACCGATTATCTCGAAATTTGGCAAATTGATTACAGTTCTCATTATTCACATTATCTTCAGATTACGAGCATTTTAGAGATGTTTGTCTCATTAAGTGCCTTTTGAAAGAAGATTTTGTATGGGAGCTATGGTCAAATTTGGACCGATTTCAACGAAATTTGCTACAGTGATTTTAATTTACATAAGCAGTAGGGAGAAGTGGGACCTATGGGAGGTACCATAAATATTGGACCGATTTTGACGTATTTCAATAGCCCACTATCAAAAAAATGATCTGTGCCAAATTTCATCAAATTATCAATATAGAATTAAAAAAAAAATTTAATTTCCCATAAAAACTGTAAATTTTGAAAATTTTCAATAAGAATTAAAATTTTGAAAATTTCCCATAAAAATAGGAAATTTTGAAAATTTTACCTAAAAACGAGAAATTTTACACATTTCCCATAAAAACTGAAAATTTTGCAAATTTTTCACATAAAAGGGAAATTTTGAAAATTTCCCATTAAAAAGGGAAATTTTGAAAATTTCACAAAAAAAGGGGTAATTGTGAAACTTTCCCATAAAAAAGGGAAATTTTGAAAATTGCCCATAAAAATGGGAAATTTTGAAAATTTCCCTTAAAAATAGGAAATTTTGAAAACTCCACATAAAAACAGGATATTTAAAAAATTTCACCTAAAAACGACAAAATTTTCAAAATTTCCCTTTTTATGGGAAATTTTCAAAATTTCAATTTTTTATGGGAAATTTTCAAAATTTCAATTTTTTATGGGAAATTTTCAAAATTTCAATTTTTTATGGGAAATTTTCAAAATTTGCCGTTTTTATTGAAAATTTTCAAAATTTCCCGTTTTTAGGTGAAATTTTAACAATTTTTTGATAAACCATTTTAATAAAAAATTTCCCATGTTTATGGGAAATTTTAAAAAATTTCCCATTTTTATGGGAAATTTTTAAAATTTCCCATTTTTATGGGAAATTTTTAAAATTTTCCATTTTTACAGAAAGGTCAAGGTCTGAAAAATATTTTTTTTTGGGAAAAAATTTTGTCAAGATCTGATTTTCATTTATTTTTAACATAAAAAATTGTTTTTCTGATTTTAATTTTTATTTTTTGTCAAAAATATTTGTTAAATGAAAAATCCAAAAATAAAAAAATCAATATAGAATTAAAAAAAAAAAATTAATTTCCCATAAAAACTGTAAATTTTGAAAATTTTCAATAAAAATTAAAATTTTAAAAATTTCCCATAAATTAGGAAATTTTGAAAATTTTACCTAAAAACGAGAAATTTTATAAAATTTCACATAAAAACAGAAAATTTTGCAAATTTTCCACATAAAAGGGAAATTTTGAAAATTTCCCATTAAAAAGGGAAATTTTGAAAATTTCACATAAAAAAGGGTAATTGTGAAACTTTCCTATAAAAAGGGAAATTTTGAAACTTTCCCATAAAAAAGGGAAATTTTGAAAATGGCCCATAAAAATGGTAAACTTTGAAAATTTCCCATAAAAATAGGAAATTTTGAAAATTTCACATTAAAACGGGATATTTTAAAAATTTCACCTAAAAACGGAAATATTTCAAAATTTCCCTTTTTATGGGAAATTTTCAAAATTTCAATTTTTTATGGGAAATTTTCAAAATTTCTTTTTTTTATGAGAAATTTTCAAAATTTGCCGTTGTTATGGGAAATTTTCGAAATTTCCCGTTTTTATGGGAAATTTTCAAAATTTCCCGTTTTTAGGTCAAATTTTCGAAATTTCCCGTTTTTAGGTGAAATTTTAAAAATTTTTTGATAAAACTTTTTAATAAAAATTTTCCATTTTTACAGAAAATTTTTGAAATTTCCCATTTATATAGGAAATTTCACAATTTTATACAAAATTTTCAAAATTTCGCCTTTTTACAAGAAATTTTTAAAATTACCCATTTTTATGGGAAATTTAGCTCTGCTAAAGAGTGTTCTAAAAAAATATGCATTTACTATTTTAGACAAAATTTATCCATAGTGCAAGAAATAATTTATTTTTTGATCAAGTTAGTTTCTATAGATATGTCAGATACTATTATTTTAGAAATTATTAATTTTCAATAGCACAGGCCAACATGGTTTTGTTGTCAAAAAGTGGAGGGTCATTTCCGAAGTAATTTTTTGCGTAGAATCCGAATCCGGGGTCCGAATTGCTCTATCACGTCAGGATTTTGAGATATTTGAGGTTTTTTACCCAAAAAATGGCGTTTTTGGCTACTTTTGAGGTTATGTACAGAAGAGACAAAATTTTTTGGGAGTTTTTTTTTAGTTGCATCTTATAGCACTACTCTTCCTCTTTAATTTAAGAGTCGCAGAGTTCAATTACGATTTTTCTACACCAAGTTACGTCAATTTGAAATTACGAGCGGGAGTCCCTTCGCCAATATTAAAACATGTTTTCTTTTTAATTTTGCCCCGTCTCACTTTGGAATTCCTTTAAGCATACATTTCTTTAGTGTGAATCATTTAGTATAATTTTTCCCCGTCTTATTGATATACAATTTAATTTTTTTTTTTAATTTTATTTTAAATTTTAATTTTAATTTTAATTTTGCCCCGTCTCACTTTGGAATTCCTTTAAGCATACATTTCTTTAGTGTGAATCATTTAGTATAATTTTTCCCCGTCTTATTGATATACAATTTTTTATTATTTGTACAAAAAAGACCATTTGTATTGATTCTGTATTTCTTGTAATCGCAAATAAATCATTTTTTTAATAACATTTTAAGCAACAATTTACTAGATAGCTCTTAATTGTTCGTTCATGGTGCCTTATTTTTTGGAAAAAATTTTGTGAATATTTGTATTTGATCTGTTGGTTAACAACTCGCTGGAGGTATAAAGTATTAAATTAAATATTCTAACTGTTGATCATTTCAATAATGACCTCGCGTAAGTGTTTAAATAATCCTGACAGCTTTTGCTACATTTGTAGTCGCTTCGTGTTCACAAAAAATGCGATGAAAATCAATGAAACGATAAAAATATTTTATCTTAATTACTTCAATATTTCGATAAGTAATCAGGATAAGTCTTGGGTTCCACATACGGCTTGTAAATCATGTGTTGAAACATTAAGACGTTGGTATAATGCCCATAAAGAAGTAACACCAATGCCTTTCAAAACTCCTGCAATTTGGTGTGAACCTGTTAGCCACAATGAATGTTATTTCTGTTTAACCAAAACATTTGGATATAATATTAAAAATGCTTGTAATATAAAATATCCGAATGTAGCAAGCGTAACGAAGCCTATTCCTTTTGCATCTGGTGATGTTCCTCCAAGCCCTCCATTTGTAAGAATAAATGCTGAAGACCATACAGTCTGTGACGATATTGAAAATCAGGATTTTGAAGACATCGAATCAACCTCTGATGCTCCTATTTTATTTGATCAGGCTTCTTTAAATGATTTAGTCAGAGATTTAGGCTTGTCGAAAGAAAAATCTGAGTTGTTAGGATCAAGTCTTCAAGAGAAACACCTTCTTGCTCCAAGAACTACTTTTAGTTGGTATCGTAATCGAGAGAAGGAATTAGTTGAGTATTATTCTGCATGTGATGAATATGTTTTTTGTAATGATGTTAAAGGCTTAATTGAAAAATTAGAACTTCCTTATGATACTGATCAATGGAGATTGTTTATTGATTCCTCAAAAACAAGTTTGAAAGCAGTTTTATTGCATAACTCAAATAAATATGCGTCAATACCTATTGCTCATTCTGTACACCTAAAGGAATCATATGAAAATGTAGAAACTATTCTTAAAGCAATAAAATATGAACAGCATAAATGGGAAGTATGCGGAGACTTAAAAATGGTTTCAATGCTGCTTGGACAACAATTGGGTTATACAAAATATCCGTGCTTTATATGTTTGTGGGATAGCAGAGATAGAGTTAAGCATTACGTTACAAAGGATTGGCCTCTTCGTAAAACTTTAAAACCTGGAGATCCCAACATTATTCAACAACCGTTAATTGACTCTAAAAAAGTTTTGTTGCCTCCGCTTCATATAAAATTAGGATTAATGAAGCAATTTGTAAAGGCTCTTGATACCGATGGTGCATTATTTCAATATCTTAGAGATAAATTCCCTTATTTAAGTGAGGCGAAGATAAAAGAAGGAATATTTGTTGGACCACAAATAAGAGAATTAATGAAAACAACAGAGGTTGAACAGGTTATGACAAATGTAGAAAAAGAAGCCTGGATTAGCTTTAAAAAAGTTGTTAAAGGATTTTTGGGTAATAATAAAGTTAGTGATTACAAAGAAATAGTTGACGATATGATTAAAAAATTTCAGAATTTAGGTTGCAATATGAGCGTAAAATTGCATTATTTACACTCTCATTTAGAATGGTTTCCAGAAAATCTAGGTGCCGTCAGCGAAGAGCAAGGTGAGCGATCTCATCAGGACCTCAAAGAAATGGAAAGACGTTATCAGGGTAAATGGTCTCCAACAATGTTAGCGGACTATTGCTGGTGTCTTCAACGAGATGAGCTAAATGTTCGTCATAAAAGACGGTCTGGGTCAAGATCTTTACTAGATCAAAAAAAAAGATTTCATAAGTTAAACTGAAATAGTTTCTAATCGTGAGAGGCGAGGGGACTCACGTAATGCTAAATGTAAAAAAAAGTTTAACTTGAAATGCACTTGAAGATCAAGCTGAAGGTCAAATTCAATGTCACGATAGAAAAATCGTAATTGAACTCTGCGACTCTTAAATTAAAGAGGAAGACTAGTGCTATAAGATGCAACTAAAAAAAAACTCCCAAAAAATTTTGTCTCTTCTGTACATAACCTCAAAAGTAGCCAAAAACGCCATTTTTTGGGTAAAAAACCTCAAATATCTCAAAATCCTGACGTGATAGAGCAATTCGGACCCCGGATTCGGATTCTACGGAAAAAATTACTTCGGAAATGACCCTCCATTTTCCAACAACTTCCATGACCCCAATATTTGTAGGCCTGTGTAGTTATTTCAATCACAATGGACTGCGAAAAAAAGTTCGTGAAAATATAATTAAAACTTTATATTGGACTTTTAAAAAAATAGCTAAAAATTTGAAAGTTGACCCTCGAACGGTTTCTCATGCCATCAGACGGTATAAGGAAAACCTGAGCATTGAAAGAAAACCTGGATCAGGGAGGAAAAAAGGTCCTACAGATATTGGTAAGGCAAAAGAAGTCGAGCGACTCTTTCGAAGAGCGCCTAACACTTCTTTAAGAAAAGCAGCTCGTACGGTGAAATGTTCTACGAATTTTGCACATAGATTCAAAGCTTATGCTGGACTGAAGACATACAAAGTCCAAAAGGTTCCAGATCGCAATGCTAAAAACAAAAAAACGAGCGAAAAAATTGAAGTCTGATTTTATAAAAAAATACACCTGTTGTGTGATGGATGATGAAACATACGTACTGGCAGACTTTTCTCAACTTCCTGGTCAAGATTTTTATGTTGCTGATAAACGGGGCAATGTTCGGCAAGAGTTTCGCACAAAAAATTCCCTAAGAAGTTTCTCGTGTGGCAAGCTATTTGCAGTTGTGGCAAAAGAAGTAAAGTATTTGTGGCATCTGGCACAATAAACACAGAAATTTATATAAAGGAGTGCCTACAAAAACGGTTGTTACCCTTTTTAAGAGAGCACAGAGTGAATACATTTTTTGGCCCGATTTGGCATCATGCCATTATGGAAAAAAGGCACTTGAGTGGTACTCAGAGAATAATGTAATTTTTGTACCACGAGAGGCAAATCCACCTAACTGTCCAGAACTTTGGCCTGTGGAAAGGTATTGGGCTCTGGTAAAAAAGGAATTGAAGAACACAGGAAAGATTTCCAAGAACATGTCCGATTTTAAGCGCAGGTGGAACACATGCTCCAAAATGGTATCAGAAGCAACAGTAAAATCTTTAATGGGAGGGTTTCCGAAAAAAGTCGATAATTTTGCAAAACCCGAGTACTAAGTAAACATTTTAATGCTAAATGATTTAGTATAATATGTCATTATATTTGCGTATTTTGTAGAGTTTTTATATTAAAAGGTTTGATTTTTATTTAAGAAAATCCAACTACAAATTTTATTTAGAGCACTCTTTATATTTCCATATGATTGCTTTTTTTCTTCGAAAATTCAAGAATCATTATTATTTCCGGTCCCTGATTTCTAGGGGGAGCTATGGTTCAATTTCGCACTTTCACAAAATAAGGTGCACCCTAATATATATATTTCTGGTTAAATACCATTAGCACCGGCAGCTTTGGCCTGCTTAAAATTTCTTAAAAATAGTCAAAATTGACTAGACGTAGTCAAAATTTAATATAAATAGCAAAAATAGTCTAGATTGATTCGAATTTCTTACAAAAGTAATAATAAAATATCATAAACCTAAAAAAGTACTTAATAAATTCTATAAGCAAGAAAAGTCCTTTTTTCCCATCAAAGGTACTTAACTACCCAATGCTCCTATTTCAACTATTCCCCCAATTCATTTACTATGCCCCAGTCCCTGTAATGAGCAAACATTGTAATACAGCAAAAGCGAGTAAAAACAAGTAAGTTTGTAGTTGTAATTTACACATACACACAAACATTTACCTCAATGTAGTCGTTAAATATTTACAAAGGATGCAGGCAAACATGTTTGCACTTGAAATATGTAAAACAAAAACAAAAACAGGATATGGCAGCGAGAAATGCTGGTAAAGTGTTTTTTATGACTTAATTTAGCAGAAGTAGGGGAATGACTATTTTACCCGAAGGGAGTTTTTGCTTTCGGCAAGTTTTTTTTGTTTGTTTCGAAACTCAACTACACAACTACAATTTTGAGAATAAATGGAAAAAGTCTTAAACGGTCTCCTGGTGTGGCTTCGCTTTTCCAGTAGTTTAAAGTTATTCTATGACAAAAGCTATTTTTTTTGTAATTTTCCTTTTCTAAGCAGAAATTAAACTTTTTCTTTTAAAGCATATTTGTCACTTTTCCTTTGTTGAAATTTTCTTGTTAAATTTTCTGCTTAAAGAGTTTGTGAAAAAGGTGTTATTAACTTTAAGAAAGTCGTTATTTCTTTCTTGTAAATCCCTAATGGCAAATGAGTTTTTTCATTCTTTTTCTTCTGCTGCTGCGAAATACAAAAGTTCATGATTACTTCCAATTTTATTTTTCTCATTTATCTAAAGTTCGTAGCAAAAGTTTGCCGTGTCTGTGTGATGTGATGTCCCTTTTTACAATTGGGGGATGATTTTGTTCATGATTTTGGTGTCTTTTTATTACACGTATCATTTTAAGCTAAAAGTTTTTGAACAAAAAAACTTGAAAACATCCATGAAATAAGGAAAATAAGACGAATTTGTTGTCTATGAATAATTTAATTGAGGCTGTAGGTAGCACGTGTTGAAAATATGTAATAACTTGATAACAATTGTGTTCAAATTGTTGTCTGAGTTATTTTTTTATAAATAAAATATGTTTCCAGTGTTTGAAAAGCAATTTTTGCTACCGAAGTAGCAGCTTTCTATAAAAAAAAAAAATTTAAAACGAAAAATTTTCTATGGAAAAAAACGAAAGATTTTCCAAAGAAAATTTATTATTAACGAAAAATTTTCTACAGGAAATTTTTTAAATTTTTTAAACGAAAAATTTTCATAGCAAAATTTTTAATAACTAAAATTAAACAAAAAATTTTTCTAACGAAAAATAACGAAAAATTTTCAATACAAAAATTTTGAATAACTAAAAATGAATAATTTTTAATAATTAAAAAATTTCAGTAGAACATTTTTTAAAGAAATTTTTTAAACAAAAATTTTTAATAACGATAAATTTTGTACAACTAAAAATCTCCAATAAAAAATTTTTAATTAAAAAAATTTTCTATAGAAAATGTTTTGTTATAAAAAATTTTCTAAAGAAAAATTCTTGATAACAAAAAATTTTCTATAGAAAAATTTTGGATAACAATAAATTTTTGATAACAAATAATTTTATATAGAAAAATTGTTAAGAACGAAGAACTTTCTATAGAAAATTTTTTAAGAACGAAAAACTTTCTATAGAAAAATTTTTAAGAACTAAAAATTTTCTATAGAAACATTTTTAAGAATGAAAAATTTTCTATAGAAACATTTTTAAGAACGAAAAATTTTCTATAGAAAAATTTTAAAGAACAAAAAATTTTCTATAGAAAAATTTTTAAGAACGAAAAATTTTGTATAGAAAAATTTTTCGAACGAAAAATTTTGTATAGAAACATTTTTAGAACGAAAAATTTTCTATAGAAAAATTTTTGAGAACGAAAAACTTTCTATAGAAAAGTTTTTAAGAACGAAAAACTTTCTATAGAAAAGTTTTTAAGAATGAAAAATTTTCTATAGAAAAATTTTTAAGAACGAAAAATTTTCTATAGAAAAATTTTTAAGAACGAATAATTTTCTATAGAAACATTTTTAACAAAAAATTTTCTATAGAAACATTTTTAACAAAAAATTTTCTATAGAAAAATTTTTAAGAACGAAAAATTTTCTATTGAAAAATTTTTAACAAAAAATTTTCTATAGAAAAATTGTTGACAACAAAAAATTTTCTATAGAAAAATTTTTGATAACAAAAAATTTTCCGTAGAAAAATTTTTGATAACAAAAAATTTTTGATAACAAAAAATTTTCTATAGAAAAATTTTTGATAACAAAAAATTTTCTATAGAAAAATTTTTGATAACAAAAAATTTTCTATAGAAAAATTTTTAAGAACGAAAAACTTTCTATAGAAAAGTTTTTAAGAACGAAAAACTTTCTATAGAAAAGTTTTTAAGAATGAAAAATTTTCTTAGAAAAATTTTTAAGAACGAAAAATTTTCTATAGAAAAATTTTTAAGAACGAATAATTTTCTATAGAAACATTTTTAACAAAAAATTTTCTATAGAAAAATTTTTAAGAACGAAAAATTTTCTATTGAAAAATTTTTAACCAAGAATTTTCTATAGAAAAATTGTTGACAACAAAAAATTTTCTATAGAAAAATTTTTGATAACAAAAAATTTTCTATAGAAAAATTTTTGATAACAAAAAATTTTCTATAGAAAAATTTTTGATAACAAAAAATTTTCTATAGAAAAATTTTTGATAACAAAAAATTTTCTATAGAAAAATTTTTGATAACAAAAAATTTTCTATAGAAAAATTTTTGATAACAAAAAATTTTCTATAGAAAAATTTTTGATAACAAAAAATTTTCTATAGAAAAATTTTTGATAACAAAAAATTTTCTATAGAAAAATTTTTGATAACAAAAAATTTTCTATAGAAAAATTTTTGATAACAAAAAATTTTCTATAGAAAAATTTTTGATAACAAAAAATTTTCTATAGAAAAATTTTTGATAACAAAAAATTTTCTATAGAAAAATTTTTGATAACAAAAAATTTTCTATAGAAAAATTTTTGATAACAAAAAATTTTCTATAGAAAAATTTTTGATAACAAAAAATTTTCTATAGAAAAATTTTTGATAACAAAAAATTTTCTATAGAAAAATTTTTGATAACAAAAAATTTTCTATAGAAAAATTTTTGATAACAAAAAATTTTCTATAGAAAAATTTTTGATAACAAAAAATTTTCTATAGAAAAATTTTTGATTACAAAAAATTTTCTATAGAAAAATTTTTGATAACAAAAAATTTTCTATAGAAAAATTTTTGATAACAAAAAATTTTCTATAGAAAAATTTTTGATACCAAAAAAATTTTCTATAGAAAAATTTTTGATAACAAAAAATTTTCTATAGAAAAATTTTTGATAACAAAAAATTTTCTATAGAAAAATTTTTGATAACAAAAAATTTTTGATAACAAAAAATTTTCTATAGAAAAATTTTTGATAACAAAAAATTTTCTATAGAAAAATTTTTGATAACAAAAAATTTTCTATAGAAAAATTTTTGATAACAAAAAATTTTCTATAGAAAAATTTTTGATAACAAAAAATTTTCTATAGAAAAATTTTTGATAACAAAAAATTTTTGATAACAAAAAATTTTCTATAGAAAAATTTTTGATAACAAAAAATTTTCTATAGAAAAATTTTTGATAACAAAAAATTTTCTATAGAAAAATTTTTGATAACAAAAAATTTCCTATAGAAAAATTTTTGATAACAAAAAATTTTCTATAGAAAAATTTTTGATAACAAAAAATTTTCTATAGAAAAATTTTTGATAACAAAAAATTTTCTATAGAAAAATTTTTGATAACAAAAAATTTTTGATAACAAAAAATTTTCTATAGAAAAATTTTTGATAACGAAAAATTTTCTATAGAAAAATTTTTGATAACAAAAAATTTTCTATAGAAAAATTTTTGATAACAAAAAATTTTCTATAGAAAAATTTTTGATAACAAAAAATTTCCTATAGAAAAATTTTTGATAACAAAAAATTTTCTATAGAAAAATTTTTGATAACAAAAAATTTTCTATAGAAAAATTTTTGATAACAAAAAATTTTCTATAGAAAAATTTTTGATAACAAAAAATTTTTGATAACAAAAAATTTTCTATAGAAAAATTTTTGATAACAAAAAATTTTTTTTAAAAAATTTTTGATAACAAAAATTTTCTATAGAAAAATTTTTGATAACAAAAAATTTTCTATAGAAAAATTTTTGATAACAAAAAATTTTCTAAAAAAAATTTTTGATAACAAAAATTTTTGATAACAAAAAATTTTCTATAGAAAATTTTTGATAACAAAAAAATTTCGTTATTAAAATTTTTCTATAGAAAATTTTTCGTTATTAAAAATTTTTCTATAGAAAATTTTTCGTTATTAAAAATTTTTCTATAGAGAATTTTTCTATAGAAAATTTGTTGTTATCAAAAATTTTTCTAATGAAAATTTTTTGTTATCAAATTTTTTATAGAAAATTTATCGATTCAAATATTTTTCTATAAAAAATTTTTCTATTTAAAAATTTTTCGTTTTTAAAATTTTTCTGTAGAAACTTTTTCGATAAAAAATTTTTTAATAGAAAATTTTTTGATTTAAAAATTTGTCTTGTTTTTCGATGCCAAAATTTTTCTATAGAAAAATGTTCGATTTAAAAACTTTTCGATTAAAAAGTTTTCTATAAAAAAATTTTTTATAAAAATTTTTCTTTTTGACATTGTTTCGTTATTAAAATTTTTCTATAGAAAATTTAATAGTAGTATTAAAAGTATTTTTAATTTTTAAGTAGTAGTAATTAGTAGCTATATTAGGAGACTATATTAGGAGGCTTAAAAGTAGTGGTAATGTTAGTAGTATTAGTAACAGAAAGAGTAAAATTATTCAATATGAAAGTAATCTTAATAGTTTAAGTATTAGTAGTTAAAGCAATATTAATAGCAGGAGTAAATTTTGTAGAATAAGTAGTAATAGCAAACTATGGTAGCAGTAGTAATTTTCATTTACTTATGTTTGTGTTAAACTTAAAAAAAGTTAGTTATAGGTTATTATTGATATTGCTACTAACATCTAGTTAGTAGTGCTACTTAACATCTAGTTTTTCGAACACTGTCTAATATTTCTTTTGTCATCTTAATGTGGTTTCTGTCTATTTATTCCATTAGGCACTTGTGTCGTTTTCTTAATAGACTTTTTAAACATTTATCAGTTTTTGTTAATAGAATAAATGGATTTTCGATAACAAAAGCGTTGAAAACATTTAAATAAGTGAATAAATAGAAACTACCCAGTAAAACTTTTCATTACCAAATAATGAGTTAAACAGTTAAACTATTGAACACGAACTACTTACTCATTCGCTGTTTAAGTCATTACATTAACATGGGGATGTCATTGGAGGCAAGTACTTACCAACTGCAGAAAAGTAATGACTTGGGTAAGCAATTTGAAAGCAACAACAACAACAGCAACAACTTTTTTGTTGTTGTTTTATTAAAAACATATATTTTTAAATGAAATACAATTTTTTTTTTTATGATCCCATGGGGGCTCGAACCCAGACCCTCCGACTGCTAGGCAGAGACTCTTCCACTGAGCTACTTCATATTTTGAAAACTTATCAGCTTATAATTAATATAAACAATTTTTATTTTTAGATCCAAAATCATGTGAAAATAACTTTGTTTTTCCCTGCTTTTTTTTTGCTTTGTTGTAATTTTTGGAAAAATATTTTTATACGATTTTTTGTAATTATTTTAAAACTTTTTAAAATTATTTTAAAACTTTTTTAAAATTATTTTAAAACTTTTTTAAAATTATTTTAAAACTTAAACAATTTAAATCTTCTTTTTTGTATAAGTTTTTACATAAGATTGACTCTTACTTACTTAAATGTTACAACCTGTTAAGGTCAAAGTCCGAGCATATTTTAGAATTCCATGGATTTCGATCTTGTGCGAATATTCTCCAATTTTATAGGCCAAGCTTTGAAAAATGTTCCTCTACTTGGTCTTTCTATCGAAGTTTCGGACATCCTCCTCTAACATTAGGTAGTGGGACATTTCAATTCTAATTTTATCCTCTTCATTGTATTTTTTTCAAGAGAGGGTTACTAGCCCGTAATCCTAACCCATTTTTATCGATCTTATGGGACAACTCTCGGAACATGTTAACTCTTAATATTAATGGGTGATATCATAAGGAGGTGTATGTCCACAGTTGAGATGAAGGATGACCCAGATAAGTTGGGCTTACCAAGTTAAGACCAATTAGAATCGTGTTTGGTATTCAACATCCCCTACATAATCAAAATTGACTCATGATACTATTTTTTCATTAACGTGAGTTAGTTTTACAAATTTTTTTTACAGAAGATAATATTTAAGTTCTTAAAATTCAAAAATCATTTAAAAAGACTCTTTTAATAAAAAAAAACAAAAAAAAAATTGTTGCCCTTGGTGGGATTTGAACCGGGGCCATTCAGTTTAAATTACCACCTTGATTACAAATAAGTACTTCTGTAATAACTTATTATTTATTCGGATGGTATGTTATAGTCGTTACAAGGTAACCAGTTATCAGAGTACTTGCCATTACCAAAGTTTTGCTGGGTATAAATGAGATTTTATTTACAAATAAAATCCTACGACTAATAGATACTTTTCTATTTAACAATGACCGATATTTTGTAAAAAAAAATTGTCACTGGCTTATTTTTACAAAAATAACCTATCAGGTTACCCCTTGATGATGGATGTTTGGAGGTATACGCAGACGATTCTAAGTGGAATCATCCAGCTTTTAGGAAAGGAAATCTGTTTAAGGCTTTCTGATGTAAGTAGTTCTCTTCAAACCGAGATATCGACCGTAAGCAAAGCTGTCAATTGTATAAGATACCACAGAATATACAACAGGGATATTCGTTTCTGTACCGACAGTCCGGTTGTCATAAAATCCCTATCTAATGTCCACACGACATCTGTTCTGTTAACGAGATGGCGAGACATTGCAATATTGAATTTTTTTGGGTATCCGGGCACAACAATATACTTGGTAACTCCACTGTGGAAAAACTTACTAAGTCCGGTGCTCTCCTGTGTCAAGAAAACATCAACCAATTTATGGGCTTACCGCTATCCGCCTGCAAATCAGTATTCAGGCAATCTTTTTATGGGTCAGCCCAAAACACTTGGTCCACTGAAACCACTTGTTCAATCTCAAGGCAAACATAGCAAAATTTTAACAATAAACGTTCTAAAATGGAGCCGTTCAGCTCTACTTTGACAAAAGAGCTTTTGAGCTTTCATATCGACACACTTTGTATGAGCGAGACGCAACTATGTTTATCCCGCTCAAACTTACTTAAAATTATCCTTGCAAAGTCAGCAGTTTTTTCAAAGTCAGTGCTGCCAGATTATAATTTTTTGCTCGGTTATATGAAAAAAAAAAAATGTAAATCTTGCAACACTGACCATAAGAGCTGTTAGCTGTTTACCGTAAACGAAAATATTAATGTATGTGTTTTTGGACAGGTCTATTCTAAATGCTTGGTTTCTTTACCTCGTCACAGACTGCGCAACCTAATCTTAACCTTAGCAGGACACTGCGTTTTTGGGGTGCATGCCATAAGACTTAACCTTCAACACTATGACTGCTGTCGCAGTTGTCACAACATCGAAGAGGAGGAGACAGTAACTCATCTTTCCTGCCACTGGCCAGCTCTTTTAATTTCAAGGGCTCCTAATCTGGGGGCGCTTTATATGCAAGATATATCTCATCTTGCGAGTATTGGTTTTCATAAAATAGACTCATTTATCAAGGCTAAATGCTGACTTGAATAAGCCTCGTATCAATGGTCTGGAATAAATTACTGTATGTTTTTCTTTTTCCAGTCTATCCTTTGCAGGTACCTCAAATGGAGCATTGTTAGGACCCAAGTGACCCATCAGGCTATTTTGTTACGCCAAACCTAGTTTAGGATGACTCAGCAGTTTAAGGTGGCTTGCAGTTCGAGGTGATTCAGCAGTTCGAGAAGAGTGAGCAGTTTTTGATCACTCATGGGACCGACATGATCGAAATACTTTCAGATGACTCAGAAGTTTGATAAATGTATTCTCTGATAGACCAACTGTTACTAAGTCTCTGGATTCTGTCTTCCTAAATTCAAAATCAATTTATGATGATTCAAAAATTTAAGATGAATCAGTAGTTTAGGAAGACTCAACAGTTTGTTAAAAAAATATTTTCTCACAGTGTAGATAAATATAAAATCTTAGAGCCCAATTAAGTCTCTGGATTTCATCTTCTTGAATTCAAAATCAGCCTGGATTTAATATGAGTGCTGAGCCGTAGGAATAATCTAAAGAAGTAAAGAGAATCCTCCTGAATTCAACATCAGCCCTGAATTAGATAATAGATGCCCTATCGAGATTAGCACTTTAATAAGACACTTTATTTGGTGGCAGTTCGAGGTAACTCAGCAGTTTAGGAACACTCAGAAGTTCGAGATGACTCAGCATTTTAAGATTATTAAGCAATTTTAAGTGAATCGTTAGTTCAAGATATTTTGAGATGACTCAGAAAGTTTAAGCTTTCTCATCAATTCGAAATGACTTAGCAGCTTGAGATGACTCACTAGTATGAGATAATTCAAAAGTTGAAGATAATTGATCAGTTTGAGGTGTCTTAACAGTTTGAGAAGTCTTAGCTATTTAAGATGACTCAGTAATTTGAGATGACTCTGCAATTTAGGAAGACTCAGCAATTTAATATAAACGTGTTTTCACAGTTTGGATAAATATATTCTCTGGTAGTTCAACTGTTATAAGCCTCTGAATTCTGTCTTCCTAAATTGAACATCAGCATCAATTGAACATCAGCATAGTAGAGGACTAACTCTGGGCTTTTGCTTCTTTGAAAGTCAAAGCGATTTGGCTGATGAGATATTGGATGACTAAGAGATAATAGTTTAACGAGAAGAGTTAGGAATATAGTATCTACTAGTTTCCGTGCTAATACGATGGACTTCATAGTCCTATAGTAGAGGACTAACTCTGGGCTTTTGCTTCTTCGAAAATGTGTGCGATTTAGCTGATATAGATATTGGCTGACTTAAAAGCTTTTTAAGGGGATAAGGATGATTCAACGAGAAGAGTTATTTCTAGTTTCCGTGATAATACGAAGCACTTCATAGTCTATGATCAGCAGACTTCTTCTAAGCTATCAATTTGTTAGCTATAACTTAGATATACATTTGTCGGTTTTCAATCAATATATCATAAAAATCTTGTTAAAATAATCTATTTTCCTAACCTATAAATTTTCTATTTTCTAAAAACTTCATTATAATTTTACAATATTTCAAATGTAATATATGAGAAGGATACTTAAATACTAATAAAAGAAAAAAGTTTTGTGTAATAAAATTATGTTTATCCTTGAAAATTTTAAAATGTCATAGAAAAAATATTAAAACGTGCCCGGACTTTCGTTTGTATCGATTCTTAATTCTTTGACAGCTGTTTTCATAAATTTTTTATATGATTTTCAATTTATTTTTGCTTTTACAACATAAATTATATCACAAAATTATATGTTATATTTATTTAATACAGTATTTAAGGTTTTTAGCTTTTAAATCCTTAAATTTATGGCTTAATACGACATCTGAGAAGCAAAAGGGGAGTAAGTCATAAAAATCAAAAATGTTGTTATGAGGTCTTTTACCATAAAATACAAAAATTTTTATTAACATCCACAAGATTCAGTTAACCATTTTTTAAATTTAAATTTTTTAGAGTTAGTCTTTTTGAGTTAGATCGTTTTGTCTATTAGTTTACCCAATACTTTTTTCTCGACGTAATTGCCATGTCTAGTCGAAAATATTTTATAACCATACACCTACACACTTACAAAATTGGGCACTTTTAGTAGCTTTAAAAATGGGTGGTAGTCTGTTAAGGTGGTCAGGTTTTTTGAAAGTTTATAAATTTGTAATACAAAATATAATTATTGAAATAAATTTATTGAAGAAAACATTCCAAATTTTATAGTTAATGAGATAAAACATTACCATTATAGGTTAAGACTTTGAATCCATATAAATATTTTTTTTTAGCAAATTTAAAACTTTGAAAATATGGTCACCTTATATTTTTGTACATTATTATGTTTCGCACATAAATTCTTTTATGTACAATTTATTACATGAAATATATGTACGATAAATACTCTATATGTAAGTATATCCCTTTGCCTGTTCATGTAAATATTAAATTTTTTAGTTGTTTTACTTTTTAAAACAAAATCGAATATTTAAAAACCAAATTTCGCAGCCCCTGAAAGGGGTTATTGACATGTCGAACATGATTGAAAAGGGATCCATGAAGAAAAATATTAAGAGCTTCATAGCTATAAAAATCGAATTTCAAAAAGTTCAAACGGGTTCAAGGGTCATAAAGAAAAAAATCGAAATCGTTGTAAAATAATTATTATTGGGAATCAGAATTTGGTTACGAATCTCTATCCAAAATAAATGTCGTGGCTTTAAATTTAACAATTTGTTTTACTGAAAATTTGATGTTAGGGTGAAATTAAAATTTTTCGAACAAATTTTTTTTCGAAATTTTTTATATATATTTCTCTAGCGCATCCTATTTTTATAGTTCTTACAATTTTGAATTTTGCTTTCGATTTGTGGAGGTTCAAATTTGTATCAACAATTTTTCTATAGACAATTTTTTTGTAATAAAAAATTTTTCTATAGAAAATTTTTTTATCAAAAATTTTTCTTTACAAAATTTTTTATCAAAAATTTTTCTATAGACAATTTTTTATCAAAAATTTTCAATAAAAAATTTTTTATCGAATTTTATTTGTTTAGAAAATTTTTGTTTTAAAAATTTTTTATTGAAAGTTTTTCTTCAGAAAAATATTCTAAAATTTTTCTTTACAAAATTTTTTTATCAAAAATTTGTATCAACAATTTTTCTATAGACAATTTTTTTGTAATAAAAAATTTTTCTATAGAAAATTTTTTTATCAAAAGTTTTTCTATAGAAAATTTTTTTATCAAAAATTTTTCTTTACAAAATTTTTTTATAGAAAATTTTTTATCAAAAACTTTCAATAAAAAATTTGTTATCGAATTTTTTTGTTAAAAAATTTTTTGATCAAAAATTTTTTATTGAAAGTTTTTCTTCAGAAAAATATTCTAAAATTTTTCTTTACAAAATTTTTTTATCAAAAATTTGTATCAACAATTTTTCTATAGACAATTTTTTTGTAATAAAAAATTTTTCTATAGAAAATTTTTTTATCAAAAGTTTTTCTATAGAAAATTTTTTTATCAAAAATTTTTCTTTACAAAATTTTTTTTACTAAAAATATTTTATAGAAAATTATTTATCAAAAATTTTCAATAAAAATTTTTTTATAGAATTTTTTTGTTAAAAAATTTTTTGATCAAAAATTTTTTATTGAAAGTTTTTCTTCAGAAAAATATTCTAAAATTATTCTCAGAAAATATATTTTTTTTAATTTTTCTACAGAAAAAATTTATAACTAAAATTTTGCTGAGAAAATATTTTTACCGAAATTGTTCTATAGAAAATTCTTTTATAGAAATTTTTATCAAAAATTTTCCTATAGAAAATTTTTTTTTATCAAAATTTTTTTTTTAGAAAATTTTTGATTGAAAATTTTTCCATAGAAATTTTTTTTAACAAAAATTTTCCATAGAAAATTTTTTATCGAAAATTTTTTTTTAGAAAATTTTTGTATTAAAAATTTTTTATTGAAAAATTTTCTTCACAAAAATATTTCTATCTAACATTTTTTACAAAAAATATTTCTATCTCAAATTTTTCTACAGAAAATATTTTTATCGAAATTGTTCTATAGAAAATTTTCCTATCAAACATTTTTCTATAGAAAATATTTTTATCAAAATTTTTTCTATAGAATTTTTTTTTATCAAAAATTTTTCCATAGAAGATTTTTCTATAAAAAAATATTAAAAAAAAAATAATATCAAAAATTTTTCTAAAGAAGATTTTTTTATCAAAAATTTTTATATAGAAATTTTTTTAGACAAAATTTTTTTTTGTTATAAAAAAATTTCTACAGAAAATTTTTCTATAATAAATTTTTTTATTAAAAATTTTTTCATAGAATTTTTTTATATCAAAAGTTTTTCTATAGACACATTTTTATCAAACATTTTTTTATATAAAATTTCTTTAATACAAAAAATTTCTAAACAAAAATATTTTTATCGAAAATGTTTCTATAGAAAAATATTTTTATCGAAAATGTTTCAATAGAAAAAATTTTTTGAGAAATTTTTTCTATAGAAAATTTTTTTGAGAAATTTTTTCTGTATAAAATTTTTTTTGAGAAATTTTTTCTATAGAAAATTTTTTTTTTTTGAGAAAATTTGTCTATACAAAATTTTTTATCAAAAATGTTCCTATAGAAAATTTTTTTATCAAAAATTTTTCCCTAGAAAATTTTTGTGTCAAAAATTTTCTTATACAAAATTATTTTATCAAAAATTTTTCTATAGAAAATTTCGTATCAAAAATTTTCCTATAAAAAATTCTTTTATCAAAAATTTTCTATAGAAAATTATCGTATAAAACATTTTTTTTATAGAAAATTTTTTATCAAAATATTTTTATCGATTTTTCTACAGAAAAATATTTCTATCGAAAAACTTTATAAAGAAAAATATTTTTATCGAAGATTTTTTTATAGAAAATATTTTTATTGAAATTTTTTCTACAAAAATTTATTTTGATCGATAATTTTTCTATAGAAAACTACTCGTATTTGATCGAAAATTTTTTATAGAAAATTATTTTTATCGAAAAGTTTTCTTTAGAAAATTTTTTTATCAAAAAGTTTTTTATAGAAAATTTTTATCGAACATTTTTTAAAAGAAAAATATTTTTGTCGAAGATTTTTCTATAGAAACATATTTAAAAAATTAAATTAAAAAATTAAAAATATTAGCAAAAATTTTTTTATAGAAGAAATTTTTTTTACGGAAATTTTTTTTGTCAAAAATTTTTATATCAAAAATTTTTTTATAGAAAATTGTTTTATCAAAAATTTTTCTATAGAATTTTTTTTTTATCAGCAATTTTTCTATAGAAAATTTTTTCATCGAAAATTTTTCTATAGAAATTTTTTGTTATTAAAAATGTATCTTTAGAATTTTTTTTTATCAAAAATTTATCAATAGAAAATCTTTTTATCAAAAATTTTTTATCGAAAATGTTTCTATAGAAAAATTTTTGTATCGAAAATTTTTCTATGAAAAAAATTGTTTTGAGAAAATTTTTCTATGAAAAAATTGTTTTTTTTTGAAAAAAATTTTCTATAGAAGTTTTTTTTGAGGAAATAAATAAATATTTTTATCGTTAATTTTCATAGAAAATATTTTTATCGAAAATTTTTACAGAGAAATATTTTTATCGAAAAATTTTCTAGAGCCAAATCTTTTGATAAAAAATTTTTCTATAAAAAAATTTTTGTTTCGAAAATATCTAAAAATATTGTTCGAGATAATATTTCTTTGTTCTCTCGAACCGTATAATTTGTTGCTATTAATAGGATTTTGATTTTATTTCTTGCTTTTGCATTTTCTTCAACAAAGCGGAACCAACCGCCTTTGCTAACATCCAAATCCCAACTGAATGATTTTAATACTCATTTTTACGAGTTTCATTAATGATCGTGATATTTAAGAAAATTACAAAATGTCTTTGGCTTCTAGTGGTTAAGCTGCCTACGCCTGGTCATCACCACTTCTTTGAAGGGGATTTTCTTCTGAATCATCGCTTATCGTTAATTTTTAGCACGTGGATTCGTTATTTAGTTTTGAAACAAGTAATAAAGTTAAAAGTTATAACAAAAAATGTCTGTGCATCACATATGATTCACCATTTTTTTATTTAAAGAAAACCCGGTTGAATATTATATTAATTGCATATTATAATAAAAAGAACAACAGGCAGTTCATTAAAACCCTTTTAAACAAAATTACTGCCTCGAGTATTCAGCGAATTTTCTATATTTCATTAGACCTTATTTTAAATTTTAGAATTTTAAAATTGTCCAAAAGTATAAATAATTATAGAAACGAACTAAATTTTATTTTCAGAGGGTTACATTTTTTTTTTAATTACCCCAATGTGCAATGAATATTTGTGTGGCATTAACACTAATATTGTTCATATTTTTCTAATGGCCATAAAGACATAAAATGTTAAGCCTGACCTTAACTTATTCCATTTCACTTGTTTCGTTGGTGGCTTATTTTTTACCAAGAATTTGTCTCGTATTCTTTTTCATTTGGTTATAATTTACATTTCCTAAAATTAGACTTTTTTTGTTAAAGATTTAAGTTACATTTGTTTTGTTTTATAGTTTTAACCGCATTTTTCTATTTTTTTTTTCTATTTGACTGTAAATTGAATAAAACTGTAACCGGATATGAGATTTTAAATAGATTTGTTTGCCTTTGGGCAATTTTGGTGCGCTTTCATTCACACTTTATCGGCTCAAAACTTTTGTTAATGAGAATGAATAGATTTCGTTTTTTTTACTTTTTTTGTATGACAAGTTTTGATTATTTCAAAGTTTTTCTTAAAAAATATAAAAACAAATACAATTTATTCTTTCGTTTTCGTCTTGTTCATTAATTGGCATTGTCTAGATGTCTGGAAGATTGTCTGGATTTTGAAAGAAATTTTATTTTCTTTAATAGTCTATTAATCAAGTAATTTATAGACTTTATATATTTTCTATAGAGTTTTTTAGTAAAGTTTAAAATTTAATTTTGAATTCTATTTTCATGTAATTCTTTAAATGTTACCAGACATTGTGTTGCCACTAACATTTATTCAAATTGACAGATGTCAGACAGACGTCAGAGTTGGTGTGAAATCAAAACTCAATTGTTTTACAAATTTACACTTTGATTTCTGTAGACAACAACAATACACCTGTTCAACTGAGACATTTATATCTGGTTTGAGTTAAGACTTGGGCGTTGTGGTACCTCTTGTCTGCCTTCAATAAATTGATTCAAAAACTTATTGACAGGATTCAAGAAATTTTATTACTAGAAAAATTATTTTAAAAGGAAATTATTTTTGCTTTGTAGAGATACATATGAAATATATTTGATTGAAATTTTTGAAATGTATGTATGTTTTCGGACTTCTAAAGGCAGATATAAATAGGTAGTGTTCCGAATTGAATATCTATTTACTATTTCAGGAAAATCCTATACAACTGTCATGTATAGGCCGCTACTTCAAAGTCTATTTTTAAGCATTTTGACTGAGTGAAGGTGATATTGAAATTGCTTGTAGTTGACAGTAGGATATTCTACTCTATTGTTACTAGATAAGGTAGACATGTTATATATCAACGGAAAAGGAATTTTATATTCTTTTAAGTGAGGTTAAAAATTGTTAGTAACTTACAAATTGATTAAAGACTTTTGTCAAAAAAGTGCAACCGTAATAAATTTACATAATTTTTATACCCACCATCAAAAATAATGGGGGGGGTATATTGAGATTGTCATTCCGTTTGTAATTTCCTTAATATTGGCTCAAAAACCAAAAGTCTGTCTGTATTCAGAATCCTTATGAAAATCTAAGACGATTGAGCGATTGTCTGTCTGTCTGTTTGTCCGTCCGTCTGTTTGTCTGTCTGTCTGTCTGTCTGTCTGTCTGCCTGTCTGTCTGTCTGTCTGTCTGTCTGTCTGTCTGTCTGTCTGTCTGTCTGTCTGTCTGTCTGTCTGTCTGTCTGTCTGTCTGCCTGTCTGTCTGTCTGTCTGTTTTTCTGTCTGTCCGTATGTCTGTCTGTTGTCGGCACGATAAAACCTTGAAGAAAGAATGTAGGTCACTGAAATTTGGCAAAAATATTCTTCAGCTCTTGGAAAGTTTTGTTATTGAAATTGGGCGAAATCGTTTTATGTTCAACGATAGCTGTGTGTTGTCTGTCTGTCTGTCTGGCTGGCTGGCTGGCTGTCTGTCTGTCTGTCTGTCTGTATGTATGTCTGTTTCTCTGTCTGTCTGTTTGTCCGTCTGACTGTCTGTCTGTCTTTCTGTCTGTCTGTCTGTCTGTCTGTCTGTCTGTCTGTCTGTCTGTCTGTTTGTCTGTCTGTCTGTCTGTTTGTCCGTCCGTCTGTCTGCCTGTCTGTCTGTTTTTCTGTCTGTCTGTTGTCGGCACGATAAAACCTTAAAGAAAGAATGGAAAGGTTTGTTATTGAAATTGGGCGAAATCGTTTTATGTTCAACGATAGCTCCTGTATAACTTCACATAGGCCAATTGGTTATTCACTAATAAATGACCAACCATGACAGATATGATGATAAAATTTACCACAGAGAAGTTTCACATGATCGTTATTAATTTCGTATAAAATTTCTTCAAAATCGGTTTACATTTAACCATAGCTTCCATACAAAACACTTAAACAGCCTAAATTGCACCTTAAATACACTTGAATGCCAATAAATGATAAACTATAATAGCTATGTCTACTAAATATGGCACAAGAAAGTCTTATATGAGTACCAGCTAGTGTGCCAAATTTTGTTACAATCGGTCACTATTTGACCATAGCTCCCATATCAAAAACTTACGGAAACCCAAAAATACAAAAAGAAAAGGGGGTTTGTGTCCGTCTGTTCATTAAATGAAATCACGATAGAGCCTTAAAAAAGTGCTAGAGGGGCAAAATTTTACAAAAGTATTTTCGAAACCTTCAGAAAATTGTATATTGAAAAAGGGTGAAATCGGTTGATATTAAGTAAGAGCTCCCATATAACCGCGCCCCACGAATCACATTAATGCTGATAAATTCAATACAATTGTAATAGCTTTGAATACTAAATTTAGAATAGAGAAGTTTTATGCAACTATTGGTCAGTATATTAAAATTTATAGGAATCGGTCCATATTTGACTATAGCTCTCATATAAAAAACACTCCCGGAAACCAAAAAAAAAAAAAAATGTAGCAAAGACCAGTAAAAAGCTATTAAATTAGAAGCTATGACCACTAAATTCTGCATGAATAAGCTTTGTATAACATTTGACTAAAGTTCTTATATATATATAACATCCCCTTTTATTATGGTCACGAATTTTTAAGTTATCCGCCCATTGTGCAGAGTTCACTACTTTTAAATCTTCCCCTAGAATTTCTAGAATTTTTCTGTTGATATTGTTGCTATTCTGTTTGTGTCTATAAGCAGAGGAACATGTGTATCTTATTTGCTGTAAAGAGTATAGCAACTTTTTTCTCTTTTATCTACATTCTCTCTCTCTCTGTTACTGTAAACTTCAGTAAAAATGTATTGGAACATGCATGAACTTTTGTGGGCCACATTGTTAGTGCAATCAACGACAGCAGGTCTTTGTTCATGTCTATATAAGGCCGATAGACGAATATTGTGGGAACAGTTTTAATTGAGACGCGTATAAGAGAACAGTTAGACTAAGAATGTTTGTGAAGCAATTTTGTGAAGTGTGTTTAAGTGATTAACTCTAAAGTTAATAAAAATATGACTTTGTAAAAGTACATACTCGTAAAGTGTTTTAATTTTGTTTTCGGTTGTTTGCAAAAAGAATTTCTTCCAAGTTTTTAAAGGAAAAAATGTAACAATATCTACAATCAAAAAGATTTAGAGATACATTCAGGATATTAACATTACACCAATTAGATAGCTATCAAATAATGTTCAGCCCATACTTTATATACGGTGGATGCATTAGGAACTCCTAACAAAATATATGGACTATCTAACTAATTACCTACATATTAAGTGCAATGTAAAATGTAAAACTATAAACGGTTATGACCGATTTTTGTTCGAAGTAAATTCATACTAGGGTAACCTCTTAGATACTTTTAAATATAAAATGTTATGATCGGACTTAAAATGACGACACAGTGAACAAAATACTAAAAGGGCGGTATTTGTAGGCGTGGTAAAAAAATAAAAAAAATATTTTTTGGAATTGTTTAGACATTATCTTTAATCCTAGGGGGTGACTAACATAACTTTTTTTTTTTGTATGGAAGGCGAACCGCTCTATTGCACTCCATACATTTTACTTCTGTCAGAAGTTAAATTTAAGTGGATAAAGAACAATAAAAAACACATAATCGCACAAACAAACATACATTTCATGGGCACGTGTGTGTGCCTTAGCTTTCTCTCATTGGATAATCGTCTCCATTAGCTGTTTCCTAATCAGAGTAAAAGCTGTATACTCTCTTTTTTATGGGACTTTTCGAAGTGACCATACTCCAAATCAATGTATAGAAACGCAAAATCGTTATATTATAGAGTCTTTGGTTAGATCTTATTCCTTTATTTTGAATTGACTAAAAATTTCCATATTATTTCTTTGCCACCCCATTGTGCATATGAGGAAAACATATTACTACCACTAAACTCAAAGCCATTAAATATTGAAATATCAAAAAAGAAAAAAAAACGCAAATTAAAATAAAAACAGTTACCTTATGAAACAATAGAATATGATTCATTCAAATATGATTTTCACTATTTGGTACTATTCCTACTTTTATTGGTCGTGATAATGACCCTTTCCTAATGACAGTTTCACTCATATTCAGGTTGTCGTTGTCATATAATGACCGCAAAACAATGAATGTAAAAGGCGGTTAAAAAAAAAAATCCAAAATTAATGTCGTGCAAAATACCCATTTATTTAATTATTTATAAAATAGTGTCGAAAAAAGTGAAACAAAGTTTCTGTACTTGAACTGAAAAGCGAAAAAAATAATGAAAATTAACGAAATAACAAAAGAATTTTGTTTTTAACTCATAACAATTATTCTAATGTATAAATGTATATAAAAATGTCAATGGCAGCTTTAGAATTAAATTAAAATTGGAAAGATTTTAAATGTTTAAATAAAAGTCAGGGTGATATTTTAAGCTTCACCGAATTTCGTATATGTAATCTGCGTCAACATAGTAGCTCAATTCACAAACCGTTGCAAATTGTCTGGCATCGTAGCATTTGCAAATCGGTATAGCAAATGAAAAAAGTAAGAGTGTTATATTCGGCTGTGCCGAATCTTATGTACCCACCATTAAGTTGTGTTAAATTTTGAAGCATATCTCATATATCTACAAAGGTGCAGCTAATTCAAAATGTGGACCAAAATCGCAAAGCTAATTGGTATTGTTGGTAAAATCTTTGGACTAAATTCAGTTGCAGTAGCTTTATAGTTCAATATCTTAGTGGTTTCCCAAGTATTTACTTTGATCAAAATTTGGTCTCATAATCGTATATAGTTTTACATTAATAAGTTGTTAAATAATAATAATATAATATATAATAAATAATTAATATGTAGTTAATCTAAACACATTAATAGTTATACGGCAGATGAATATATTTCGTCAGGAGTTCCTAATGCATCCATTATATATAAAGTCTGGGTTGAACATTGATGCCTATTAGGGCGTCTCGAAAAAATAAAGTTCGCCGTTCACCATCGAATATAAAGCATTGCTATGAGGCAGTTTCGAGCATTTTTTTTAAATTTTTTTCGTCGCACATTGGGGTCGCCAAAATACATTTTTCATTATATCTTCGGCATTTACAGTCGGATCTGGAAGTGTGATAAAGAGTGTTCAAAAAAAAATATGCATTTACTATTTTAGACAAAATTTATCCATAGTGCAAGAAATAATTTATTTTTTGATCAAGTTAGTTTCTATAGATATGTCAGATACTATTATTTTAGAAATTATTAATTTTCAATAGTTATTTCAATCAAAATGGACTGCGAAAAAAAGTTCGTGAAAATATAATTAAAACTTTTCAAAAAAATCCGTCATGGACTTTTAAAAAAATAGCTAAAAATTTGAAAGTTGACCCTCGAACGGTTTCTAATGCCATCAGACGGTATAAGGAAAACCTGAGCATTGAAAGAAAACCTGGATCAGGGAGGAAAAAAGGTCCTACAGATATTGGTAAGGCAAAATAAGTCGAGCGACTCTTTCGAAGAGCGCCTAACACTTCTTTAAGAAAAGTAGCTCGTACAGTGAAATGTTCTACGAATTTTGCACATAGAGTCAAAGCTTATGCTGGACTGAAGACATACAAAGTCCAAAAGGTTCCAGATCGCAATGCTATAAAGAACTTAGAAGCAAAAAAACGAGCGAAAAAATTGAAGTCTGATTTTATAAAAAAATACACCTGTTGTGTGATGGATGATGAAACATACGTACTGGCAGACTTTTCTCAACTTCCTGGTCAAGATTTTTATGTTGCTGATAAACGGGGCAATGTTCGGCAAGAGTTTCGCACAAAAAAACAAACAAAATTCCCTAAGAAGTTTCTCGTGTCGCAAGCTATTTGCAGTTGTGGCAAAAGAAGTAAAGTATTTGTGGCATCTGGCACAATAAACACAGAAATTTATATAAAGGAGTGCCTACAAAAACGGTTGTTACCCTTTTTAAGAGAGCACAAAGTGACTACATTTTTTTGGCCCGATTTGGCATCATGCCATTATGGAAAAAGGCACTTGAGTGGTACTCAAAGAATAATGTCATTTTTGTACCACGAGAGGCAAATCCACCTAAATGTCCAGAACTTCGGCCTGTGGAAAGGTATTGGGCTCTGGTAAAAAAGGAATTGAAGAACAAAGGAAAGATTTCCAAGAACATGTCCGATTTTAAGCGCAGGTGGAACACATGCTCCAAAAAGGTATCAGAAGCAACTGTAAAATCTTTAATGGGAGGGTTTCCGAAAAAAGTCGATAATTTTGCAAAACCCGAGTACTAAGTATACATTTTAATGCTAAATGATTTTGTATAATATGTAATTATATTTGCGTATTTTGTAGAGTTTTTATATTAAAACGTTTGATTTTTATTTAAGAAAATCCAACTACAAATTTTATTTAGAGCACTCTTTATATCGATGTTTTTGTCTCGAAGAGGCCAACATTTTTCTTTAATGGTCATTATTTTCAGGTATCCGGTTCTAGTAATTATCTATCAGAACCCTGTTCCTACCACCCTAATGTACCACCCTAGTATCAGAAAATTAAAGCTCTTAAAAAATCGCTAAACTTTTACTAAGGAAGTTTTTCGATTTTTCAAACCGATCTATTACAAACAAGAAAAATGTTGGCCTCGAGACAAAAACATTGATATATCATACTTCAAGATCCGACTTTAAATGGCGAAGATATAACGAAAAATGTATTTTGGCGACCCCAATGTGCGACGAAAAAAATTAAAAAAATTTTGTTCGAAACTGTCTCATAGCAATGCTTTATATTCGATGGTGTACGGCGAACTTTATTTTTTCCCCATATAAGTCGAGACGCTCTAATGCCTATCTAATTTCATAGGTGCAATCTTAATATAATGAATGTACCTCAAAATCTTTTTGATTGTAGATATAAAAAGGGGATGTTATATATATAAGAATTATAGCCAAATGTTGACCGATTGTAACAAAATTTTACACACTGACTGGTATATATATAGAGCTTAGCTTATGCAAAATTTAGTGGCCATAGCTATCATAGTTTCTAATTTATTAGCTTTTAACTGGCCTTTGCTGCAGCTTTTGGTTTCCGGGAGTGTTTTTTATATGAAAGCTATAGTCAAATATGGACTGATTCCTATAAAATTTGACAAACTGATCAAAAATTGCATAAAACTTCCCTATTTTAAATTTAGTCGTCATAGCTAATTTATTAGCTTTTAACTGGCCTTTGCTGCAGCTTTTGGTTTCCGGGAGTGTTTTTTTACATGAAAGCTATAGTCAAATATGGACTGATTCCTATAAAATTTGACAAACTGATCAAAAATTGCATAAAACTTCCCTATTTTAAATTTAGTCGTCGTAGCTAATTTATTAGCTTTTAACTGGCCTTTGCTGCAGCTTTTGGTTTCCGGGAGTGTTTTTTTATATGAAAGCTATAGTCAAATATGGACTGACTCCTATAAAATTTGGCAAACTGATCAAAAATTGCATAAAACTTCCCTATTTTAAATTTAGTCGTCATAGCTAATTTATTAGCTTTTAACTGGCCTTTGCTGCAGCTTTTGGTTTCCGGGAGTGTTTTTTTACATGAAAGCTATAGTCAAATATGGACTGATTCCTATAAAATTTGACAAACTGATCAAAAATTGCATAAAACTTCCCTATTTTCAATTTAGTCGTCATAGCTAATTTATTAGCTTTTAACTGTCCTTTGCTGCAGCTTTTGGTTTCCGGGAGTGTTTTTTTATATGAAAGCTATAGTCAAATATGGACTGATTCCTATAAAATTTGACAAACTGATCAAAAATTGCATAAAACTTCCCTATTTTAAATTTAGTCGTCATAGCTAATTTATTAGCTTTTAACTGTCCTTTGCTGCAGCTTTTGGTTTCCGGGAGTGTTTTTTTATATGAAAGCTATAGTCAAATATGGACTGACTCCTATAAAATTTGGCAAACTGATCAAAAATTGCATAAAACTTCCCTATTTTAAATTTAGTCGTCATAGCTAATTTATTAGCTTTTAACTGGCCTTTGCTGCAGCTTTTGGTTTCCGGGAGTGTTTTTTTACATGAAAGCTATAGTCAAATATGGACTGATTCCTATAAAATTTGACAAACTGATCAAAAATTGCATAAAACTTCCCTATTTTCAATTTAGTCGTCATAGCTATAACAATTGTATTCAATTTATCAGCATTAATGTATTTCCCGGGGTGGGGTTATATGGGGGCTTTAACTAAATGTGAACCGATTTTGTCCAGTTTTAATACACAACTTTTTCAAGGTATCCAAAATACTTTTATAAAATTTTGTCCCTCTAGCTCTTGTAGTTAAGGAGCTATCACGCTGAAATTGAAATTTTGGCTGTTTCCGTAAGTTTTTGCATGGGAGCTATGGCTAAACGTGAACCGATTTTGATGAAATTTTATATGCTGCCTAGATCTTATGTAAAACTTCTGTATACCAAATCGTCATAGCTGTTATAATTTGTCATTTATTAGCAAGTAAGCAATTAGCCTAGGCGAGGTTATACGGGAGCTATGGTCAAATGTGAACCGATTTTGCCCAATTTCAATATGTTTTTGCTAAGTTTCAGTTAGCTAGCTCCTTTCGTTTAGGCGTTATCGTGATTTCAACCGGCAGACAGACAGGCAGACGGACAGACAGACGGACATCGCTCAATCGTCTTAGAATTTCATAAGGATTCAGAATATATATCGTTTTTGATTTTTGAGCCAATATTAAGGATTTTTGAGCCAATATTAAGGAAAATTGATGGTGGGTATAAAAAATATAGAAATATTAAAGGAAGTGTATTATTTGCAGGAGTAGGCAGCCCATACAACCGGTAGCCGATGATTTTGTTTTATTTTTCGTAAATACCACGATCATTAATAAAACTCGTGAAAATGAGTATTAAAATCATTCAGTTGGAATTTGGATGTTAACTGAGTTGTTAAAGAAAAGACAAAAACAAAATAGGCAAGAAACAAATCAAAATCCAATTTATAGCAACAAAAAATACATGGTTCGAAAAAACAAAGAAATATAATCTCGAACATTGTTGCCATGACACTATTATTTTTGTAAACATTGGGAATATTTTTGTAAACATTGGGAATATTTTTGTAAATATTCGGAATATTTTTGTAAATATTGGTAATATTTTTCAAAACAGAAATAAATTCTAATATTAAATAATTTAAGATTTTAATATATTTTTTTTTTGATATTTTCGATGTAAAAATATTTTTCTTTGGAAAATTGTTGGATAAAAATTATATTTTTTAGAAAATTTTTCGATAAAAATAATTTTATATCAAAAAATTTTCAAATATTCGATAGAAAAATTTTTGATAGATAAAAAAATTTTTGAAAGAAAAATTTTTGTTACAAAATTTTCCATAGAAAAATTTTTGATAAAAAATTTTCTATAGAAAAATTTTTGATAAAAAAATTTTCTTAAAAAGTTTTACTATAATGTATTGCACTAAGATCCCAATTTTTTACAATTATTTATTATTGTAATTTTCTATTGAAAAATTTTTGATAAAAAAAATTTCTATAGAAAAATTTTTTATTAAAAAAAAAAATATAGAAAAATTTTTGCTAAAAAAATTTCTATAAAAAAATTTTTGATAAAAAAACTTTCTATAGAAAAATGTTTGATAAAAAAAATATAGAAAAATTTTTGATAAAAAAAAATTTCTATAGAAAAATTTTCAAAGTGGACAAAGCCAGTGGCACTTTCTAATGTGATCCAATACTATTAAAATACCTATGCAACCGGACTTACTGTGCGGCTTTGAACCTAGCAGATATGCGCAGAAATTGTTGAAATCGTTTGACCCTTTTACTTCTAGTTCCCATAGTTTCCTACCCAGTTCTTTCTGGTTTTCGGCGCCATTATAGTGGTTTAATATCAAGATATTTATTCAGATTTTTGTTCATATTTTCTTAGAAATGCATGCATTCCTCGTTATCAATTCCGGGAACGATGTTATCTTTCCTTTTTGGATAATGCCTTAATTAATAATCAATCTTGCGATTTCGTTGTCAAATAACACCAAAATCGTTTTATTGCCACTTATTCACTCAATGTGACACTGTACAATGGGATGGTGGAAAAATATAATGGAAATAAGTCCGTAACTTCTAAACCGTTGGGTGGACTTAAAAAAATATATAGCTGAAATGTTGGAGAGCTTAAGTTTTGAATTTGGAAAGCCTAGCTTTTACTGAGGCGGCACAGTCGACCCCCAAAGTAGGGCATCTCAGACTCATAAATCACTTAAAACTTTATATGATTGTGATTTTGCAACCGACTTGAAGAATCATACAATATAACAAATATATAGGTCAAGATCAACAAAAATCATCTGGACATGCATATCTTATCTCTTACAGTTTCAAAGATATTCGACTTCAAAAACTGAAATTTAAAATTTTTGTCTCATACTGTACCGATTTTATACGAATATCTGATCTTTATACAGTCTGATTTTCTTGATTTGAAATTTTCTAAAAAAAGAACAAAATTTTGAATATTCTACAATTTGTATAAAGCTTATTTATGCAAAATTTAGTGGCCATAGCTGTCATAGTTTATAATATAATAGCTTTTAACTGGCATTCGAAAACTATAGTCAAATATGGACCAATTCCTATAAAATTTGATATACTGACCAATAGTTGCATAAAACTTCTCTATTCTAAATTTAGTCGTCATAACTATACAATTGTATTCAATTTATCAGCATTAATGTGTTTCCCGGATCGGGGTTATATGGGAGCTCTAATGTGAACCGATTTCGTCCATTTTCAATACACAACTTTTTCAAGATATTGAAAATATTTTTGTAAAATTTTGTTCCTCTAGCTCTTTTTGTTAAGGCGCTATCGCGCTTTAATCTGATGGACATAAACCCCCTTTTCATTTTGTATTTTTTTGTTTCCGTAAGTTTTTCATATGGGAGCTATAGTCAAATGGTGACCGATTGTAACAAAATTTTGCACACTGGTTGGCATTGACTTCCTTGTGCTAAATTTAGTGGCCAAAGCTATTACAGTTTATCATTTATTGGCATTTAAGTGTATTTTAGGTGGAATTTAGGCAGTTTCCGTAAGTTTTTTGTATGGGAGCTATGATAAAATGTAAACCTATTTGGATGAAATTTTATATGCTGCCTAGTACTTATGTAACACTTCTATATACCAAATTTTATCATCATAGCTATTGTAATTTGTCATTTATTAGCAAACAAGCAATTAGCCTAGACGAGGAGGTTATACGGGAGCTATGATCAAATGTGCACCGATTTTGCCCAATTTCAATGCCAAAATTTTCTCTGAGATGAAGAATATTTTTACCAAGTTTCAGTGAGATATCTGTTAGGCGCTATCGTGATATAAAAATATTAGTTTTTATTTTTAAATGTACTACCAGTGCTTAATGTTGCTTATAAGCAACATCTCATATCGGTAAAACCAAAAGTGATTGATACCTGAAATTAATATCAGTTCATATTTAAGGCTCATACAATTACCTAATATTATTAAAAACAAGTATGAAAGTGCTATAGTCGGTCAAGCCCGACCATATGATACCCTTCACCACTAAGGTCAAAGGTGTTATTTTTCCTGTATAAAGACAAATATTTGCTAAATTTTGCCATCATACAAACATTTTCTCAAAACTTATACATATATTTAAGCCGTTTCCGTCATTTGGACTTATATGAGAGCTAGGGTCAAATGTGGACCGATTATCTCAAAATTTAACAAATTGATTACAGTTGTTACAAAAATGATGTGTGAAAAAAATAAACTTAAAATTCTCATTATCTTTAGCTTAACGAGCGTTTAATTGATTTTTGTCTCATTTAGTGCGTTTTGACTAAAGAGTTTGTATGGGAGCTATGGTCAAATGTGGACCGATTTCAACGAAATTTGGTACAATGATTTTAGTTTACATAAGCAGTATTTGTTTTAAATTTCATGAACAAATATTTATATTTGTGGCCAATATATCAATTCCGGGAAGTGGGACCTATCGGAGAAACCATAAATAATGGACCGATTTTGATGAATTTCAATAGCCATGGTCCCATTATCAAAAAAATGATCTGTGCCATTTCATCAAATTATCTTTAGAATTGCGACCTGTAGTTTGATTACAAGGTTTACATGGGGGTCCAGCCAGACGGACAGACATCGCTAAATCAACTCAGAAAGTGATTCTAAGACTATTGGTTTACTAAAAGGTCTACGACAAATATTTCTATGCGTTACATAAATCAGCACAAACTTATAATACCCTTTCCACCTACGGTGGTGAAGGGTATACAAATTTTAAACCCCTCCCACTTTAATGATGACATAAAATGGTTAAGTGAGTTTTAGGAGTAGATCTTGTATGAACGATATATATATATAAAGTGAATTGGGATGTCAAAAGTAAATTTTGAAAACTTTATTAATACACAAATTTGCAAGCATTATTTTCTAAACTGCAAATTGTACCCAATTTTTTGAGTCTATATCTCGAAGAATCTAAAGACATTAAAGTTCTATATCGTCGGCTTAATACGCAAACCTGCTAAGTCCACTTTTTAGGAAAATTGGGGTTTTAATGCCACATGCTAAAGAAAGATATGCCTCGTAGAACAGCATGAAGTTTTACTTCAGTTTAAGTCTTAAATTGTATTAAAAGGTTTGATAAGAAAAACTGCTAAATCCATTAATAAAAAAAAATTGTGAGAAAAACCGCTAATGTAAGATATTTATACCCTTCACCACCATAGGTTGAAAGGGTATATGGGATTTGTGCTGATGTTTGTATCGCAAAGAAATATTGGTCTGAGAAACACCTTTTACTATACCAATCGGAATCACTCCCTTAATTGTTTTAATGATGTCCGTCCGGCTGGCTGGCTGGCCGGTTATCCATATAAGCTTGTCATCATTGTACAAGTCGTAACTTTAAATATAATTTGATGAAATTTGTCACAGACTCATATTTCCAAGGACGATGCCTATACCTTTTGAGCAAAATCGGATTACTATTTCGGGTACCTTCCTTAGGGAAGCCTTCCCGGTCCTTTACAGACACAAATTTACTTGTATTTTAATAATATTGAGCACAAATATTGCCTATGATTACCTTAATCAGTGTACCTAATTTTGTAGGAATCGGCCCATATTTGACTCTACCTCCCATACAAGACACATTCTCAGAAGACGTTCATGTACACATAAAAGCACAAAAACGTTTATAACTCTAAAGATAAATGTATTTGATTACTAAAACTTTGCACAGATAAATATTTTGTATATATAAACCAATGCCCAAAATTTGGTAACAATCGGTCCACAATTGACCCTAGCTCCCATATCAGGACCTTAGCAGGAAATGACATAAATCTCGAAATTTTGAAAAAATAACTCATAGTATATGTATGTCTGTCTCTAAGACACAAGGAAAACTTGTTAAACTGTTGGTCCATATTTGACCTTAGCAGTGAAGGGTATCATATAGTCGTGCTTGAAATTATACAGCCGTGCCACAGAACCCAATTAGTTTTTTCATAGACATAAAAAATATTTGTGTCTTCTGTAAAATTTTCTAAAAACGAGTTAGCAGGTTTGCAAATTATGCCGACGATATAATATTCATTTTCCATTGTAAACGAGTAAATTAAAATTAATATGAAAATTTCATACAAATAACATTAAGTAGAGAAACTTGTTCAAAAAAAAAAAAACATAACATAACATAACATAACAATAACAATTAAGATCCTACCATCTCTTTAATATTAAGAATCCCTTGGCTGACTTACACGTGTGTGTGTGTGAATGAGTCCTTGAGGCTTTTGACCCAACTTATAGATGTAGCTAAAGGTCAAAAGGCATTTACCGCATTACTTGAATGTTATTGTACGACATCTTTTTAGTTTTTTTCTTTCTGTCAGCTTCATCTTTGTTTTCGAATTTTATTTGTTGAGACAACAAAAGTATTGGGTGAATATATAAATAAATTAATAATAAGAAAAAAAGTTAGAGTTATTCTAAAACTTTTGACAAAGATATCAGTTTCTTGAAAAAAAAACAAATTTTCAGGATTTGTTAGTATTTCCTATTCTTTTTAATAAAGATGACCTAGACATACCTTATTTTAGTTTAAATAGAAAACTACTTATTTTTTGAATCCTTTCTAAATTCAAAGCTTTTAAAGGATTCATACAATGAACAATGTTTTCCATATCAAAAACATTTGGCTCTTAAGGAAATCCTTAAGATAACTATAACTAAATAAGTATTTCAACATTTGTGTCTCTTTTCCTTTGTATTGTATTTAATGTAAAGATAAATTTTCCACTCACGTTTGACAGGACAGGGATGAAAGGATTTAGTCTGTTAGCACTCACTCGTATTGCCTCTGTAGCGATTGTGTCAAAATTAAATTGTAAAACTTTTTACATGTAAAAAGTTTTCTTAAACCTTTTGCTGGTATACGCTTTCGTAGTTTTGTTAAATAGTTTTTTTTTTTACAAAAAACTTGTAATGAGTTTTTGTCAATGAAAACAAAAAAAAAAAAAAAAAAACAAAAAAAAAGAAACCATGAACTTTAATATTAGAATTGTCGAAAAAAGTTTGTATCGCTTTGTTGTGCATAAGTTCAAATATTAAACTTGAAAAAGCTTAATTTTAAATAAGATTATAAAACGCAATCTAGTCATAGTCTAGTCATAGTCTAGTCATAGTCTAGTCATAGTCTAGTCATAGTCTAGTCATAGTCTAGTCATAGTCTAGTCATAGTCTAGTCATAGTCTAGTCATAGTCTAGTCATAGTCTAGTCATAGTCTAGTCATAGTCTAGTCATAGTCTAGTCATAGTCTAGTCATAGTCTAGTCATAGTCTAGTCATAGTCTAGTCATAGTCTAGTCATAGTCTAGTCATAGTCTAGTCATAGTCTAGTCATAGTCTAGTCATAGTCTAGTCATAGTCTAGTCATAGTCTAGTCATAGTCTAGTCATAGTCTAGTCATAGTCTAGTCATAGTCTAGTCATAGTCTAGTCATAGTCTAGTCATAGTCTAGTCATAGTCTAGTCATAGTCTAGTCATAGTCTAGTCATAGTCTAGTCATAGTCTAGTCATAGTCTAGTCATAGTCTAGTCATAGTCTAGTCATAGTCTAGTCATAGTCTAGTCATAGTCTAGTCATAGTCTAGTCATAGTCTAGTCATAGTCTAGTCATAGTCTAGTCATAGTCTAGTCATAGTCTAGTCATAGTCTAGTCATAGTCTAGTCATAGTCTAGTCATAGTCTAGTCATAGTCTAGTCATAGTCTAGTCATAGTCTAGTCATAGTCTAGTCATAGTCTAGTCATAGTCTAGTCATAGTCTAGTCATAGTCTAGTCATAGTCTAGTCATAGTCTAGTCATAGTCTAGTCATAGTCTAGTCATAGTCTAGTCATAGTCTAGTCATAGTCTAGTCATAGTCTAGTCATAGTCTAGTCATAGTCTAGTCATAGTCTAGTCATAGTCTAGTCATAGTCTAGTCATAGTCTAGTCATAGTCTAGTCATAGTCTAGTCATAGTCTAGTCATAGTCTAGTCATAGTCTAGTCATAGTCTAGTCATAGTCTAGTCATAGTCTAGTCATAGTCTAGTCATAGTCTAGTCATAGTCTAGTCATAGTCTAGTCATAGTCTAGTCATAGTCTAGTCATAGTCTAGTCATAGTCTAGTCATAGTCTAGTCATAGTCTAGTCATAGTCTAGTCATAGTCTAGTCATAGTCTAGTCATAGTCTAGTCATAGTCTAGTCATAGTCTAGTCATAGTCTAGTCATAGTCTAGTCATAGTCTAGTCATAGTCTAGTCATAGTCTAGTCATAGTCTAGTCATAGTCTAGTCATAGTCTAGTCATAGTCTAGTCATAGTCTAGTCATAGTCTAGTCATAGTCTAGTCATAGTCTAGTCATAGTCTAGTCATAGTCTAGTCATAGTCTAGTCATAGTCTAGTCATAGTCTAGTCATAGTCTAGTCATAGTCTAGTCATAGTCTAGTCATAGTCTAGTCATAGTCTAGTCATAGTCTAGTCATAGTCTAGTCATAGTCTAGTCATAGTCTAGTCATAGTCTAGTCATAGTCTAGTCATAGTCTAGTCATAGTCTAGTCATAGTCTAGTCATAGTCTAGTCATAGTCTAGTCATAGTCTAGTCATAGTCTAGTCATAGTCTAGTCATAGTCTAGTCATAGTCTAGTCATAGTCTAGTCATAGTCTAGTCATAGTCTAGTCATAGTCTAGTCATAGTCTAGTCATAGTCTAGTCATAGTCTAGTCATAGTCTAGTCATAGTCTAGTCATAGTCTAGTCATAGTCTAGTCATAGTCTAGTCATAGTCTAGTCATAGTCTAGTCATAGTCTAGTCATAGTCTAGTCATAGTCTAGTCATAGTCTAGTCATAGTCTAGTCATAGTCTAGTCATAGTCTAGTCATAGTCTAGTCATAGTCTAGTCATAGTCTAGTCATAGTCTAGTCATAGTCTAGTCATAGTCTAGTCATAGTCTAGTCATAGTCTAGTCATAGTCTAGTCAAATTATGATAATAGTTAAAGTCATAATCAATCTTAGGTATATCAAAATCATAATTTATTTACTACAAAGACACAGCCTTAGTCATTGTTTAAAGCATTAACTGAGGGCTAATGTAAAACCTTTTTCCCCGTCATTTACTTGATATTTACTGTAAATTAAAAATATTTTAAATATTGTCTCTCAAACTTCTAATGACTGACGTTTTTTTTTGTCTACCTGTCATTATCTGAAGTACTTACTTAAAATCTAATAGAATTATGACTTCGGCGTTTAGAATGTTTTTGTACGTTACTATTTAAAAACTTTAAAACATAAGAAACTAAGTTACATTCTTTAATTACTCACAGTAAAAGTAATAGGTAGAATTTCAAGAAATGAACTGGTAATTGGACTTTAAGTACTTAGAATGTTTTTTTTTAGTAAAGGGCAGTGATATTAGTTCTGGTGCTTGAGTAAAACTAATGATTGCAAAATGAGACGATGAGCCAAAAGATTGAAGTGTACTTGTATAAAATTTACTTCAGTGTTAAAATGAATCAAGAAATAGATTAAAGAAATAACTACCTTAATAGAGGGAAATTTTTTAAACATTTTTATAAAAATTAGGAAAATGTTTAAATATTTTTAATTTATAGCATATCAAAAGTTTATATATGGGCAAATCCGAAAAACATTAAACCAAGGACAAAATTTTAAAACTGTCAATCACGTATTTGTGTTTAATGGAAAAATTTATCAAATACTGAATCTTTAGAATATATAATGGATACAATTTTTGATTGCTCTCTTCGTGAATGGCAGGTCTTTATTTGCAACCATCTCGAATTTTTATAATTTTTTTCAAAGAATAGGTTTTTTAAAAGTTCTTAAAAATCGCAAAAAAATCTATTAAGGTATCAAGTAATAGGGGCTCAAAGTATGCTTAATTTTATACAATTAGATGTAAAAAACCCATCAAAAGTAATTGGAGTGATATAAATAACGACAAGTAGAAAAGGGCTCATAGTGTGTAGCGTCCATCACAGAAATAAAGGTTTTTTTTTAATTTGACTAGTGCAATTTTTCATTTTTCTCCAATTGAACTTGGTTCGTAAAAAGAACTTATAGTACGCTTTACATTAGGCTAAAAATATATAGATATTAATATAGCATTTTACAGAATAATATGTATCGGAAAGTGTGTAGCGTCCGTCACAGTGTATCAATTTTTTACAAAATGATATTTATTAAATACAAATTTTACGAGCACATGTATGTCTTATTCATAAAGCAATTTCACTGTCTATATCCACAGATTGAGTGTTCAAAAAAACATACAGTGGGGCAAATTTGATATAATTTGATATATTCAAGTAAAAACTGTATCGTCCGTCACGTAGCGTTCGCAACAGTTCATATATGGATTTTTGGTGAAACTGGAAACTTTAAAATATTTTTTAAAAGCTGCTTTGTAATCCTCTGATTTTCCTCTTTCTATAATGTATTTACAATTCTTTTATTACTATGACCGATTTGATTAAAATTACAAAAACATGTGTTGAAAAAAAGTCACTTCTATTTTTTGTAGCGTCCGTCACAGCACTTTAAAAGCGAATAACTTTTTCCCCCAAAACAAATATGTAAATTAACAAATGCCATTCGATAGCACAATCGATGTGCTAATATTCTCTAAAACCTGTGCAAAGATATCTAGTATAGAACGACAATGAGATACATTTAAGTACAACAAAATCCGTACAAATGTATTGTCCGTCACGCAGGATTTGCCCATATATCAAGTTAACAATTTGATCTACTATATATTCATAATAATATAAAGATATATCATATACATATGTCTACATATGTAGTCTAAATTATTACTTCAGTATCACCGATGCATTTAATGATACAACATTAGACTTCCATATGACACAGCCTAACTTTAAGGTACGTTAAGGTACTACTAGAGAAAACATTGTTTTTTTATAGTATGCATTTCTATCATACTGTCCTCCACGCTCTTTTAGAGATTTAACAGCCGTTTCTCTATTTATATTAAAATTGAACATACAAATTTAACATTAACTTTTTATGGTTTGCTCAGGAATTCTAAACAATTGCATTCATAGACGAAATTTTAGTCTCAAGTCATAGTATAAGTCCTATTCTGATTTATAGTTTATGTCATTGTGTCTGTAATAGTTTGAGTCATAGTTTAAATCGTAAAGTAGTCGTAGTCTAGGTTATAATTATTACTTAGTCATAGTCAACGTCAGAGTGCAAGTCATTGTTCAGTTTATAGATTAATTTGTAGGCAAAGTTGTTGTCTAAGTCACAACTGAAGTAAACGTCTGAACGATAGATACATCATGGGGTAAAACAATTTATGTATATTATATAGACTCGTATCAGTCATAGTCTAAGCAATAGTCTCTGTCATAACCCAAGTTATAGCATAAAAGATAGTAGTTAATCGACCTCGTTGGATTGAATGCCGTAGAGCTGAATTTTGTATCTCATTGGAGTAATATTTCGCCGACCGAGAACCGAAGTATTTAACCCTTCGGATTGATTGCCGTAGGTAGCCAATCAGATCATTACCCCGTGCTCGATTTTGACAACTTCTTACCGACAAAAGGGAGACCTAGCACAGTAGGAAATTATGGCCAAAACCCCCAAAGTTGTTGTTATTTTTTTTTTACAAATTTTGATGTCAGATTAGAGCTGACATTTCAAAACATGTAATCCCAAATTTTTACCATTCTGTATTGTCTACTAAGACTGTAATAATTCCTCAAAGTTTGAATATTTATTTTTATGTTCTTAATGAAATTTACTGTATATTTGAACCTATAAATAAAATTCGGATAATATTGGAAAAAGTGTGAAATTTTAAGTTATTTTTTTTTTGGATTGAAAAGTAGATACCTTGTACTAATTAACCGCGCCAGTTTCGATATTTTTTGACCTACGCTTTATGTAGAATTCTGGCAGTTAAAACAACTATAATTTTTTTTCTTTTTTTAAATTTTAAATTCAAAGTTTAACAGACCGCCAATTTTTTTTAGAGATTTTTAGAGGTTGGAGCAAAACAGCTTCGAATAGCTGAATTGAATCAGTAATAAGCTCTATGAATTTCGTATCCATTTGCATCCAATTTTAAGAATTATAACGTTTTTAGTGACACCCCTTTTTCGCAATTTTATGCAATTTATCGCGAAAAAATCACTACTTGAAGTGAAATTTAGGCATGATGTAATATTTTTATGCCATTTCTTTAGCTTTCTTTCTAATTTAATGCAAAAATTATATATAAATATAAAAAAGCAACAAAGTTTTTAATTTAGAGTGACCTTTATATAGTCTATTTAAGTATACAGGTAGTGGCCACATAATTGTGGACGCAATAAAAATTTTTAAATCCAGAAATTTTATATTATTCAATGACTAGTAATTATTTTTATAAGAATATTAAATGTTTAGAGTTTTTCTGTAGATTTATTAAAAGCATACAAAATCTGGTTATAAGCTCATATTATGAGGACAATATCTTTAAAAGGACATGTCCGATTTTGACAAGACGTATGTCGTAGGATTGGTATTATTTTCATATATTATCCCATTAAAGTAAATAATTTTTAAAATCGCCAGCAAAGATTTTTTAGCATGTTTAGTAGTCCAGTTTTAAGTGACCACAGCCTTTATATTTTCTTAAAAAAACAATTTCAGTTTAGCTAAAGGTATATTTTTTACATACACAGAAAATTTCAAGAAAAAAAGTTAAGAAATTACCGAGTTATTGAGTTTTGGCCGTATTTTCCCACTGTGCCTAGTGGGTAAAGATATATCGAGTACGCTGAATTCAACGGTGCTAACCGTTTCTTTAGGTTAGCTCTAGTTTTCGAGATATGGTACTATACAAAAATGGAGGAGATTGCGCAATAAATATTCGCAAAACTCGAAAACTGTTTATTTTCTTGAACTAAATAAAAAACCGAAATTCGGTAACAAAATTATCTTTCAGGAACACTTATTATTTTTTTTTAATCCGAACAGTCGATTTTTGTTTGCCAAAAAAAAAAAAATATTTTTGTTTCTCAAACAAAATTTTGTTTCGGAATTTCGGCTTTTTTTGAAGTTCAAGATAGAAAACAGTTTTCGAGTTACGGGAATAATTATAGCGCAACCTCTTCCATTTTTATATAACGCTAACCTAATGTCACCGCCGTGGTATAGCAGGTTAGTCATCCGCCTAGCATACAGAGGTCCCAAGTTGGATCCCTGGCCAGACTCACTTGAAAAAAAAAATAAATTTTCAAAAAAAAGCGGCGGTTCACCTCATAACTCAGCTAGCCACTGGTTATTGAGTACTAGGCTATCTAAAACTTATCTAACTAATGCATTTGCCGTTCGGAGCCGGCGTTAAAACGTAGGTCCCTTTCAATGAGTCTAAAAATAGATTCGAATGCAGCTCATTGTCTGAGAGAAGTATCCCTTGTTCCAATTGGAATGTTATCGGGGAATTATATATATATATAACCTAAAAAAAATGATTAGCACCATTGAATTCAGCGTACACGAGTTAACTTTACCTACTAGGTCTCCATTTTGTCGGATTTTTCAACTATCACAGTGTAATTAGTCGAAGTACTTATTATTGAATCGTTCTTAGCCAACTGAGATCTGAAGCTTGTATCTCGTTGCGTCGGATTGAAGCTAGCCAATTGGATCATTTTTACATAATATCTCGTAGTTAGCCGAGACCTTGCAATTGACCAGATCAATAATCCGAATTGTATTTTTAATTTAGCAGAAGTTCCCAAAAAAACTCGGTAAATTAACCATTAACTCGTAATATATAAACTAAGAAGTTTCTTATTAGATTCACGAAGATACCAAGCCGCAAATAATAAAGGAAGCAGACCTTTGATGAACCTGCATTACAATTCATCTTCATAATCGAAATCGGATCCGTCCAGCACGAACTTTTACAAAAGAGCTTTTGAGTTTTCACACCGACACGCTATGTATTAGCGAGACACAACTATCTTTGTCTCGCTCACCCTAACGTAGAATTATCTTCGCAAAGTCAGTGCTGCCAGATTTGAATTATTTGCTCAATTATATAAAGAATGCTCGAATATATGAAGAAAAATTTTAATCTGGCAACACTGACCATAAGAGCTTTCAAGGTGGTGTTGTTTAGTACATAAGAGCCAATTTTGGTAAATCGTACATGGGCCCACAGTTGGGAACCTCCGGCGTTAAAAAAACTATCGTCATAGTCCAAGTTAAAAGCTAAGTTATAAGTTAAAAGCTAAGTTATAATGATAAGTGATTGTCATTACCATTCTTATCATATTCAAAGTCATAGTCTTAGTTACATACACTTTAAGTCATAGTTTGGTAATAGTCTATTAATTATTTTATAGCCTTAATCGTAGCCAAAGTCGTACTATAAATCATATGAAGTTGTACTCTAAGTCATATAAGTCATAGACACTTCATGCCATAAGATATAATCTATAACTGAATCCAATTTATATATAATTTACCTCACAGTTCTGATCGTAGTTTAGTTTAAAGCTTAAGAAAAGTCTACGTAATAGTCTAAAACATAGTCTAAGCCCTAGACCAAATCAAGTCATAATCCTAGTAATTGTCAGGATTTAAGTTATTGCCTACGTCATTGCATAAACCATGGCCTCATCATTGTAAAAAATATAATCTATGACCAAAGACTTATGTTGCACGTCCATACATTGATTTGCTATGTGGTATTTTTGAAAAATCCCAAGTGCCTCTTTTACTGTAATTCGGAAACATAATGGCTTGGACAAATTCTTGTTAAAGGTCATAATCTTATTTAAAGTCTATACCTCATTATATTTTTGAATGAACTCATACCTTTCATTTTCTGTCTCATAAGTGTAAAATTCTCAAAATAATGTACCATAAACATCATGTTTTTTTTTTCAGGTTTGGAAACAAATAATTTCCATTTCGTTACATACTCTAGAGTTAAGGTAGCAAAGTTGCCATAAACATTAACACAAGTACACTTGGAAAAACACACACATACAATTACAACCACACAGACGCACACACATGCTTGCAACCCACACACACACCAGATGAAAAATATTTATGGTTGAAAACGTAATTGTGCACGTGCAAAATGTTTTTTCTTTCCTTCTTTCGCTTCTTATGTCGTGACTTAAAGAAAAACAGAGAAATTTCGGAAAAAAGTTTTTAAAACATCAAAAATTTTAAGCAAATAAAAATTATTTTATTATTTAGTTCAAAAAACTTTAATACAAATTTTATAATAGAGAAAAAAATATATTCCATAATTATGAAAAACTATTTATTTATACAATTTAATTTTTGTTTAAGTTTAAACGATGATTAGCTAATATTTTTCTTAAAAATTATGCGCATTTTAGGAACAAACTTTAAAAGAGTTAGTAAAAATTTTAGTATACACGAAAAAATATAAATGAACTCCAATGAACAAATTTACCCCTATTTTGTACTTATTTGGCTTGAACGTCTGTTTCACTTGCCAACAGAAAAAAATTTATGCAAATGAAATGTTATTGAACTTTTCAAGTATTTAAATATTCTAAAGTTGTTTAAACAAAGAATCTTAATCCAAATCCAAAACATATACATATCAAAAACATATACATACAAAGAATCTGCATTCCAGATGTTTAAATCTGCAGAAATCAAGACAATGACGTATGAGCAACAAAATTAAAAGTTAAGAGACCATGAAGCGTATGAGTGATATTGATTAATTCAAACACTTATTTAAATACATCTCAACAGGGAGCACTACTGGTCTAGTAGGTAGTATGTTAGACTGCAGGTTCAGAGGTTGCGGGTTCGATTCCCACCAGAAACTCGGTTCGGGATTATGACTAGACTATGACTATGACTAGACTATGACTAGACTATGACTAGACTATGACTAGACTATGACTAGACTATGACTAGACTATGACTAGACTATGACTAGACTATGACTAGACTATGACTAGACTATGACTAGACTATGACTAGACTATGACTAGACTATGACTAGACTATGACTAGACTATGACTAGACTATGACTAGACTATGACTAGACTATGACTAGACTATGACTAGACTATGACTAGACTATGACTAGACTATGACTAGACTATGACTAGACTATGACTAGACTATGACTAGACTATGACTAGACTATGACTAGACTATGACTAGACTATGACTAGACTATGACTAGACTATGACTAGACTATGACTAGACTATGACTAGACTATGACTAGACTATGACTAGACTATGACTAGACTATGACTAGACTATGACTAGACTATGACTAGACTATGACTAGACTATGACTAGACTATGACTAGACTATGACTAGACTATGACTAGACTATGACTAGACTATGACTAGACTATGACTAGACTATGACTAGACTATGACTAGACTATGACTAGACTATGACTAGACTATGACTAGACTATGACTAGACTATGACTAGACTATGACTAGACTATGACTAGACTATGACTAGACTATGACTAGACTATGACTAGACTATGACTAGACTATGACTAGACTATGACTAGACTATGACTAGACTATGACTAGACTATGACTAGACTATGACTAGACTATGACTAGACTATGACTAGACTATGACTAGACTATGACTAGACTATGACTAGACTATGACTAGACTATGACTAGACTATGACTAGACTATGACTAGACTATGACTAGACTATGACTAGACTATGACTAGACTATGACTAGACTATGACTAGACTATGACTAGACTATGACTAGACTATGACTAGACTATGACTAGACTATGACTAGACTATGACTAGACTATGACTAGACTATGACTAGACTATGACTAGACTATGACTAGACTATGACTAGACTATGACTAGACTATGACTAGACTATGACTAGACTATGACTAGACTATGACTAGACTATGACTAGACTATGACTAGACTATGACTAGACTATGACTAGACTATGACTAGACTATGACTAGACTATGACTAGACTATGACTAGACTATGACTAGACTATGACTAGACTATGACTAGACTATGACTAGACTATGACTAGACTATGACTAGACTATGACTAGACTATGACTAGACTATGACTAGACTATGACTAGACTATGACTAGACTATGACTAGACTATGACTAGACTATGACTAGACTATGACTAGACTATGACTAGACTATGACTAGACTATGACTAGACTATGACTAGACTATGACTAGACTATGACTAGACTATGACTAGACTATGACTAGACTATGACTAGACTATGACTAGACTATGACTAGACTATGACTAGACTATGACTAGACTATGACTAGACTATGACTAGACTATGACTAGACTATGACTAGACTATGACTAGACTATGACTAGACTATGACTAGACTATGACTAGACTATGACTAGACTATGACTAGACTATGACTAGACTATGACTAGACTATGACTAGACTATGACTAGACTATGACTAGACTATGACTAGACTATGACTAGACTATGACTAGACTATGACTAGACTATGACTAGACTATGACTAGACTATGACTAGACTATGACTAGACTATGACTAGACTATGACTAGACTATGACTAGACTATGACTAGACTATGACTAGACTATGACTAGACTATGACTAGACTATGACTAGACTATGACTAGACTATGACTAGACTATGACTAGACTATGACTAGACTATGACTAGACTATGACTAGACTATGACTAGACTATGACTAGACTATGACTAGACTATGACTAGACTATGACTAGACTATGACTAGACTATGACTAGACTATGACTAGACTATGACTAGACTATGACTAGACTATGACTAGACTATGACTAGACTATGACTAGACTATGACTAGACTATGACTAGACTATGACTAGACTATGACTAGACTATGACTAGACTATGACTAGACTATGACTAGACTATGACTAGACTATGACTAGACTATGACTAGACTATGACTAGACTATGACTAGACTATGACTAGACTATGACTAGACTATGACTAGACTATGACTAGACTATGACTAGACTATGACTAGACTATGACTAGACTATGACTAGACTATGACTAGACTATGACTAGACTATGACTAGACTATGACTAGACTATGACTAGACTATGACTAGACTATGACTAGACTATGACTAGACTATGACTAGACTATGACTAGACTATGACTAGACTATGACTAGACTATGACTAGACTATGACTAGACTATGACTAGACTATGACTAGACTATGACTAGACTATGACTAGACTATGACTAGACTATGACTAGACTATGACTAGACTATGACTAGACTATGACTAGACTATGACTAGACTATGACTAGACTATGACTAGACTATGACTAGACTATGACTAGACTATGACTAGACTATGACTAGACTATGACTAGACTATGACTAGACTATGACTAGACTATGACTAGACTATGACTAGACTATGACTAGACTATGACTAGACTATGACTAGACTATGACTAGACTATGACTAGACTATGACTAGACTATGACTAGACTATGACTAGACTATGACTAGACTATGACTAGACTATGACTAGACTATGACTAGACTATGACTAGACTATGACTAGACTATGACTAGACTATGACTAGACTATGACTAGACTATGACTAGACTATGACTAGACTATGACTAGACTATGACTAGACTATGACTAGACTATGACTAGACTATGACTAGACTATGACTAGACTATGACTAGACTATGACTAGACTATGACTAGACTATGACTAGACTATGACTAGACTATGACTAGACTATGACTAGACTATGACTAGACTATGACTAGACTATGACTAGACTATGACTAGACTATGACTAGACTATGACTAGACTATGACTAGACTATGACTAGACTATGACTAGACTATGACTAGACTATGACTAGACTATGACTAGACTATGACTAGACTATGACTAGACTATGACTAGACTATGACTAGACTATGACTAGACTATGACTAGACTATGACTAGACTATGACTAGACTATGACTAGACTATGACTAGACTATGACTAGACTATGACTAGACTATGACTAGACTATGACTAGACTATGACTAGACTATGACTAGACTATGACTAGACTATGACTAGACTATGACTAGACTATGACTAGACTATGACTAGACTATGACTAGACTATGACTAGACTATGACTAGACTATGACTAGACTATGACTAGACTATGACTAGACTATGACTAGACTATGACTAGACTATGACTAGACTATGACTAGACTATGACTAGACTATGACTAGACTATGACTAGACTATGACTAGACTATGACTAGACTATGACTAGACTATGACTAGACTATGACTAGACTATGACTAGACTATGACTAGACTATGACTAGACTATGACTAGACTATGACTAGACTATGACTAGACTATGACTAGACTATGACTAGACTATGACTAGACTATGACTAGACTATGACTAGACTATGACTAGACTATGACTAGACTATGACTAGACTATGACTAGACTATGACTAGACTATGACTAGACTATGACTAGACTATGACTAGACTATGACTAGACTATGACTAGACTATGACTAGACTATGACTAGACTATGACTAGACTATGACTAGACTATGACTAGACTATGACTAGACTATGACTAGACTATGACTAGACTATGACTAGACTATGACTAGACTATGACTAGACTATGACTAGACTATGACTAGACTATGACTAGGCTATGACTAGGCTATGACTAGACTATGACTAGACTATGACTAGACTATGACTAGACTATGACTAGACTATGACTAGACTATGACTAGACTATGACTAGACTATGACTAGACTATGACTAGACTATGACTAGACTATGACTAGACTATGACTAGACTATGACTAGACTATGACTAGACTATGACTAGACTATGACTAGACTATGACTAGACTATGACTAGACTATGACTAGACTATGACTAGACTATGACTAGACTATGACTAGACTATGACTAGACTATGACTAGACTATGACTAGACTATGACTAGACTATGACTAGACTATGACTAGACTATGACTAGACTATGACTAGACTATGACTAGACTATGACTAGACTATGACTAGACTATGACTAGACTATGACTAGACTATGACTAGACTATGACTAGACTATGACTAGACTATGACTAGACTATGACTAGACTATGACTAGACTATGACTAGACTATGACTAGACTATGACTAGACTATGACTAGACTATGACTAGACTATGACTAGACTATGACTAGACTATGACTAGACTATGACTAGACTATGACTAGACTATGACTAGACTATGACTAGACTATGACTAGACTATGACTAGACTATGACTAGACTATGACTAGACTATGACTAGACTATGACTAGACTATGACTAGACTATGACTAGACTATGACTAGACTATGACTAGACTATGACTAGACTATGACTAGACTATGACTAGACTATGACTAGACTATGACTAGACTATGACTAGACTATGACTAGACTATGACTAGACTATGACTAGACTATGACTAGACTATGACTAGACTATGACTAGACTATGACTAGACTATGACTAGACTATGACTAGACTATGACTAGACTATGACTAGACTATGACTAGACTATGACTAGACTATGACTAGACTATGACTAGACTATGACTAGACTATGACTATGACTAGACTATGACTAGACTATGACTAGACTATGACGTTTTGTTTTTGTTCTTAATATTTTATAATCATGATATTCAAAAAGTACATAAGAACTTTTACCATAAATTCGTATAATTAAATTTTTAATATTCTATTTATAATTTTGAATATTTTATAATGTTCTATTTTTTGTTGTATTTTTATCCATTACAACTGTTTATGGGTAAAATAACATTCCTAACACAATTATATTAAACAGCCCGTGTAGAATTCAAACAAAAGTTCTAGGAAAAAATTAAATTGGAGTTGGTACTCAACAGGATCCCCATCCAAATTCGGAAAAAGTAAAAAGCAATTACAATTCACTGAGAATAACAGCTTAAAAAGAGAGTTTATTTATCTATATAGCAACAGAATATCGATTTTCTATACAGAACTGTCAAGTTCATACCACGATACAAGTGAGATAAAAATAATAATAACAAAAAGGTAATCACACTTGTATGAAGGCACAAACGAGTGTACGTACATGCTCGTTATACAAATAATATATATACTATACTCATATAACTAAGTATGTATGTTTAGTATATAAAACCCACAACAAAACAGCAAAATCATAAAAATACTTAATCAGCAATAAATATTCAAAATCTCCACCACCTTTTGTTAAAACGCCCAAAAAATTCATTCATTCATTCATTCATGCTCCACTACAGAGACATTCACATGTACTCAAACTCACACTCATGCACTTGCTTAAACTTTTGTATCGAAGATATCAGTTATTTAGTGAAATATATGAATGTTAGGAGTAGGTGTTTGATTGTTCCTCCATTGATGACTTTGATAAGGATAATAATGATAAAGTTATTGTTATATTTAAATGAGAATCTTTAGGGAATTGATTTTTGATACATATTTTTTTTTTGGCCAACAAACTTTTTAATTTTATGCCAAAATTGTTTATGTTGCACCAAAGTACATGCATAACATGGCTAGACAATGAAATGTTAAGTTTAACATAACAAGAGAGTTTACGGTTTCCGGTAGCTTTTTAAAGGAAGGGTGTTCTATGACATAACAGTCTGATTAGTTTTTATCATGAATAAATTTAAAACTGTTAGTTTGCAGAAGAATGTTATTTAAGCATCCAAATACTTTTGACATTGGTTTTACAAAGGTTTTATATTCCATTTGTACATAATAAAATCAACAATATTTAAGTTTTTCACTATTAGCACAATCATAAAGCTACGATTTTTATACCCTTCACCACTATAGGGTATTATAAGTTTGTGCAGATGTCTGTAACGCATAGAAATATTTGTTTTAAACCCACCTTTTAGTATACCAGTAGGCTTAGAATCACTTTTTGAGTCGATTTAGCGATGTCAGTCAGTCCGTTCGTACGTCTGGCTGGACTTCCATGTTAACCATGTAATCAAAGTACAGATCACAATTCTAAAGATAATATGATGAAATTTGGCACATATCATTTTTCTTTGATAGTGAGACCATGGCTATTGAAATTGGTCAACATCGGTCCATTATTTATGGTGTCTCCCATAGGTCCCACTTCCCGGAATAGATATATGGCCACAAATATCAATATTTTTTCATGAAATTTAAAACATGTAAATTAAAATCTCTGTACCAAATTTCGTTGAAATCGGTCCACATTTGACCATAGCTCCCATACAAACTCTTCTGTCAAAACGCACTAAATGAGACAAAAATCATTAAAACTCTCGTAAATCTGAAGAAAATGCGAATTTCAAGTTAATTTTTTTTCATATAAAAATTTTGTAACAACTGTAATCAATTTGCCAAATTTCGAGATAATCGATCTAGCTCTCATATAGGTCCAAATGACGGAAACAGCTTGAATATATAAGTTTTGAGAAAATGTTTGTATGATGGTAAAATATTAGCAAACATTTGTCTTTATACTAGAAAAAGAACACCTTTGACCTTAGTGTTGAAGGGTTGGGCTTGACCGATTATAGCACTTTCTTACTTGTTTATCTTGTGTTCAACGTTGGACATAGAATCCAAATAGATGACCAGGAGAACTCCTTTTGTCAAAGTGAACATAAAATTAAAGTCAGTTATTTTTGTATTAAAAAAAAAAAATGTTTTTAAAGATGATAGACCTATTACCAAGTTTCGAAAAAATACTCTAAAATACTGTATTTTAAGGTACCGTACTGTACTTAGGCAAGTTCGGTATATAAAATACGTAACTTAGTACTTTATAGTCATCTAAAGTTAACTTAAAGTTAACTTAAAGTTAACTTAAAAATAACCTAAAATCCTAGGGAAAGGTACGTTATTATTTTAAATTGTGCCTTTGTGTACTTAACTTCGTTTCCGACTTAGTTAGGTACGTTAAAATAAATAACTTTTGTGTATGCGTAAGTTCAGTAAGTTCGAACTTTGTAAGTTATTTTTAATATAATTATTTTCTCCAAAAAATTATGACCCCATTATGCTCCTAGATAAAACTGAGAACACAAATTGATTTGCTTTGGGTGCAGTTCCGTCTCTAAAGAGTTTCGGATATTTTGCTTGTATACATTCTTTTATCAGTCTTATACTAAATTTAGGTTTTGCGATTGTGTCTTGAAACCGCGCTTAGAAGTCTCGATGGCCTTTTCTTTTAAAAACGACAAACACAAAATCATTATGGTTCATATCAACGAGGAAGTGTCGTCAAATTCCGATGCTGTTACAGAGGACTATTCCATAAACTACATGAAATGGTTTTGGCTGACCGGAAAGTGAAGGTAAGCGAGCTAGCAGATACCACAAAGTTTAGTACTGAGAGCACACGTCATATTTAGTTCTATATTTAGCATATGAAAAAGTTATATTATGGTTGGGTGCCGCGCAAACTCACTCCCGAAAAAAACCCCGATCGAAAAATCACTTCGAAAGAGTGTATGAACATGCTAAGGCGGAATCGTGCGGACTTTTGACGTCGATTGGAAACTGTTGATGAAAACTGGACCCACTATTACAAAAAAGAGAATAGAATGAGTGTCCGGCAATGGAGTGAAGCCGGCACGAGTGTTCCAAAGCGGACGACAGAAGTCGACGGATCGAAAAGGTTATGGTGTCGGTTTTCTGGTATTGTCATGTCACTATGTCAGCCATGGGCACGAAATTTATTTGCTATAACTAGTTATGGGCAAATAAATTCTGCTGACACACATACACGACACACAACAATTGTAAAGAGCATAAAAATGCTTTTACGCTCGAGATTTTTTACAAACTCTCACAAAAAACATCAACCAATCGCTATGAAACACAAATGATGAAGCGAGAACGCAATACGGAGCTTTTTAAATTTTCTCTGCTGCTAATAATACAATCGCAAATTTTCATATGTGTTGGTGCCCTTCACTGCACTATGTAGACTATCCAAAAAGGAAAAATCATCAACAGCAAGTATTACTGTGCATTATTGCTGCAAAACGGCCTCACATGAAGTGAAACAATTTTGTTTTTGCAAGACAATGCGCCGGCGCACAAAAACATCGTAAACACGGCTAAAATCAATGACTTAATCCTTTAATGCTATTTTGGCCTAAGCAGTCAGCTTAGCTTCTCCGAACTAAAATCAGGCTCTTTAAAACGCTACCGTTTATAGAACCTGTGTTATTATATGGTGCTTAATCAAGTGCACTTGCACAGGCAGATGAAACTATTCTTGGAGTTTTTGAGAGGAAGATTCTACAAAAAATCTTTGGACCAGTTTGCGTTAACAATGAACATCGACATCGTATCATATCATAAGCTGTATGAGTTATACGCTGAGATCGACATAGTAAAACGCATTAAACAGCAGCTCCTTAGATGGCTAGGAAATGTTGTGCGAATGGATGAAAATACTCCAGCAAGAAAAGTGTTCGAAAATGACCCCGAGTGAACGCGTTGAAGAGGACGTCCGAAACTGCGATCGCAAGACCAAGTAGAGGATCGAAGCGAATGAAATTCTAAAATATGCTCGACCTTTGACCTTAACAGGTTGTAAATATAGGCTATTTAAGTAAGTACGCCTCCAATTGTAAAACCTCAAAGATGGCTCATTAATAAAAAATTCTGCTCAAGCGATGAAATCATTGAAGATATGGAGGAGTATTTTGCACACTTTACGGAAAATTACTTTTCGGAAGAAGAGGAAATTGGAAAATATCTGGAATTAGTGTATCGAGCTAAAAAGGGACTATTATGTTAAACTGTTAAACTGTTAAATTTTTTACCATTTCCAAGGGGATTACTTTTTAGTAACTTATTCGCAGTAGTTATTGTAGGATAGATATTTTATGGACTACTTTTCTATACCATAGCTTTTGCCAAAGTCAAAGTAAGGTCGCAGTTTTTACTTTGAAATTGACATTTAAAAGTAACTCAAATACTTCGAACATCCCTCTTGGCTCTTGTTGTCCAGATATAGAATAAAGTACTTAAGATTTTTGATAATAAATACTTATGATCTTCAACCAAAGAAACCTGAATGCAGAATATCCACTGCGTCATATGCTATGTGGCACAAAGCTCCGTTCTCTTGAAACCACATTTCGTTGGTGTCCAGATCAAGCTTTCCGTTAACAGTGATAGTATGGCTAACGTTGTTCTTAAGCAAATATCCATGATAATTTGTTAAAACAAACAGAATTTACTCGAATTTATATCAACTAATTTGACAGATATACAATCAATTAAGTTTAAACAAGATGACTGTTTATCAGCTATTAAAGTTCAAAAGTCACTGCTGGAATCCGCTTTATAATCCCCTTTTAAAAAGGTGCAAAAACTTGCAGGGACTGTATTATCGTTGATACTATCTATAATATTAATACGCAAGCACCCATTTATTATCCCCTTTTACGCTTTAATTATACACTCATTTCTGGAAAGTTTTATACCATTTAAGAGGTATTTTTCCGTAGATCAGACGAATCTATATTTTATTAAAATCGGTTCAGTTTGATTTGGTATTTAAAAATCTTACTAACACAATAAAGAAAACTCACATGCATATGAAATTCACTATTAAGAATCAAACAAAAGAAATTGTATGCAAACATGTTTTCTTTTGTTTTTATTATTTTTGGTGAGTGATGAGAATAAAAGAGTATATTTGTGAGGAGATAGTGGTGGACAAAGACAAAAATAAAGAGTATTTTATTACAATAAAATAAATGTTTTTTTTTGTTTAATAATAGCAACAAAAATTATTGTTATTGTTTTTATTATTTGTGGTGAGGGAGTGAAAGACAAAATTAATATTTTGGAAGATTTGACGAAAAAAGTGCTTAAAATGTAAACCTTTCAAATTTGAATTATTTGAAGTTAAATTTTTATGGAATTTTGTTTTTGGGTTGGTTTATTGGGATAAAATCTTCGAGTGATTGAGGAATAAATATTGTGTTAAACAAGTAAGAAAGCGCTATAGTCGGTCAAGCCGACCATACGATACCCTTCACCACTAAGGTCAAAGGTGTTATTTTTCGTGTGTAAAGACAAATATTTGCTAAATTTTGCCATCATACAAACATTTTCTCAAAACTTATATATTCAACCTGTTTCCGTCATTTGGACTTATATGAGAGCTAGGGTCAAATGTGGACCGATTATCTCGAAATTTGGCAGATTATTTACAGTTGTTACAAAAATTATGTATGCAAAAAATAGACTCAAAATTTCCATTATCTTTAGATTTACGAGCGTTTTAGTGATTTTTTGTCTCATTTAGTGCGTTTTTAAAGAAGAGTTTGTATGGGAGCTATGGTCAAATGTGAACCGATTTCAACAAAATTTGGTGCAGTGATTTTAGTTGACATAAGCAGTATTTGTTTTAAATTTCATGAAAAAATATTGATATTCGTGGCCAATATAGCAATTCCGGGAAGTGGGACCTATGGGAGGTACCATAAATAATGGATCAATTTTGACCAATTTCAATAGCCATGGTCCCATTATCAAAAAAATGATCTGTGCCAAATTTCATCAAATTATCTTTAGAATTGCGACCTGTAGTTTGATTACAAGGTTTATATGGGGGTCCAGCCAGCCGTCCAGCCAGACGGACGGACGGACGGACATCGCTAAATCGACTCAGAAAGTGATTCTAAGCCTATTGGTATACTAAAAGGTAGGTCTAAGACAAATATTTCTATGCGTTACAAACATCAGCACAAACTTATAATACCCTTTCCACCTATGGTGGTGAAGGGTATAAAAATTAAATAATATTGAAGTTAAGGGCACGCATGAGATCATTAAGAGCTATTTTACAATGCTAATTTTTTTAAGGGTCACAGTAGTAAAGAGTTGGATGTTACCGATTAAAAAAAAACAGTCTTTTGAAGGAAAGTTTATAATAATTACAGATTATTATCAAGAAAAGGAATTTAATGATTGGTCTGAATCAAATGTAAATTCAAAACTGATTAATGTTTAGAAAATGCTATAATATCAGGAAGGAATATAAAAAGGCAAATCTTGCATTGAGACTGAAATGGTTTAAAACTGTAACTTTTACAGATTCCAAGTACTTCGTGGATCTCGCGGTTAATTATGCAGTAAAATTATAATAAATTTTAAATATTAGGATCTTTGTTAAAAAGTTAAATAAGACCTTGTTACTCTATCATTTTTGTCAGTCCGTTAGTAACGCTTACAAGTTTATCTGTTCATCACTTCACAGAGCATTTTGACATCGATAACGCAAGATGTTTTGATAAGAGCTACTAAGTCTAACACTTTTTCCTTCTCATTCACTTCTGAAGATGCAAAAACGGTTTATTATGGAATATCTTGAATCAGTAAACTCTTCGAGAGCTACACAATTTTTAATTATAGTTTGCCAATTTGGCCAATTCGACGCTCTGTTGTATGGGGTGACATAGAAATCAATGAGATCAATTTCTCCACATATCCGTTTAGCCCGAGGAATTTTAAAAACTTGCTACATCGACACTGTCATTTTTGACTTAAAGCTCTGATTGTATGAGTTTTCTTTTTATAGAGAAGTAGCACCCAGGTTGTCATACAATTGCATATGGAGTATATACGAATTGAGTAACCTTATTTGGAAAGGGGATGGTAGGGAAGAGAAAGGTATATCTATTTTTAGAACAGTGAAGTTGCGCCATTTGTTGTTATTTAGACGCATTTTTTTGTTATTGCTGTAGTCTGACGGCGTATTATTGCTGTAGTCTAACTGCCGACGGAATATGCTGTGGTAATTAATAATTTTAATTCTGTTATCTTTGACTCCCAGTGGAGCATAGGGCCTTAAATTTAATAGAAATTAATAATTTCAGAAATTGTTGTTGCCGAGACCGGGGATCGAACTCAGGCTCAATGTGATATTACGTGCTAACCAACTAAGCCACAGAACGGGAAATTTGTATTCACAATGAACTAGATGACGGTCGATTGTGTCGACCGCAGGATACGCTAGTTCAAATAAATTCGCTTGAAAATTCCATTAATATCTTTCGACGCAAATGTTATTTTTGAAAAATTTTCACAGAAACTGTTAAACTGCTTTCAATGTTATCAGCATTAACCCAACATAAATATTAACATAATTTACTGTTAACAGTTTTAACCGTTACATTCCATATGTTAAAGCACACAAAATAACCGCTACAAAATGCATATATTAATCTTAAATAGAAAAACATTGTTGCCAGTGTAATACTTGCTCTCGTTCTCTTTCTATTTGTCTCTTGAAAACATTTCAATAATTTACATCTCTCTTTCTCATTGTTTGGTCACATCATCACACTGTTATCATTTCTATGGCATACGATACTCGTAGCAGATTGTTATAAGTAGGTACTACTACTTTAGATTTTATTGTAATTTTTCTCATCTTCTTTTGTAGATTTTCTTTTATTACAATAAAAATAAAAATATTTTCATTTTCATAGGGAAAGGCATAGTCGTCTGCCTAAGGCCCCAAAAACAATTTACCTTGTTGGTGTGAGTTTATGGTCCATTGTTGGAGTATAAATATATATATAGGGGAGATTTTTACATATACATTTTTATGATATGAGTGGATGCATTTATTATACATACAAAATTTTCATGTTGTAGCTAAGAATATAGATATTTTGAGCTTTTACTTGAAAAGTGATATAACTAAAAAATTATGTTACATATATGCAAAATGACTTTAATGTAATGTTGGCTCAATGTTGACTTGTTTATCACTCGAAACAATGGCCTAATTGAAAATTAAGTTCGGTGAACAGGTTACTTCACTTTTACTTACTTAAAGAGTGCTCTAAATAAAATTTGTAGTTGGATTTTCTTAAATAAAAATCAAACCTTTTAATATAAAAACTCTACAAAATACGCAAATATAATGACATATTATAATTACAAAATCATTGAGCATTAAAATGTTTACTTAGTACTCGGGTTTTGCAAAATTATCGACTTTTTTCGGAAACCCTCCCATTAAAGATTTTACAGTTGCTTCTGATACCTTTTTGGAGCATGTGTTCCATCTGCGCTTAAAATCGGACATGTTCTTGGAAATCTTTCTGTGCTCTTCAATTCCTTTTTTACCAGAGCCCAATACCTTTCCACAGGCCGAAGTTTTGGACATTTAGGTGGATTTGCCTCTCGTGGTACAAAAATGACATTATTCTTTGAGTACCACTCAAGTGCCTTTTTTCCATAATGGCATGATGCCAAATCGGGCCAAAAAAATTTAGTCACTCTGTCCTCTCTTAAAAAGGGTAACAACCGTTTTTGTAGGCACTCCTTTATATAAATTCCTGTGTTTATTGTGCCAGATGCCACAAATACTTTACTTCTTTTGCCACAACTGCAAATAGCTTGCCACACGAGAAACTTCTTAGGGAATTTTGTTTGTTTTTTTGTGCGAAACTCTTGACGAACATTGCCCCGTTTATCAGCAACATAAAAATCATGACCAGGAAGTTGAAAAAAGTTTGCCAGTACGTATGTTTCATCATCCATCACACAACAGGTGTATTTTTTTATAAAATCAGACTTCAATTTTTTCGCTCGTTTTTTTGCTTCTAAGTTCTTTATAGCATTGCGATCTGGAACCTTTTGGACTTTGTATGTCTTTAGTCCATCATAAGCTTTGACTCTATGTGCAAAATTCGTAGAACATTTCACCGTACGAGCTGCTTTTCTTAAAGAAGTGTTAGGCGCTCTTCGAAAGAGTCGCTCGACTTCTTTTGCCTTACCAATATCTGTAGGACCTTTTTTCCTCCCTGATCCAGGTTTTCTTTAATGCTCAGGTTTTCCTTATACCGTCTGATGGCATGAGAAACCGTTCGAGGGTCAACTTTCAAATTTTTAGCTATTTTTTTAAAAGTCCATGACGGATTTTTTTGAAAAGTTTTAATTATATTTTCACGAACTTTTTTTTCGCAGTCCATTTTGATTGAAATAACTATTGAAAATTAATAATTTCTAAAATAATAGTATCTGACATATCTATAGAAACTAACTTGATCAAAAAATAAATTATTTCTTGCACTATGGATAAATTTTGTCTAAAATAGTAAATGCTTTCTGGGCTTACCAAGTTAAGACCAATCAGAACCGTTGCTTGGTACTTAAAATCCCCTACATTTCACTTTTAGGTACGGTTATTTAGCTGCCTAGATCGTGTGATTAAACGCCTTTGGACGATTTTTTGTGGGGCTTTATAAAGGCCCATGTCTACATGAACAAGTCTGCAACTTTTATGTATGAGATACTGGCCAACATATATCAAAATTGGTCTCAGTGTATTGACCATGTCCATAAGAGGTCAACATTTACCTGAAATTAGCTTTAAACATTAAGATTTCAAATATTTTTCTAAATTTTATGATTAATTTTTTTTATCCAAAAGCTCATTTGTTTTCGCTTATTCTGATTATCTTGCATCTTTTCTAAAAATAGAAGCACAACAAGGCCAATTTTTTTTTTTGTTGAATAGAACAAAATCGTCAAATTTGGGAAGATACCAAAACAAGATCCAAGAGTGTCTCAAATTGATCTCTTAAAATCACTGATAGTATGGATTTTAAGCTGACGTCGGTTGGTATTAGGTAATGTTTCTTTCAGATGATATTTCTGCTGAAAAAAAGCCATTCTTTGACAACAAAATCTAATGATGCAGTTCTATATCCAGATGTTAAGTATCAGTAATTGTTTTCAAGAAAAAGTTATATTTTATGTTATAAAAAGGTATGGAAATGTGCTTAAATGTGTTCCAAAACAAAAAGTGATGAAATTGTTCATCAAACTCAACAGCTCATGCTTTGAATATAGTTTCACAGCTTTAATCTTTATGTCGATTTAATTAAGATACTGAATCTTTATATTAGTCTACAGAAGAAAATAACTCAATCTCGTATATAGTTTAGGAGATATCAGGAAATCAGAAAAGCTCTACAAAATTCCATGTTTTCGTTTTTCTTTTAACAAAAAAAAAAAAATTGGCTCGGTTTTGCTCTGTGCTCCCACCATAACCACGTGAAAGTCTCTTCTTTAGATTGACAGAAAAAAAATTCAACAAAATTTCCCGATTGTAGGACAAAGTTCAAAATTTTCTGAAAAAAGTCACGTAAATTTTTTCATCATATTTTTTTAAGAAAAATAAGTGAAAAATGGGCGTCCAAACAAGGTACACCATGAAGTGGACGGATTTCAACCAAAATTAGTATAGCTATTTTTAGGATAAACTAATAGACGTGTGCCGAATTTCATCAAATTTTCTTTCGAATTACAGCTTATGTATTGAGAACAAAAATAAGTTAAAAAATGGGGGTCCAAGGCAGGTACCTTAAAGAGCCAAGAGATCTCCATTAAAAACTAGTATAACTCTTTCTTGAATTAATTAATATACATGTGCCGAATTTTTTTCAAAATTCTTTTGAGAATTGCAGATTGTACATTAAGAAGAAAAATTGGGGACAAATTGGGGTCCAAGACAGGTACCCCAAGGAGTCTACTAATTTCAACCAAAATTAATTGACCTCTTTTTTAGATCAACAAATAGACGTATGCAGAATTTCATCAAATTCTGTTTATAACTGCGGATTGTACATTAAGAAGAAAACTAGGTAAAAAATGGGGGTCCAAGGCAGGTACCTCAAGGAGTTGACGGGTTTTGAAATTTTTTTTATCTATATAAAACTGAACAGGTATGCAACATTTTATCGTTGTAGGATCAATCCTTCTATTTTTAGCACTTCGATGTATGAAGAAATACCACTGTGCGACGTAGGTCAGGCCTTCTCTGCCAACGGCGAATTTTCTTGTAAATTCGAAGATTACCAACATTTTTTAAGTTTGAATAAGATGATGTGGACTCGAGCGACATGTGATTTTAAAGGGACAGGTTTACATTCGAAACCCTGATTGGATAACCAAAAAAGTTTACGTTGAGATGATGTGAATTGGCCACTGAGCTCGTTAATTCGACCTCGCTATAATTTTTAAAAACCTACAGTTCTCAAAGTCAACGCAACTTAACATTTAAGCTCAGCCAGATTTATGCGCCAGACTTATGTAATCATGGATATTTCTTTTGAAATCTGAGAACAAAAAAAAAAGACTCGGGATATGGAGAATACAATGGATTTTGAAGCAATTCAAAGCCGATTGATTTTTAAATTTGAGTCGATTGTAAGCACTTGCGGCATTGACTTTGAAAGGTGCTTTCGCATTCCCAAACAATAATTTACGATGACTTAAAAAAAGTTCCTGTGATATATTTAGCTATCTCGATCAACTTCACTTTCGTTAACAGCCTGTTTGGGGCGTCCTCTGTGTGTATCGTCCTCGGTGCACACTTTTTCTCGTTTAAACGTATCAAACCAGTTCTCAACAGTTTATTTTTCTTGTGGTAATAATACTGAGAATAATATTACAAGTTTACAAATTACGATCCACTTTTGGATCTGCGCAGATGTATAGAAATCTTGCTGAATTCAAATCCGGGTTTCGGTTTTAAAAAACGATATCAAATAAAATGGAGAATTATTGTGTAGATTCGAATTAAGCTTTTGGTTTCTTAGATCCAAAACCGTGTATACTTGTATATTTTATTAGATATTGCTACTTCTAACATATTCTTGTTCCGTTTAAAAGCACATGTCCGATTTAAGTAGAAGTTCACTTTAAAATCATAATATTAGACTTAAGCCTTTTCTCATCACAGTTACATATGAACATATATAATGCCATTATAGGGCGGTCGTTACCCTGTAGTAAAACTGGGATCATGTGTCTCCATGTCAACACTTTGTGTAACATCAATTCAAATGTCCCCAATTTTAGTTCAGTACTGAAATAGTGAATATATAGAGACAACTATTCTAGTATATATCTGGTGACATTGTCAACGAATGTGTCAACATATATGTATATCAATAGGCCCCAATTTGATCTCAATGTCTCCATTTGGACCAAAAGAACTACAAAGTCAATACTAAGTAAATAGTGGTAATGTCTACTGGTAGATTTCGTAGGAACTCTAAATGTTAAATGTCAATAGTAGATAACATTGGATGGGGCAAAATAGGCAAGTAGTACTGGAGACATTGTCAATAGCAAAACAGTATTGTTTCTCTGACGGCATTTACTGCAGGGTATGAACAATGTAAGAGCTAGAGTCAAGTGGTATACACTTGTCGATTGTCGATAAAATTTGCATATCGATTTATGTATTCACACAACATCTCGTAACTGTCCAGATACTCGAAATATGCCTCTGATTAAGTTATATTTAGTACTGCATCTCGTATTTCAAACAGGCCGAAATCCAGCCTGGCAGACAGCGTAAATTCACTGCTTATTTTTCAAAGTTTGACAAGCATCAGCACAAAATTTGTCTACCTATAAGTCTATTCTTAAATAACCTCAAAAAACATATAGTTTTTTCGAGCTGAAATCTGAAAATCATGTAAATGTTCGGATTAAGATGAATAGTTCGGGCAATCCAAAATATTTGCAATAAAGTTTTAATGCTGAAAGTTAGGAGAATTTTAATGACTGGATTTGAGCTATACACTGAGATCGACAGTAAAACGCATCAAACAGCAGCGGCTGCGTTAGCTGGGACATGTTGTGCGAATGGATGAAAATAATCCAGCAAGAAAAGTATTCGAAAACGATCTCGAGGGAACTCGTAGAAGGGGACTTGCGAAACTTCGATATAAAGTCCAAGTAGAGGAAAATTTTTCAAAGCTTGGGCTACGAAATTGGAGAATATGATCGAAGCGCATAGAATTCTAAAATATGCTCGGCCTTTGACCTTAACCTATAAGGGGGCCCTTTAAATAAGTAAAGTAAAGTAAAGATTTAAGATAATGAATTTTTAAAAAACTCATTTCAAAAACCTCAAATTTTGGCTTATACCACTTTTCAACTAAATAGGCAATATGTATATGTAAGTTGTTTAACTATTCACATTTCACTGTCATGGACATGCTCTTGGGCTGGCGGATAGTCAACGGCGGTAGACAGAGAGTAGTATAAAGAGACAGATGAGCTTGGTAGACAGACAGACAGACATGGGGATACAGACTGATAAACATAAATAGTGTCTATGGCTCTATGTATCACACACAGAACCACTTGGGTTTTTAATTTCAATCTTAAATTTACAATTTAAGAATAATTTAAGATAAAAATGTTTAAAACAACTTTATTGTTATTTTTCTTTGTTAGTTATTGTTGTTGTCATGGTTATTTTGTTATGTTGTTGTATTTGAAAAAAACAATTTTTTTCTTTATTTAAAAATAAATTTTTTTTTGTCTTGTAAAAAATCTTTGTTTCAAAGAAATTGCCTTTGGGCTTAACCATTCAGTCATAGTCGGGTTTCAAAGAGTAAAATTTTGGTTGGATCTTGAATGTAAATTTGTTTATACTAGTAGCTTTTTTTTCTTGGTTTTTGTTCTTGACATCACTGACGATGATGTTGGCTAAATCATTCATGGCTTTTAAGATTATTTCAGTTTTTTTTTTGTCGTTGTTGTTCCAAGAGCTTGTTGCTGTCTCTTTTGGTTATATGTTTATTTTTATTCTTACGGGTATATCTTACACATTAAAGTGGTATAAGCTCAAGTGGTTGGGGGGCTTAAAGCTTTAAATCGTGATCGTATTATAAAGCTTAAAGTATATGTTAGTAAAAGAGACAATTTTGAAAATGTGAAACATTATAATTACGTACTTTTATCATTAAAGTAACACGTAGCAAGAATGAATCACGTCATTTTTAGGTGATATTACTCATTATATCAGTTCATGGGTCAAATAATGGGAAATCCAGAAAGTACAAATGGTAATTGATCTCGATTGTCTCTTTTTATAGAAATGTCTTTCTAACGTCAACTTTTCTATAGAAATGACTTTTTATTGTCAACTTTTCTATAGAAATGTCTTTCTATCGTCAACTTTTCTATAGAAATGTCTTCCTATCGTTAACTTTTCTATAGAAATGTCTTCCTATTGTTAACTTTTCTATAGAAATGTCTTCCTATCGTTAACTTTTCTATAGAAATGTCTTTCTATCGTCAACTTTTCTATAGAAATGTCTTCCTCTCGTCAACTTTTCTATAGAAATGTCTTTCTAACGTCAACTTTCCTTTGGAAATGTCTTTCTATCGTGAACTTTTCTATAGACATGTCTTTCTATCGTCAACTTTTCTATAGAAATGTCTTAATATCGTCCACTTTTTTATAGAAATGTCTTCCTGTTGAAAATGAACTTGTTATTTTATACTTTATATTATTCAAATCAAATATGTTTTGTATTTTAATCATTGTATGAAAATTTTATAATAAAATTTTCTTAGTTCTTTTTCTGCTTTGAATATAATAACTTCGTGTTATTATTCTAATACTATTTTCAATAGGTTATGGGCCTATTGCCTCGCGTTAAATCGTGTTAAACTTTTCTATAGAAATGTCTTAATATCGTCAACTTTTTTATAGAAATGTCTTCCTAAAGTCAACTTTTCTATAGAAATGTCTTCCTAACGTCAACTTTACAATTGAAATGTCTTTCTAACGTCAACTTTTCTATAGAAATGTCTTCCTATTGTCAACTTTTCTATAGAAATATCTTCCTATCGTCAACTTTTTTATAGAAATCTCATCCTAACGTCAACTTTTCTATAGAAATGTCTTCCTAACGTCAACTTTTCAATTGAAATGTCTTCCTAACGTCAATTTTTCTATAGAAATGTCTTCCTATCGTCAACTTTTCTATAGAAATATCTTCCTATCGTCAACTTTTCTATAGAAATGTCTTCCTATCGTCAACTTTTTTTTATAGAAATGTCTTCCTATCGTCAACTTTTCTATAGAAATGTCTTCCTATCGTCAACTTTTCTATAGAAATGTCTTCCTATCGTCAACTTTTCTATAGAAATGTCTTCCTATCGTCAACTTTTCTATAGAAATGTCTTCCTATCGTCAACTTTTCTATAGAAATGTCTTCCTATCGTCAACTTTTCTATAGAAATGTCTTCCTATCGTCAACTTTTCTATAGAAATGTCTTCCTATCGTCAACTTTTCTATAGAAATGTCTTCCTATCGTCAACTTTTCTATAGAAATGTCTTCCTATCGTCAACTTTTCTATAAAAATTTCTTTCTATAAGAAAAATTTCAATAAAATTTTTCCATAAGAAATTTTTTTTTTAAATTATTCTATAAGGAAAATTTTTTTCAAATTTTTCAATAAAAAAATTTCATAAACAATTTTTGTAGAAGAAAAATTTATAGATTTAAAAAAAAAATTATAAAAAATTTTTTTAGAAGAAAAATTTCATTAAAATTTTTCTATAAGAAAAATAGCATAAAAAATTTTCTATAAGAAAAAATTCCTAAAAAATTTTCTATAAGAAAAATTTCATTAAAATTTTTCTATCAAAAAAAATGTCATCAAAATTTATCTGTAAAAAAAATTTTATCAAAATTTTTCTATAAGAAAAATTTAATAAAAATGATTCTATAAGAAGAATTTTATTAAAATTTTTGTATAAGAAAAATTTTATAAAAATTTTTCTATGAAAAAAATTTCATTTAAATTTTTTTTTAAAAAAAAATTCTTAAAAATTTTTCTATAAGAAAAAAAATTCTTACAAATTTTTTTATAAGAAAAATTTTTATAAAAATTTTTCTATAAGCAAAAATTCCTAAAAAAAAATTTTCTTCCTCAAAATAATTCTATAAGAAAAATTTCCTAAAAATTATTCTATAAGAAAAATTTCCTAAAAATTTTTTTATAAGAAAAATTTCTTAAAAATTTTTCTAAAAGAAAAATTTCAATAAAATTTTTGTATAAGAAAAATTTCAATAACATTTTTCTATAAGAAAAATTTTATTAAAATTTTTCTATAAGAAAAAATTTACTTCAAATTTTACTATAAGAAAAATCTCCTACAAATTTTTCTATAAGAAAATTATATTAAAAATTTTCTATAAAAAAATTTCATAAAAATTTTTCTATAAGAAAAATTTCACAAAAATTTTTCTATAAGAAAAATTTTATAAAAATTTTTCTATAGGAAAAATTTCACAAAAATTTTTATAAGAAAAATTTCTTAAAAATTTTTCTAAAAGAAAAATTTCAATAAAATTTTTGTATAAGAAAAATTTCAATAACATTTTTCTATAAGAAAAATTTTATTAAAATTTTTCGATAAGAAAAAATTTACTTCAAATTTTACTATAAGAAAAATCTCCTACAAATTTTTCTATAAGAAAATTATATTAAAAATTTTCTATAAAAAAATTTCATAAAAATTTTTCTATAAGAAAAATTTCACAAAAATTTTTCTATAAGAAAAATTTTATAAAAATTTTTCTATAGGAAAAATTTCACAAAAATTTTTCTATAGGAAAAATTTCACAAAAATTTTTCTATAAGAAAAATTTCAAAAAATTTTTCTATAAAAAAAATTTTAATAAAATTTCTCTATAAGAAAAATTTCAATAAATTTTTTCTATAAGAAAAATTTCAATAAAATTTTTCTATAAGAAAAATTTCCTAAAAATTTTTCTATCAAAAAATTTTGTTAAAATTTGTGTATAAGAAAAATTTCCTAAAATTTTTTTTATAAGAAAAATTTCTTAAAATTTTACTATAAGAAAAATTTCTTAAAAAATTTTCTATAGGAAAAATTTCTTAAAAATCAATAAGAAAAATATCATTAAAATTTTTCTATAAGAAAAATATCATTAAAATTTTTCTATAAGAAAAATATCATTAAAATTTTTCTATAAGAAAAATTTCATTAACATTTTTCTATAAGAAAAATTTCATTTTTTTATAAAAAAAATTTTTCTATAAAAAAAATTTCTTTAAAATTTTTCTATAAGAAAAATTTTATAAAAATTTTTCGGCAAGAAAAATTTCATTAAAATTTTTCTACAAGAAAAATTTCATACAAATTATTTTAAGAAGAATTTCTTTACAATTTTTTTATAAAAAAATTTCTTAAAAATTTTTCTATAAAAAAAATTTTTCTATAAGAATAATTTTATAAAAATTGTTCTATCAGAAAAATTTCATAAAAATTTTTCTATAAAAAATCAATAAAATTTTTTTATAACAAAAATGTCTAAAATTTTTCTATAAAAAAAATTTTTAAAAAAAAATTTTCTGTAAGAAAAATTTCATTAAAATTTTTCTACAAGAAAAATTTCATACAAATTTTTTTAAGAAGAATTTCTTTACAATTTTCCTATAAGAAAAACAATTTTTCTTTAGGAAAAATTTCTTAAAAATTTTTATACATGAAAAATTTTTCTATAAGAATAATTTTATAAAAATTTTTCTTTAAGAAAAATTTCATAAAAATTTGTCTATAAAAAAAATTTCAATAAAATTTTTCTATTAGAAAAATTTTTCGATAAGAAAAATTTCAATAAAATTTTTTTATTTACAATTTTCTTTAAAAAAAATTTCAATGAAATTTTTCTTTAAGAAAAATTTCTAAAAAATTTTTCTATAAGAATAATTTTATTACAATTTTTTCTATAAGAAATATTTCATTAAAATTTTGCTATATTCAAAATTTAATCAACATTTTTCTATACAAAAATTTTAATTTTAAATTTGAAACCTTATCCATAACATAATTTGTTCTTATTAATATCAAGTTAACATAATGTTAATGCTAACATTACTAGTACTTACTTAACATTTACTTTAACATTTTACCTTCAACAAAATGCTCAACAAATGATAAGTATTAAAACAAGAACATTTTAATGTTAAGGCAAGAGATTTTAAGTTTTTCTAAGGGGAGCCTCAGAGAGACAAGGTACAAAACTCTAACAAAAAGTACCAAACAAAATGAAAAATGGGCTAACCAAAGAAATGGCCGCAGTGCAGCAAACAGTCTGTTTATGGTGCTCAACGTAGTTTAACGTTTCAGTTGTTACGAACGCGGCGCTATCAAACCAAAAAAAAAATATTAAAATAAATATATAAAAAATTTCATATAGAAAATATAAAAGAAATACAAAAAAAAAACGTTGGAAAAAAAATATATATAGAAAACGAATTTTGCAGTTAAATACGGAAAAAGTGAAGATAGAAAATTTTTCATTTAAGTGGAAATATTTTATTAAAAAAAATATAGAAAAAAATAAAAGAAAACAAAAAAAGAAATTATTAAAAAAAAATTAGTTCAGAAAATTTTTGAAATAAAAGTTAAAAAAGAAATAAATTTTCTAAGAAATTAATTTTAAAATAAAAAAATATTTTAAGAATAAACTAAAGTTAAAAAAAAAATCTCAAAAATTTTTAAGAATCTGGAATTCTTTGGCAGCATTTTTTTACGAATCCTGTTTATCAAAAAAAAGTAAATATTTATGTTCTGAATTTTTGTAAAATTATTTTATAAAAAAAATCGCCAATAAATAGTTTTACAACATTGTTACAACTTCTTAAGAATGTCCATTAATTACAGAAATATTTTTAAAAAGTAAATCTTCCTGTTATTTCCAAAATTTCCACATTCAACTTTAGCAGAATCTGTAATTTCTTTCCTCTCTCTTTCTGACTCTTCATCTCCCCTTTTTTCAACGATGTCCAGCAGCCCCAAATTAAATTGTATTGTACGTGTTAAAACGGTATGTGTTTCGGACATATTTCTCGAGTGTTTTGTCGTAAATGCGTTTGATAAGAACAACATTTTTAGAACCGGTATATTTACAACATCCAAAGAGATGGACAGAATAAAGACCATTTTTACATGCAGAGCGAGAAATATTTGGGATAAAATTGTATCAGATCTCCCGAAATCAAAATGCCACCCATGTTAATATCTCCTAATAAAAGGGGAGAGTAACTAATAAAAAGTATTAAACTCTTGGATGTCTGAAAGTGTTGGAGTCGGAACTGGTTTTTGAAATGTTGGTTACTTAAATGGGTGTCTGAGTTCTTACCTTTCTGAATGATTATTTTAAAAATAGTTGACAGATTGAGACTCAATTCAAGTTTTTCATAGAAATACCTAACTGATCGTTATTAGCTCATTTAAATTTTTGAATTAGAATTAAAAAGGTTTAATATTCTTGACCTAAATTTCTTATTACGCATATTTTTAATGGGTTCATATAGAGCCGATTTACTTATGAGTCTGTGTTATTAAGTAAGATATTAATTATGTTTGATCTAAAACTTAGATCTATTATAATGTATTTAGATTCCAAATCATAGGTGCTCAAGGTCCGCGTACTCCCGAAAGTCCGTACGAACATTTTAGGGGCCGCGAGCTTGATAGAAATTTTGTAATTCTGGATGAAATATTACAATGTAAAACGCGAGAAATTTTGTAATTCTGGATGAAATATTACAATGTAAAACGACCAGTTCGTAAAGCATGATGGAACAAAATCTTGATTCGGGGAAGTCTGTCCTATAATATAAAATCATCTTCAGTGACGAGGCCCATTTTCATATTAATGGCTTCGTCATTAGGCAGAATTGTCGCATTTGGGTTGGGGAAAATCCTCGAGTGATTCACGAGAAGCAAATCCATCCTCAACGTGTCACTATATGGTGTGGTTTTTGAGCTGGAGGAATCATTGGACCTTTTTTTATGAAAATGAGGCAGGTCAAGCGCAAACTGTCAATGGTGTTCGGTGTCGTAAAATGATAACAAGTTTTTTCCTGCCTATAATTGAAGAAATGAATGTAGATGGCATGTGGTTTCAACAAGACGGCGCCACATGTCATACAGCCAGAGAAACAATTCAATTGCTACATCAGTAATTTACCGGTCGTGTTATTTCGCGTTTTGGAGACCAGAATTGGCCGCCTAGATCGTGCGATTTAACACCTTTAGATTTGTTTCTCTGGGGTTTTTTGAAGTCGATGGTTTATGCGAACGAGCCGACGACGACTCAAGCCTTAAAAGAGGAAATTGTACGCTGGATTAATGAAATGCCGCAGCATTTATGCAAAAAGGTCATTGAAAATTTCGTTAAAGATTGCGTGTGTGCCAGCAAAGCCGCGGCGGCGATATGCACGATATCTTGTTCCATAGATAACCTCATTTTGTCTACTTTACGATAAAATAAAGTTTCACGATTTTTTTTAAATATCTGTGTTTTATTTAAAATTTAAAAATTGCGTTCTAATTGGGAAACCCTTTACATATAGTCTAGCTAAGTTATGAGGTGAACCGCTTTTTTTGAATCTTTTTTTTCAAGTGGGTCTGGCCGGGGATCGAACTTGGGAACTCTGGTATGCTAGGCGGATGACAAGCCTGCTATACCACGGCGGTTCTATAAGAGTTATCCGAAATAGTCATTGTCTTACGTTTTAAGTGGGGATGGATCCATTATGAGAAATTTTACACATTGTTTTTAAAAACTACAATCTGTACCTTGATTACAAGCATTATGACATCCAGCAGTCGGGTTTGGACAAATCCGAAAGTGATTTAGAGACGATCGTGATTTCAATCTAGACCTTAGTTTCAAAATTTTGGTGCCTACACTGTATATGAATCTATGGATTCATATAGAACCGATTTATTCATGAATATAGAACTCATCATTACAATATAAATAAAAAATATATACATATAAGACATTTTTTTTAACCAAATATTTCATAATATTGACCTAATTTTAATAAATCGTAATTGGATTTTTAATATGTTTTCTCAATGGTGCAAAATAAACCTAGTGGATCTAAATATTAAAAAATTTTAACATATATATATGTCATTTTACAGATCCAAAAATCGATTTAAATTATCCCATAAATGAGACAACCGTGAAAAAAGTTCAGAATATCTATGATCTTAGAATATTGATTTTCGTGAACACATTGCGCTCCCTGTCAACAAAGCCAATGGTATTCTTGGTTTAATAAAAAGTTGGTCCAATAAAATTCTCAGACCCTTTGCCCTTTTTTAGAATATGATTGTGTTAGTTGGGATTCTCGCTTAAGTATCTACATCAGCTGAATTGAATCGGGGCAAAGGCAATCTCTATCTCATATTTTGTTTACGCGGTGTTGGATGGAACTCGTTCGTACGTTGCTCTTAATATATAATATCTTAATATCTAAATAATTTTATAAGTCAAGACCGGGCTCACCTATCCAAACCAAATGTTTAACCTTTGTTCGGACTTTTTAGTAGTTGGTTTATGTGAAATTTGAACAAAATCAATCTTTAATAATCACAATTTTTTTAAGAAATTAATTAGTATTTTTTTTAGAGTTTATAAAATCTATGGAAATTTTTTAAATTTGCATATTGAAAAATATGGTTTCCATATATTGTAAGTCAAGAACGGGCTTACCTATCCAAACCAAATGTTTAACCTTTGTTCGGACTTTTTAGTAGATAGTTTGTGTGAAGTTTGAACAAAATCAGTCTTTATTAATCACATTTTTTTAAGAAATTAATTAGTATTTTTTAGAGTTTATAAAATCGATGGAAATTTTTTATATTTGCATATAGAAAAATATGGTTTCCATATATGGTAAGTCAAGAACGGGCTCACCTATCCAAACCAAATGTTTAGGCTTTGTTTGGACTTTTTAGTAGATGGTTTGTGTGAAGTTTGATCAAAATCAGTCTTTATTAATCACAATTTTTTTGAGAAATTAATTAGTATTTTTTAGAGTTTATAAAATCTATGGAAATTTTTTATATTTGCATATTGAAAAATATGGTTTCCATATATGGTAAGTCAAGAACGGGCTCACCTATCCAAACCAAATGTTTAGGCTTTGTTTGGACTTTTTAGTAGATGGTTTGTGTGAAGTTTGATCAAAATCAGTCTTTATTAATCACAATTTTTTTAAGAAATTAATTAGTATTTTTTAGAGTTTATAAAATCTATGGAAATTTTTTATATTTGCATATTGAAAAATATGGTTTCCATATATGGTAAGTCAAGAACGGGCTCACCTATCCAAACCAAATGTTTAGGCTTTGTTTTTACTTTTTAGTAGATGGTTTATGTGAAGTTTCAACAAAATCAGACTTTATTAATCACAATTTTTTTAAGAAATTAATTAGTATTTTTTAGAGTTTATAAAATCTATGGAAATTTTTTATATTTGCCTATTTCGAAAAATATGGTTTCCATATATTGCATAAACTCTTCCATATATTGCATAAACTCTGTAAATTATATTCTTCTGTGGGCTTTATTTGAACTATTAAGTATGTGGTTTCTGTGAAATTTTGCTTTAAATCGTTCGAGCGGTCTTTCATTTATCACATTTTTTGTAACAAATAAATTAGTATTATTTTTAGAGTTTATAAAATCGATGGAAATTTTTATATTTATATATTGAAAAATATAGTTTCCATCTTTATAAATTATCTTTTTTATAGAATAGTAAGCCATGCATTTGATCATATTATGATCTTTAGTAAAGTTTTTGCGCATGAGTCGACAAAGGTTTCTAAGTTGATATGACCAGTTTTTGACAGGTGGCGCCACTGAAAATTACTCAAAATTAATTAAATTGTTAACTGTGCATTTCAACATTCTATAATCTTTGACAATGTTGTTGCGCATAAGTCGACAGAGGTATATAAATTGGTTTGTTTAATTTCTGATAGATGGCGTCACTAAAAATTATTCAAAATTAATTGAATCGTAAACTATGCATTTGATCATGCTATGATCTTTAGCAATGTTGTTGCGTATGAGCCGACGAAGGTTTCTTTCTATGTTAGTATGATCAATTTCCGATAGGTGACGTCACTGAAAATTACTCAAAATGAATTGAATAGTAAACTATGCATTTGATTATGTGTTGATCGGACAAAATCAATAAAATGATTCAAAATTAGTTGGATATTTGTGTAATGCTATACTAAACGCATCAACGCGCGTTTTCAAATCGATATGAACTGGAAGAACCACACTAAATAACCTCCATTAATTAGAATTTTAACTGATAAAATCTACATATAAACAGATGCTTAGATCCATAACCCATTGAAGATGCTAAGCCTCTATAGCACTGCTATAAATTTTAAACTTACATATTTTCTCAGTGTATAAATCTTTTTAATAACAACGTACACAGTGTTATAAGGCCAATTAACATACAATTACGACAAGTAGATTGTAAGTTGACAAATGCTGTACCAACGTTCCCGTTCAAGTCTGTGTTATGTTGAGATATGTACTTCAAAAAAAGATGAAATGCTGAGTCAAATTTATTCTATATTTTTTTGTAATTTAATAAATAGAGTGTGTCTTTAAAAGATAATGATAATTTATAAAGAAAGTTTACAGAGTCCTTTCTAAAAAGTCATCAGTTTCAGTCGTTTATGAAATTTACATTGAAGTCAAGTCTAGTGTCAACAATATTTAAATGGAATGGGGAACTAAATAAATCTGAGTGAAATGTAAAATTTACATTTTTTATTATTATAGGAAATTTTCGACAAATTTAATATTTTCAAAGGAAATTTTTCAAAAATTTCCTATTTCTATCGGAAATTTTTCAAAAATTTCCTATTTTTATAGGAAATTTTTCAAAAATTTCCTATTTTTATAGGAAATTTTTCAAAAATTTCCTATTTTTATAGGAAATTTTTCAAAAATTTCCTATTTTTATAGGAAATTTTTCAAAAATTTCCTATTTTTATAGGAAATTTTTCAAAAATTTCCTATTTTTATAGGAAATTTTTCAAAAATTTCCTATTTTTATAGGAAATTTTTCAAAAATTTCCTATTTTTATAGGAAATTTTTCAAAAATTTCCTATTTTTAAGGAAATTTTTCAAAAATTTCCTATTTTTATAGGAAATTTTTCAAAAATTTCCTATTTTTATAGGAAATTTTTCAAAAATTTCCTATTTTTATAGGAAATTTTTCAAAAATTTCCTATTTTTATAGGAAATTTTTCAAAAATTTCCTATTTTTATAGGAAATTTTTCAAAAATTTCCTATTTTTATAGGAAATTTTTCAAAAATTTCCTATTTTTATAGGAAATTTTTCAAAAATTTCCTATTTTTATAGGAAATTTTTCAAAAATTTCCTATTTTTATAGGAAATTTTTCAAAAATTTCCTATTTTTATAGGAAATTTTTCAAAAATTTCCTATTTTTATAGGAAATTTTTCAAAAATTTCCTATTTTTATAGGAAATTTTTCAAAAATTTCCTATTTTTATAGGAAATTTTTCAAAAATTTCCTATTTTTATAGGAAATTTTTCAAAAATTTCCTATTTTTATAGGAAATTTTTCAAAAATTTCCTATTTTTATAGGAAATTTTTCAAAAATTTCCTATTTTTATAGGAAATTTTTCAAAAATTTCCTATTTTTATAGGAAATTTTTCAAAAATTTCCTATTTTTATAGGAAATTTTTCAAAAATTTCCTATTTTTATAGGAAATTTTTCAAAAATTTCCTATTTTTATAGGAAATTTTTCAAAAATTTCCTATTTTTATAGGAAATTTTTCAAAAATTTCCTATTTTTATAGGAAATTTTTCAAAAACTTCCTATTTTTATAGGAAATTTTTCAAAAATTTCCTATTTTTATAGGAAATTTTTCAAAAATTTCCTATTTTTATAGGAAATTTTTCAAAAATTTCCTATTTTTATAGGAAATTTTTCAAAAATTTCCTATTTTTATAGGAAATTTTTCAAAAATTTCCTATTTTTATAGGAAATTTTTCAAAAATTTCCTATTTTTATAGGAAATTTTTCAAAAATTTCCTATTTTTATAGGAAATTTTTCAAAAATTTCCTATTTTTATAGGAAATTTTTCAAAAATTTCCTATTTTTATAGGAAATTTTTCAAAAATTTCCTATTTTGATAGGAAATTTTTCAAAAATTTCCTATTTTGATAGGAAATTTTTCAAAAATTTCCTATTTTGATAGGAAATTTTTCAAAAATTTCCTATTTTGATAGGAAATTTTTCAAAAATTTCCTATTTGTATAGGAAATTTTTCAAAAATTTCCTATTTTTATAGGAAATTTTTCAAAAATTTCCTATTTTTATAGGAAATTTTTCAAAAATTTCCTATTTTTATAGGAAATTTTTCAAAAATTTCCTATTTTTATAGGAAATTTTTCAAAAATTTCCTATTTTTATAGGAAATTTTTCAAAAATTTCCTATTTTTATAGGAAATTTTTCAAAAATTTCCTATTTTTATAGGAAATTTTTCAAAAATTTCCTATTTTTATAGGAAATTTTTCAAAAATTTCCTATTTTTATAGGAAATTTTTCAAAAATTTCCTATTTTTATAGGAAATTTTTCAAAAATTTCCTATTTTTATAGGAAATTTTTCAAAAATTTCCTATTTTTATAGGAAATTTTTCAAAAATTTCCTATTTTTATAGGAAATTTTTCAAAAATTTCCTATTTTTATAGGAAATTTTTCAAAAATTTCCTATTTTTATAGGAAATTTTTCAAAAATTTCCTATTTTTATAGGAAATTTTTCAAAAATTTCCTATTTTTATAGGAAATTTTTCAAAAATTTCCTATTTTTATAGGAAATTTTTCAAAAATTTCCTATTTTTATAGGAAATTTTTCAAAAATTTCCTATTTTTATAGGAAATTTTTCAAAAATTTCCTATTTTTATAGGAAATTTTTCAAAAATTTCCTATTTTTATAGGAAATTTTTCAAAAATTTCCTATTTTTATAGGAAATTTTTCAAAAATTTCCTATTTTTATAGGAAATTTTTCAAAAATTTCCTATTTTTATAGGAAATTTTTCAAAAATTTCCTATTCTTATAGGAAATTTTTCAAAAATTTCCTATTTTTATAGAAAATTTTTCAAAAATTTCCTATTTGTATAGGAAATTTTTCAAAAATTTCCTATTTTTATAGGAAATTTTTCAAAAATTTCCTATTTTTACAGGAAATTTTTCAAAAATTTCCTATTTTTATAGGAAATTTTTCAAAAATTTCCTATTTTTATAGGAAATTTTAAAAAAATTTCCTATTGTTATAGGAAATTTTTCAAAAATTTCCTATTTTTATAGGAAATTTTTAAAAAATTTCCTATTGTTATAGGAAATTTTTAAAAAATTTCCTATTTTTATAGGAAATTTTTAAAAAATTTCCTATTGTTATAGAAAATTTTTAAAAAATTACCTTTTTGCTTAAATAGATTACGCAAATATCCAATTAATTTTTAATAATTTTATTGATTTTGTATCAGTACATGATGAAATGCATAGTTTAGGATTTAATTAATTTTAAATCATTTCTACAGACGCCATCTATCGGAAATTGATCCAACTAACTTAGAAACTTCCTCGACTTATACGCAACAACTATGTTAAAGAAGAAAGCATGATCAAATGCACTGTTTACGATGTGAAGAAAGAAGATAAATTATAGAGTTTCTACAATATATGGAAACTATATTATAAAATATGTAAATTTAAAAAATTTCCATGGATTGTAAAAAAATGCTAATTAATTTGTTACAAAAAATGTGATAAATGAAGAACCTCTAAACCGATTTTGAGCAAACTTCACATGAACTATCTACTAAATATTCAGAGCAAATCCTCATTATTTGGTTTGGATAGGTGAGCCCGTTCTTGAGTTATAAAGTTATAAAGTTACTGCGAAAAGTGACATTGATTTTTATATATTTTTCAAAAATTTCCTTATTTTATAGGAAATTTTTCAAAAATTTCCTTTTTTAGAAAATTTTTCTTTATTTATTTGAAATTTTTTAAAAAATTTCTTTTATTATAGGATTAAGAAAAATTGGAATCTGTCAATCTCAATCTAAAATCTAAATTATTGAAAGAAAACATGTATGTATGTATCTATTTCCATTAACTTGACACATTCATGATTTTCAAACATTTTGTAATTTAATTAAATCCAAATGTAACCTCCTAATGTGTAAATCGAAAAGAATCCAATTCCTAGAATCCAGTGAAACGCCATTTGTACATAAAATTTCCATTAAATAGAGGCAAAAGCATCATTTATAACTTTTGATCTTTTGCAAAAAAAAAACCTTAACGATGACTGACCAGATATTGTCTATTCAAATAACTAGTTAACCGAAAAGTGGTCTGGGGGAAGGTCCGTCCAACTGATAGACAGACATAGCTAAACGAAACCAAATGATTAATGATTCTTTTTTTTAGAGTTTTATTTGAAAGAATTCATGTTTCCTAACATTTCTTCACAGTTTTTGTATTTTTGCTTCTTAATTCGTTACTACTCGCAAATGAAAAAGGAAGTAATTATTTAGAAAAGTTTAACATAAACAAGTTAAATGACTTTAGAGAAGTTTAAGACAAAACTTGGGTGGAGGGAGAGGGGGGGTTTTGAAGAAGAAAATTTTTTTAAAATTTCATTATTTTGTTAAATACAAATTTTATGAAGACGGAGCAAAAAATTGAATCTTTCAGAACATGCAATCGTGAGATATTTACTTTTAATTAAAAAGTGATTTTTTTAAGTTTAATCAGTATCAAAAAAGCAAAATTTAGGTATTATTTTTTTTCAAATTTTGATTAATTTCTCGCTAATTTGTTGTATAATAAGCTTAATTAACACTTATAATATTTCATTTTAAATTAAGGTCTATTGACTTTAATTGAGTCTCAGATGCCAAATAATATCCTCAATATTAAAAGAAAAAAAATGCTGGTAATTTGTGTTAACTAAGTTTTTTGATATAAATAGAAATATTTTATAATATTCTTTATTTTGGGCTTTTCTTTGGAAATAATGAGCAAATTAAGAAAATGTATATTAAAGAAAATTGTTTTATAAACTTAAGTTCTTCCAGCAAAAAAAAATCTTATCATGAATGAAAATAAATTTTTAGGTATAAAAATAAAAGGCGACTGGTTTTGGGCAAAGGAGCAGAGGATAAAAGGAATTAATTCATTGAATAAAATGGAATTAAAAGATAAAATTTAAATTTTGTAAAAATAACATCAAAGTTTAATATTTTATGAAAAAGTTTTAGGTTTTTAAAATTAAATTGTACTACGAGGGTTAACTTTTATATTATGAGATAAGTGAAAACGAATTAATATTTACAATAGAATATCTTTTTGTGTGAGCTCACCCACATTCTCGTAGCGGATAATGATCCGTCTTTGGCGATTGGTTCTTCTTATTTCTCCAAAGGTATTGAAAAACACAGAGAAGATGTCCCAGAACATGTACGATTTAAGGAGTAAGTCGAAAAAAATTTTCTATAGAGAAGTTTTCCTTATACAAATTTTTATGTAAAATTTTTCTATAGAAATTTTTTTGTTATAAAAATTTTTCTAAAGAAAACTTTTCGTCATAAAAATGTTTCTATAGAAAATTTTTGATTAAAAAATTTTTTTTTTTTATAAACATTTTTCTATAGGAAATTTTCGTTATAAAAATTTTTGTAAAAAAAAGTTTCTATTCAAAATTTGTCGTTATACAAATTTTTCTATAGAAAAATTTTGTTATAATAATTTTTGTATAGAAAATTTTGCGTTATAATAATTTTTCTATAGAAAATTTCGTCATAAAAATTTTTCTATAGAAAATTTTTCGTCACAAAAATTTTTCTATGGAAAATTTTTCCTCATAAAAAAATTTCTATAGAAAATTTTTCGTTATAAAATTTTTTCTATAGAAAATTTTTCGTTATAAAATTTTTTCTATAGAAAATTTTTCGTTATAAAATTTTTTCTATACAAAATTTTTCGTTATAAAAATTTTCTTTTTAAAATGTTTCTTTATAAAAATTTTTCTTTAGAAAATTTATAGTTCTTAAAATTTTTTATAGAAAATTTTTCGTTATAAAAATTTTTCAATAAATAATTTTTCGCTATAAAATTTTTTTTAGAAAAAATGTTTCGTTACAAAAATTTTTCTTTAGAAAATTTTTCGTTATAAAAATTTTTCTATACAAAAATTTTTTTGACGAAAAATTTGTATATGGAAAATTTTTCGTTGTAAAAATGTTTTAAAGAAAATTTTTCGTTGTAAAAATATTTTTATGGAAAATTTTTCGTTATAAAAATGTTTTTATTGAACATTTTTCGTTATAAAAATTTTTCTTTAGAAAATTTTTTGGTATAAAAATTTTTCTATAGAAAATTTTTCATTATAAAAATTTTTCTATAGAAAATTGTTCGTTATAAAAATATTTCTGTATGAAATTTTTCGTTATAAAATTTTTTTTATAGAAAATTTTTCGTTATAAAAATCTTTCTATAGAAATTTTTGTTATACAAATTTTTCTATAGAAAACTTCTCTTTATAAAAATTTTCTATAGAAAATTGTTTGTTATAAATATTTTTATATTAAATTTTTCGTTATAAAAATTTTTCTTTAGAAAATTTTTTGTTATAAAAATTTTTCTATAGAAAATTTTTCGTTATAAAAATTTTTCTATAGAAAATTTTTCGTTATAAAAATTTTTCTTTAGAAAATTTTTCGTCTTAAAAATTTTTGTATAGAAAATTTTTCGTCTTAAAAATTTTTCTATAGAAAATTTTTCGTCTTAAAAATTTTTCTATACAAAATTTTTCGTTATAAAAATTTTTCTATACAAAATTTTTCGTGATAAAAAAAATTTTCTTTATATTATAAAAATTTTTCTATACAAAAATTTTTTTGACGAAAAATTTGTATATGGAAAATTTTTCGTTGTAAAAATGTTTTAAAGAAAATTTTTCGTTGTAAAAATATTTTTATGGAAAATTTTTCGTTATAAAAATGTTTTTATTGAACATTTTTCGTTATAAAAATTTTTCTTTAGAAAATTTTTTGGTATAAAAATTTTTCTATAGAAAATTTTTCGTTATAAAAATTTTTCTATAGAAAATTGTTCGTTATAAAAATATTTCTGTATGAAATTTTTCGTTATAAAAATTTTTCTATAGAAAATTTTTCGTTATAAAAATCTTTCTATAGAAATTTTTGTTATACAAATTTTTCTATAGAAAACTTCTCTTTATAACAATTTTCTATAGAAAATTGTTTGTTATAAATATTTTTATATTAAATTTTTCGTTATAAAAATTTTTCTTTGGAAAATTTTTTGTTATAAAAATTTTGCTATAGAAAATTTTTCGTTATAAAAATTTTTCTATAGAAATTTTTTCGTTATAAAAATTTTTCTACAGAAAATTTTTTGTTATAAACATTTTTCTTTAGAAAATTTTGTGTCTTAAAAATTTTTGTATAGAAAATTTTTCGTCTTAAAAATTTTTGTATAGAAATTTTTTCGTCTTAAAAATTTTTCTATAGAAAATTTTTCGTTATAAAAATTTTTCTATAGAAAATTTTTCGTTATAAAAATTTTTCTATACAAAATTTTTCGTTATAAAAAAAAAATTTTCTTTATACAAATTTTTTGTTCTAATAATTTTTTTCTAGAAATTTTATCGCTATTAAAATTTTTTATAGGAAATTTCTCTTTATTTATATTCTTCTATAGGAATTTTTTTGTTATACAAATTTTTCTTCAGTAAATTTTTCTTTATAATAATTTTTCTATAAAAAATTTTTTATACAAATTTTTTGTTATATATATTTTTCTGTAAACAAATTTTCGTTATTAAAATTTTTCTATAAAAAATTTTTCGTTAAAAAACTTTTTGTATAGAAAATTTTTCGTTATAAAAATTTTTCTGTAGAAAATTTTTTGTTAAAAAATTTTTCTAAAGAAAATTTTTCGTTATAAAAATTTGTCTATAGAAAATTTTTTGTTATAAAAATTTTTCTACAGAAAATTTTTTGTTATAAAAATTTTTCTATAGAAAATTTTTCGTCAAAAAAAAATTTTCTTTATAAAATTTTTCGTCATAAAACTGTTTCTATACAGAATTTAGTCATAAAAATTTTCTTTTTAAATATTTCTTTATAAAAATTTTTTGCTATAAAAATTTTTCTTTATAAAAATTTTTTTGTTAAAAAATTTTTTTTTATAAAGATTTTTCGTTATATAAATTTTTCTTAGAAAATTTTTTGTCATAAAAATTTTCTATAGAAAATTTTTCGTAATAAAAATTTTTCTATAAAAAAATGTTTCTATAAAAAAAAATTTTTAATAAAAATTTTTAATAAACATTTTTCTATAGAAAATTTTCGTTATAAAAATTTTTCTATAGGAAATTTTTCGTTATATAGTTTTTTTATAAAATTTTTCTTTATAAAAATTTTTCTATACAAAATTTTCGTTATAAAAATTTTTCTATAGAAAATTTCTCTTTATAAAAATGTTTATATAAAAAAAATTTCGTTATAAAAATGTTTCTATAAAAAAAATTTCGTTTTAAAAATTTCTATATAAAATTTTTTGTTAAAAAAAATTTCTGTAGAAAAATTTTCGTTATAAAACTTAAAAAATTTTTCTATAGAAAGTTTTTCGTCAAAAAAATTTTTCTATAGACAATTTTTGGTCATAAAAATTTTTTTATAGAAAATTTTCCGTTATAATTGTTTTTCTACAGAAATTTTTTCGTTATAAAAATGTTTCTATTGAAAATTTTTCTTAGAAAAATTTTTCTTTAGAAATTTTTTCGTTCTAAAAATTTTTTTATAGAAAATTTTTCGTTATAAAAATTTGAAAATAAATGTTTTCCATGTAAATGGGTATATGGCTTTTTGCGGTGAAGTCGTTCCTTTCGTTCTTAGGGGCATCACATTTTTTACAGTAGTTTTAATATCATTCGAAAAAAATAAGAGGAAAAATAACTCTAACCTACTTTTATACAGTTCAAATTTTAGGAAACTTAATGGAATTACCGATCATAAATGATTCAATTCCTTTAAATTGAAAAGATTAAAAACTTTCTGAGATGTGCACTTTTCTTATTATACTCACTCGTATCTGCTGATGTTGGTCTATTTCTGTCTGTGGTCCGTTGCCATCATTAACTCGAATGTCTGACAGAGATAATAATGTTGATTTCCTAGTTGTTGTTGTTGATGTTGTTGTTGCTGTGGTGGCAGCTAATGATGAAGATGTTGGTGGTGGAGTCTGGTCGGTTGGGTATCTATGAATACAAAAGCGGTAACCGCTAAAGTTGTTTTTGTTGCTGTCGTCTATTGTAGCTACTTTTGCTGCTGATATTACATTTAAGCTAAAATGACCACAGAGCACGTAATACTAACGCTTCAAGCGTAAACTTAATGTTTTTGTTTTCCTTCTCATATATTAAATTTTTTGTATATTTTTTTGTTTTTGTTCAAAATAAAACCAAGCCGGGTGTTTTGCTTCACTGGTTCCTTTACTCCAAATGTTGTATTTTGGCAGAATCGGGTAAAGTTTAGTGGTGGCTTTTTTTGTTTTGCTTTCAAGCTTTTAATATATGTTTTTATGTGTACACATTATTTTTGTAAACATGTACCTTTTTTTCGACTTCAAATAATATTTTGTTCACTTTTTACTTATTTTTCCTTTAATGCAAAAACTCTAAGTAAAATCAGCAAAAAGCGACTACAACTAATGTAAACTTTAGTTCTTTTGTAGTTTTTTTTCTTTTCAGGTTTTTACTTTTTTCCTCTGTTTTTGCCTCAAAGAATGAAAACCATTAATTTTAATTTAGTTCTTTTTTGCACGACAGGTGCAAAAACATTTCAAAATGTACAAAAACGCCTTCATCTTGGGGCGTTTGTTTGACTGAAACTATTATTTAGTACCTACTTTACTTGTTTTAAAGTAAATTGTTTAGGACTTGGACTTAAAGACACCCAGTTTTTTCATACTTGATTTCTTTATAAGGAAGCTTTAGCTGTGATGAAGCTGGAAGTCAGTGACATATCTGCTGTTATAAATTGTCTGGGGGAAAATATTGAAAGACTCCAAAGAACAAAATTCCTTTGTATCAAAAGAAAGGAAACCATAGAGCAGAAAGTAAATATTTTTTTTATTTGAAAAAGTTGTTCATAGTCTTAAGAGCTTAAACAGAAAGCTTTAGTCATCCTTAACTTTGATGACAAATATTTGAAACCTCTTTAATTAAAAAGATTTTATTACGAAATTGTTCAATAGAACAATTTTTGTAGGACGAAAAAAATTTTTGTGATCAAAAATTTTTAGAACAAAAATTTCTAAAGAAGAATTTTTCTAGAACAAAAAATTTTTACAAAAAAATATCTAAAGAAAATCTTTCTATAGAAAATTTTTTTCTAAAGAAAATTTTTGTTCGACAAAAATTTTTTTAAAGAAAATTTTGATCTAAAGAAAATTTTTGGTCGACAAAAATTTCTCTTAAGAAAATTTTTGGTTGACAAAAATTTTTCTAAAGAAAATTTTTGTTCTACAAAAATTTTTCTATAAAAAAATTTTGTTCTACAAAAATTTTTCTATAAAAAATTTTTGTTCTACCATAATTTTTCTATAAAAAATTTTTGTTCTATAAAAATTTTTGTTCTACAAAAATTTTTCTATAAAAAATTTTTGTTCTACCATAATTTTTCTATAAAAAATTTTTGTTCTACAAAAATGTTTCTCTAGAAAATTTTTGTTCTACAAAAATGTTTCTCTAGAAAATTTTTGTTCTACAAAAATTTTTCTCTAGAAAATTTTTGTTCTACAAAAATTTTTCTCTAGAAAATTTTTGTTCTACAAAAATTTTTCTATAAAAAATTTTTGTTCTACAAAAGTTTTTCTATAAAAAAATTTTTGTTCTACAAAAATTTTTCTCTAGAAAATTTTTGTTCTACAAAAAATTTTTTTTCTCTAGAAAATTTTTGTTCTACAAAAATTTTTCTCTAGAAAATTTTTGTTCTACAAAAATTTTTCTCTAGAAAACTTTTGTTTTACAAAAATTTTTCTCTAGAAAATTTTTGTTCTACAAACATTTTTCTCTAAAATATTTTTGTTCAACAAAAATGTTTCTCTAGAAAATTTTTGTTCTACAAAATTTTTTCTCTAGAAAATTTTTGTTCTACAAAAATTTTTTTCTAGAAAATTTTTGTTCTACAAAAATTTTTCTCTAGAAAATTTTTGTCCTACAAACATTTTTCTCTAGAAAATTTTTGTTCTACAAAATTTTTTTTCTAGAAAATTTGTGTTCTACAAAAATTTTTCTCTAGAAAATTTTTGTTCTACAAAAATTTTTCTCTAGAAAATTTTTGTTCTACAAAAATTTTTCTCTAGAAAATTTTTGTTCTACAAAAATTTTTCGACAAAAATTTTTCTCTGGAAATTTTTTTTCTACAAAAATGTTTCTCAAGAAAATTTTTGTTCTACAAAAGTTTTTCTCTTGAAAATTTTTGTTCTACAAATATGTTTCTAAAGAAAATTTTTGTTCTACAAAAATTTTTCTTTAGAAAATTTTTTGTTTCTACAAAAATTTTTCTATGGAAAATTTTTTGTTTCTACAAAAATTTTTCTGTAGAAATTTTTTTGTTTCTACAAAAATTTTTCTATAGAAAATTTTTTATTTCTACAAAAATTTTTCTATGGAAAATTTTTTGTTTCTACAAAAATTTTTCTATAAAAAATTTTTTGTTTCTACAAAAATTTTAGTATAGAAAATTTTTTGTTTATACAAAAATTTTTTTATCTTTTCTAAAGAAAATTTTTGTTCTACAAAAATTTTTCTTTAGAAAATTTTTTGTTTCTACAAAAATTTTTCTATGGAAAATTTTTTGTGTCTACAAAAATTTTTCTATAGAAATTTTTTTGTTTCTACAAAAATTTTTCTATAGAAAATTTTTTGTTTCTACAAAAATTTTTCTATGGAAAATTTTTTGTTTCTACAAAAATTTTTCTATAAAAAATTTTTTGTTTCTACAAAAATTTTTGTATAGAAAATTTTTTGTTTATACAAAAATTTTTCTATAGAAAATTTTTGTTCTACAAATGTTTTTCGATAGAAAATTTTTGTTCTACAAAAGTTTTTCTCTAGAAAATTTTTGTTCTACAAAAATTTTTCTCTAGAAAATTTTTGTTCTATAAAAATTTTTCTTAAGAAAATTTTTGTTTTACAAAAATTTTTCTAAAGAAAATTTTTGTTCTATAAAAATTTTCCTTAAGAAAATTTTTGTTGTACAAAAATTTTTCTAACGAAAATTTTTGTTTTACAAAAATTTTTCTAAAGAAAATTTTTGTTCTACAAAAATTTTTCTAAAGAAAATTTTTGTTATACAAAAATTGTAATCAAATATTTCATGCTTACAGAAGAAAGGGAACTGAGTTATGTGAAAAATATTAAATTTTAATTATTTTATAATTATGCTATTATGCATTAAAAACTCCTATAAATTTTTTTTTAATTTATACAAGTTGTTCAAATGCTCTTTTATTTTATTTTGAATTTTATTTTTATATTTAATTGGAAGCGAAAACAAATTTATGCGTTTTGCAATGGAAAAGTAACAGAAAAAAATCTGTTAGACTTTTTGTTTTTCAGAGCAAAAAAAATGGCATAATGAGTTTATAGTTATTTTACCCTACACTAACATAGGTCGGATGGGTATAGAGTTTATGCTAATGTTGGTTAATTGCAGAAATGTTGGACTGAGATCTTGGTTTATATATGCTGATAGATTCAGAATCACTTTCTTAGTCGATTTAAGCATGATCATCAAAGTATAGTAGGTAGGAATTTGAAGGATAAACTGAGGACTGAAACAGATATTTATGTTGGTACTTTTTGAAATTGTTTTAAAATCGGTACATTATTTCGGGAACCTACTTTACCTACCTCCTGGGCATTTTTACCCTATTCTTAGTTTTTTGACTCCAAATCCTGGTATTTTGGTTCTATATAAAAAATTGTTATTAAAAATTGCTACACGCATTCAATTGTTTAAATCTCTCATAATAATATTAACATGATTTTTAAAGTTTTTTTTTTTTTAATATTTTCTATTGTAATTACATATGTATTTATTACAATTACCTAGTTTACATACATATGTATACGGTTTGCAAAAACAACAAGTAAAAAAGTACAAAGAATAACGCAACCTATGATTAAGTATGTAAAAATTACGAACTAAGTCCCAGCGAACATATAAAGGTACGGAATACTAATTCCCGGCGAACATATGAAGGTACCGAGAAAAAACTTCAAAAATTTTATTCTAACATCTTAGTTTGAAAAAAAATCTTTTATAAATCCCACAAGTTTTTGTCTTCTCCTGGAAAATTGAAGAAAAACAAGTAAGAGTGTTATATTCGGCTGTGCCGAATCTTATATACCCACCATCAAGTTGTGTTAAATTTAGAAACATATCTCATATATCTACGAGGGTGCAGCAAATTCAAAACGTGGACCAAATTGGAAAAAAGTTGTTACGCTAGTTGTTATTGTTGGTAAAATATTTGGAATAACTTCGGTTGCAGTAGCTTTATAGTTCAACATTCAAAAGTATGTAAGTGGTTTCCCTAGTATTTATTTACTTTGAAAAAAATTCGTTATCACAACCGGGTATGGTTTTACATTAATAAGTTGTTAAATACTTTTCCTTTAGCTTAACATTTAGTTAGGATAAAGAAGTTGATAGTAATACGACTGGTCCATATATTTTGTAAGGAGGTCCTAATTCATCTACCATATACAAATCTTAATATGCTGCTTGTACCTCCGAATCTTTTTAATTGTAGATATAAAAAGGGGATGTAATATATATATATAAGAATTATAGCCAAATGTTGACCGATTGTAACAAAATTTTACACACTGGTTGGTATTTATATAAAGCTTATTTTTGCAAAATTTAGTGGCAATAGCTGTCACAGTTTCTAATTTAATAGCTTTTAACTGGTCCTTGCTAAATATTTTTTGGTTTCCGGGAGTGTATTTTATATGAGAGTTATAGTCAAATATGGACCGATTCCTATAAAATTTGATATACTGACCAATAGTTGTATAAAAGTTCTCTATACTAAATTTAGTCGTCATAGCTATTACAATTGTATTCAATTTATCAGCATTCATGTGTTTCCCGGGGCGGGGTTATATGGGAGCTCTAACTAAATGTGAACCGATTTTGCCCATTTTCAGTATACAGCTTTTGTTACGTATCAGAAATACTTTTGTAAAATTTTGTCTCTCTAGCTTTTGTAGTTAAGGAGCTGTCGCGCATTTATCTGACGGACAGACGGACATAAATATCCTTTTCTTTTTGTATTTTTGTGTTTCTGTAAGTTTTTTATATGGGAGCTATGGTCAAATGGTGACCGATTGTAACAAAATTTTGCACACTGGCTGGCATTCACATAAGACTTCCTTTTGTAAAATTTTGTTGCTTTAGCCCTTTCAGTTAAGGCGCTATCGCGCTTTTATCTAACGGACAGACGGACATAAACCCCCTTTTCTTTTTGTATTTTTGTGTTTCTGTAAGTTTTTTATACGGGAGCTAGGTCAGATGGTGACCGATTGTGACAAAATTTTGCATACTGGCTGGTATTCACATAAGACTTATTTGTGCTAAATTTGGTGGTCAAAGCTACTACAGTTTATCATTTATTGGCATTTAAGTGAATTTCAGGTGGAATTTAGACTGTTTCCGTATGTTTTTTATATGGGAGCTATGGTTAAATGTGAACCGATTTCGATGAAATTTTATATGCTGCCTAGTGCTTATGGAAAACTTCTAGATACCAAATTTTGTCATCATAGCTATTATAATTTGTCAGTTATTAGCAAATAAGCGACTATCCTAGACGAGGTTATACGGGAGCTATGGTCAAATGTTAACCGATTTTGCCCAATTTCAATACCAAAATTTTCTCATAAATGAAGAATGTTTTTGCTAAGATTCAGTGAGCTAGCTCCTTTCGTTTAGGCGTTATCGTGATTTCAACAGACAGACAGACAGACGGACAGACGGACAGACAGACGGACATCGCTCAATCGTCTTAGAATTTCATAAGGATTCAGAATATATATCGTTTTTGATTTTTGAGCTAATATTAAGGAAATTACAAACGGAATGACAATCTCAATATACCCCCCATTGTTTTTGATGGTGGGTATAAAAACACACATAACCGATTTTGTTGGCGGTGCGAAGATTTATATATTTTTTCCAATTTTAATAAGTTCCACCTCAATTTTTTTTTATTTTATTACACTTCTTTTTGTGGGTTTTTATGGCTGTTGTTTTTATAGCTGCTGTCATTAGCGGTGACAGAATATTGCCCATATGTATAGTCAAGAGTATATTGTTATACTCTACACTACAATTAGAAGAAGGGGTATATTGAGCTTGTGCTTAACTATGTAACGCTTAGAAATATTGTTATGACATCCAAACAATCGTTCGTTTCAGTATCGCTTCTTGAGTCAACTTAACGATATTTCTCAGTTCGAATGGCTTGTAGACTGTCTATTCAAGCAAAGCTTGCAATTATAAAACCGATCGCAATTTAAGTCTAAATAACACAGCCCCTTAAAATGAAAACTCATTTTTTTGGTGCCTTAGATTTCTTAGTCAGTTTGTACGCATCTAGTATTGGACTTTAATGCCTTTTATTCACTTTTTCTGTATCAGCTCTAGTTTTCGAGATATTAATTAAAAAAAAAACTACGTAGTTACGCGATTTAAAGTGACATAACTAATAAACGGTTCATTCTATTTAGTTAAAATAAAAAACCGAAATTCGGCTATAATATTATCTTCACGCTGCATTAACAATTTTTTAACTCGATGGAATAGTTACAGAGATATTGCTCAACTTTGGATGAAACATTTATTTTTCTAAATTTTTTTAATTTTTCAAAAATAAAATAAAGAAGATAGCAAATTTTTCATTGTTTTCCTTTACTCATATAGGGAAATATGTTACACATATCCATCATTTTTTTGTATGAAAAACTTTAAGCTTAATTATTTCCTTTAATAATGATAGCTAGAGCCAAAATAACGAAATTCTGTTATCACTCAAATTTTAACCAAAAATTGATTTTTTTTAGTTTTTTTTTGTATGAAAAACTTTAAACTCGATTATTACGTTAAATATGATAGCTAGAGCCAAAATAATGAAATTCTGTGATCACTCATATTTTTTTTACCAAAAATTGATTTTTTTTACATTTTTTTGTATGAAAAGTTTAAACTTTATTATTTCTTTAAATATGATAGCTAGAGCCAAAATAACGAAATTCTGTGATCAGTCAAATTTTTTACCAAAATCGATTTTTCCAGTTTTTTTTTCTAATGAAAAACTTTAAACTTAATTATTTCGTTAAATATGATAGCTAGAGCCAAAATAACGAAAAAAGCTAGAGCCAAAATATCAAAGCTATTGAGTCCACATTAGCAAGAAATATTGCATTTTATGCAGGAGATATCTGCCTATATGGCTATAGATAATATTAGAATATTTGTTATTATCTCGATTTTTTATAAATTTTTGAAAAATAAAAAAATTATAAAATAAAATTTTTCCCTCATATATTCGGCTATATCTTCAAAACTACAAGAAATGTTGCATTTTTTGCAGGACATATCTGCCTAAATGGCTATAGAAAAATATTGGAACTTTTCTTATTATCCCTATTTATTATGAAATTAAAAAAAAATATCTTTCGTCATATATTCGGCTATATCTCCAAAACTATTGAGTGGAGTAAATATTAGGTTAGGACAGCATGAAGATAATATTGTAGCTAAATTTTGTTTTTTTCTTCTTTTCACTTAGTAGATTAAACTGTTCTTCTGATACGTTACTTACAATCTTGTAACTACGTAATTTAAAAAAATATATATCTCGAAAACTAGAGCTGATCCGAAAAAAGTGAGTTAGAGAAATTGGAGCTCTTTATAAAATGTATACAAATTGACTTAAAAATTTAAGGCATCATTTTTCTTGTTGGGCTGTGTAATATAAATTAGAACAATATTGGTTGAATTCCGTCATTATTTCCAGTACCTCCAATAGGATTATCTTCCCTATATTTCGAAAGATTTAGCTTTCAAACACAAATTCACCTGGAATTTTATTGTTGCCGACTTTCTAAAACTGCTTAGTCGTTTTAAAAATGATAACATATCCTATAACTGTTGAGTTATCCTAAAACTGCTGAGTCATACAAAATCTGCTGAGTCGTCCAAAAACTGCTGATTCGTCCCTGATTCATCTTAAAACTGCTAAGTCGTCTAGAAGTCACCTTGAATTACTAAGTAATCTCATATAATATAAAAAACTGCTGAGTCATCCCAAAACTGTTGCATTATCCTAAAACTGCTAACTTATTTTAAAGCTACTGAGTCATCCCTGATTCATCTTAAAACTGCTAAGTCGTCTAACAGTCACCTTGAATTGCTAAGTCATCTCATATAATATAAAAAACTACTGAGTCATCCCAAAACTGCTGTATTATCCTAAAACTGCTAACTTATTTCAAAACTGCTGAGTCATCCCTGATTCATCTTAAAACTGCTAAGTCGTCTAGAAGTCACCTTGAATTGCTAAGTCATCTCATATAATATAAAAAACTACTGAGTCATCCCAAAACTGTTGCATTATCCTAAAACTGCTAACTTATTTTAAAACTGCTGAGTCATCCCTGATTCATCTTAAAACTGCTAAGTCGTCTAGAAGTCACCTTGAATTGCTAAGTCATCTCATATAATATAAAAAACTACTGAGTCATTTCAAAGCTGCTGACTTATTATACCATTTCTGATTTATCCCTTAATCATCTTAAAACTGATGAGTGATCTAAAAGTTACTTTGCACTGCTAAGTCATCTTGTATAATAAAAACAGTTGAGTCATCCTAAACTGCTGAGTCATCCTAAAACTGCTGAGTCATACTTAATCGATGAGTCGTCTAAAAGTCTCCTTAGATTGCTAAATTATCTTGTATAATATAAAAAAGTACTGAGTCATCCTAAAGCTGCTGACTTATCTTAAAACTGCTGAGTCATTCCTGAATCATCTTAAAACTGATGAGTAATCTAAAAGACTCTTTGGATTGCCAAGTCATCTTGTATAATATAAAGCTGAGTCATCCTAAACTGCTTGGTCATCGTAATATTACTAAGTCATCCTAAAGCTGCTGAGTCATTCTGAAACTCTGAGTTATTCTAAATTGCTGACTCATCTCTAAACTACTCCGTTATCCCTGAATCATTTGAAACATTTTGTATAATATAAAAAAACAGCTGAGTCATCCTTAAAACTGCTGAGTCATCCTTAAACTACTGAGTCATACTTAATCGGCTAGGTCGTCTAAAAGTCTCCTTGGATTGCTAAATTATCTAGGGTAACATAAAAATCTACAGAGTCATCCTAAAACTGTTAACTTATCTTAAAAATGCTGAGTCATCCCCGAATCATCTAAAAACTGATGAGTCATCTAAAAGTCACTTTGTACTGCTAAGTCATCTTGCATTACATACAAAATAGCTGAGTCATCCTAAACCTATGAGTCATCCTAAACCTCTGAGTTATCCTAAAATTGCTGAGTCATCCTAAGACTGCTAAGTTATCCTTAATTGCTGACTCATCTTAAAACTGCTCAGTCATCCCAGAATCATTTTAAAATTGTTGAGTCATCTAAATGTCATCTGAGTTATCTGAAAGTCAAGCTATCTCGTAAAATACAAAAAAATTTTACATTTGACAAACTAAATGATCAAAATTTTAAAACTAAATAAAAGAATTGGTCAATCTAGATCAATGTTGGGCAAAGTCTCTCTGATTCTCTCTTATCAGAGAGACTTTGCCCAACATTGATCTAGATAGATACTAGATATATGTTAAATCCTGAGCTGTTGCGAGGTCTGATAGTTTACTTTTATTTAAATTGAACTTAGGTACAATTAATTAGAAGAAATTTGACTCCTAAGTAATGTAGGTCTTTAAGTAGTCAACAGTCAAAACTAAATCTTATCGTAGGTTATCCAATAGCCTAATTTAAAATCTGAACATACTGAAGGTTTTACTCTAAATGTAGGCATTAAAACGATCGAACTAAACGAGTCTTCACGTAGTTATGTTATTCTTAGTGTCACCAGTTTTCTTTTTTTGACATACCCCTAATTCATAAAAGAATTATAAAATTATCAAAGGCTTATAGTAGAAATTTTGTATGGAAAATTTGATTTATAAGCTATTCATATCGGTTTTTTTCTTTTATGAATTAGGGGCAAAATTTTTATAAAATAAATAAAAAATTTAAAACTTCTTAATATACTTCAATATTCCCATTTTAATATTTATTTTCAATATTTCTTCCTTATTTTCTTAAGGACATCTAAAGGTTATATTTGAGTGGATGCTAAACATATTAACCCAAATGCATTTTTCCCAAGTGTAAATTTGCTATAGTAGTATCTATGTCTTCCAACCCAGGTCGTTAGCACTCATACTAACTAACCCATATTAAATAATCCACTCAGTCTAAATTGTATCATATTTCTTAAGCATGGACTGGCCCACAAAGTGAAAAAAAAACAAAAGAAAACTCAATAATACGGTATTCCTTAACAAGTAGCGACAACCAACTTAATTGGAAACAGAATAATGGGGAGAATTGGAGGCAATGAAGAATCATAAAAACTTTTACTTGTTTCCATGAAAAAAATGTTTTCTATCCACTTTAAAAAAAGCATCTTTTATTGATTATTATTCGTAAAATTATAGGACTTATAGCAGGCACAACCGTCAGCTAATAACCAGCATCTTTAAGCAAACATAATAAAGCTCATACTTATAACTGATCAATTCATAAAAAATCGTAACAGTTGTATGTAAAGACATGCACTCTCTTATACGACACCCTTTTATTGCTTTTGATAGTGAATAAATAGTTATTAATGTTTCAGTAACTTAAGAATAACTTTTGTTAATTATCGTTAAATCTAACGACTTATAACCTATACAACATCTTGTGAATTGGGCGATTATATATAAGAAATTACATTATAGAAGATTCATTGATTTAACGAGATATCAAATTTTAACAAAAAAAAAAACTATTAACAATAAAGGCCTAAGGCAATCGTTAATTATGATCATGATGATAATACCAGCATCATAATCGTTATACTCATTAATAGTCCCCAGAAGTTTCAAAGATAAAAGTCTTTGAATCGAATCTTCATGCTTTAATATAAGTTCCTGGTAGACCGAGCCTTGCTCGGAGCTTTATGATAAGCATTTTAAGGAAAATTTTAAAGTTTTTATATATTTTATATTATAAAGTGCTAAAATAAATTTAGAGGAAAGACATTGTAGAAATATTCAGTTAATTTTGAATTATTTGATTTATTTTGTCCGACCAACACATAGTTTGCATAGTTTACAGTTTAACTCATTTTGAATAATTTTGGAAATTATTCATATCAACAGAAACCTCTGTCGACTCATGCGCAACAACTTTGCTAAAGATTATAGTCTGATCAAATGCACAGTTTACGATTTAATTCATTTTTAATAGTTTTCTGTGGCGCCACCTGTCGGACTTTGCTTATTCCAATTCATAAAACTTCTTCGGCTTATCCGTAACAACTTTGCTGAAGATTATAGAATGATTAAATGTACAGCATACGATTAAATTGACTTTGGGTAAATTTCAGTAGCGCCACCTGTCGAAATTTCTTCATACCAACTAAGAAACCTTCGTCGGCTCATGTGCAACAACTTTGCTAAAGACTGTAGCATGATTAAATGTACAGATTACGATTAAATTGACTTTCAGTAAGTTTCTGTAGCGCCACCTGTCGGAAATTATTCATACCAACTAAAAAGCCTTCGTCGGCTCATGCGCTACAACTTTGCTAAAGATCATAGCATGATCAAATGTACAGTTTACGATTTAATTAATTTTTAGTAATTTTCAGTGGCGCCATCTGTCGGAAATTAGTCTTATCAACTTTAAAACCTTCGCCGGCTTATCCGCAACATCTTCGCTAAAGAGCATAACACAATCAAATTCACAGTTTACTATTCTATAAAGAACATACATACAGACAAACATTCATTTCTTTAAAATAATACTAATTTTTTCCCCTTTTTGTTCCCTAATTTCTAAAAGTTCCATATGTATATTTGGTACTTTTTTGGTGCCAATTGAATTCGGTACATTTTTTTAAAACGCATTTAACATAATGTATAATGTTCCTATTCATATTACTTTGGAGATGTTAAGTTATCATTTTATCCCTTTTATACCCATTTTGGCTCCAAAATCAAAAAAGTACCAAATACGTGTTTCATGTTTCTTTTACATCTATTGATTGCAGTACCAAGTTTCTTTCTATATTATTTAGTTTAAAATATAAGAGTGGGTTAAAAAGGTGTCAAAAAAACTATTTTCACCCTTTTTTACCCCCTATCGGACATAGTTTCAAAAAAGTACCAAACACCTGTCCGCTTATTTTCAAAGCTGTTTAAAACGTAATTTTAATTTTGTTTCTATACCTATTACTTTAGGAGACATAGCGTTTTCGATTTTTTCCCCTTTTTACCCGTTTTTACCCTCTTAGAGGTAAAATTTCCAAAAGTCCCTTCTTCTTCGACCTATACAAAAGATACCCACTGTCCAAATTTTATCAAAATCGTTAGAGCCGTTTTCGAGATAGCCATTCTATATATATATATATATATATATATATATATATATATATATATACAATTATTGGTCGTTTAAGAATATAAGATAAAAATTTTACTCTAATCGTCATAGACAAATTTTGACTTAAATCGTAAATTTTATCTGTAATCGTCCTCTTACTTACTTAAATGGCCTTGTACCTGGAGAACCGAGCCTTGCTCGGAGCTTTACGATAAGCATTTCGAGGCGAATTTTAAAGTTTTCATATATTTTATTTTAAAAAGTACTAACCAATTAAAATAAATTAATATAAAAGACGGTACACACATATACAGGTAATTTTGCTAAAGATCATAGCCTGATAAAATGAACTGTTTACGATTTAATTCATTTTGAGTAATTTTCAGTGGCGCCACCTGTCGGATAATGATATAAACTTAAAAACCTTCGTCGTCTCATACATAACAACTTTAGGTAAAGATCATTGCATGAGCATAACATGGTTAAATGCATAGTTTACTATTCTCTAAAGGACATACAGACAGAAAAACATACATTCGTCTAAAAGTTATAACTATTATTATATATACTTGGTACCAATTGAATTCGGTACTTTTTATAAAAACGCAATTAACATATTGTTTCTATTCATTTTACTTCATGAGGTGTAAATTTATTATTTTGTACCTTTTTGACCCTTTTTCACCCCGAAAACAAAAAAGTACCAAACACGTGTTCAATATTTTTCTCACATTTATTGATTGCATTACAAAATACTTTCCTATATTGTTTGGTTTAAAAGATAAGAGTGGCTTAAAAATGGTACCAAAAAAACAATTTTCACCCTTTTTTACCCCTATCGGGCATAGATTAAAAAAAGGACCAAACACCTGTCCGCTTATTTCTACAGCTAGATATGGCATTTTCAATTTTTCCCCTTTTTACCCGTTTTTACTCTCTTAGAGGCAGAGGTTCCAAAGTTAAGTTAAGACCAATCAGAACCGTTGCTTGATATCCAACATCCCCTATATCGTTCTCAAATAAACAAACGTTGACTCTAATCGTAGGTCCCCTTAAACATACAAATTTTGACTGCAATCGTAGATCCCTAAATAACTATTTTGATTCCAATCGTAGGTCCTCAAATATACAAATTTTCAATTGTAGATCCTCAAATAAACAAATTTTTACCTAAATCGTAATCGTAAACAAAAGTTGACTCTAATAGTAGATCCTCAAAAAAACACATTGTGACTCCAATAGTAGGTTCTCAACTACATAAGTTTTGACTCTAATCATAGGTTCTCAAATAAAAAAATTTTTACCCTAACTGAAGATCATCAAAATAAACAAATTTGTACCTAAATCGTAGGTCCCAAAATAAACAAATGTTGACTCTAATAGTAGGTCCCCAAATAAACACATTGTGACTCCAATAGTAGTTCCTCAACTAAATAAGTTTTGACTCCAATCATAGGTCTTCAACTAAATAAATTTTGACTCTAATCGTAGATTCTCAAATAAATAAATGTTTACCTAAATCGTAGGTCCCAATATAAACAAATGATGACTCTAATAGTAGGTCCTCAGCTAAACAAATTGTGACTCCAATCGTAGGTCCCTAACTAAATAAATTTTGACTCTAATCGTAGGTCCTGAAATAACAAAATTTGACTTAAATCGTAGGTCCTCAAATAAGAAAATTTTGACTCTAGTTGAAGGTTCTCAAATAAGCAAATTTTGACCTTTATCGGAGGTTCTCAAATAGACACATTTTGATGTAAAACCCTCAAATCGTAGGTCCTCAAATCGTCAAATTTTGTCGTAAGCGTAGGGTTAATTTTGTGCTTCAATTGTATAGTTAAATTTTAACTCCTTTCGACTCTAATAGTAGGTCTTTACGTAGTTATATTTTGACTGTAGTCGTAAGTAGGTCTTTACATTGTAAAGCTTTGACTCTAATCGTGGGTCTTCATATAGTCTAGTTTTGACTGTAGTCGTAGGTCTTTACATAGTCAAGCTTTGACTCTTATCGTGGGTCTTTAAATAGTCAAGGTTTGACTCTACTTATAAACCTTCACATAGTCTAGCTTTTATATTAATCGTGCGTCTTCATATGGTCCAGTTTTGATATTAATCGTGGGTCTTTACATAGTCAAGCTCTTACTCTTATCGTGGGTCTTTAAATAGTCAAGATTTGACTTTACTCGTAGATCTTCATATAGTCTAGATTTTATATTAATCGTGTGTCTTCATATAGTCCAATTTTGATATTAATCATGGGTCTTTACATAATCTAATTCTCGGTCAAAATTCTGAGAATAACTCGTAGTTCCAATACGAAGAACCGACTGGAGTGGGAACGCTTTCCATTATAAATATCCATAATCGCTTCCTCATTATTTAATTAATTTTGATATTAATCGAGAGGTTTATATAGTCCAATTTAGATATTAATCGCGAGCCTTCATATAGTCCAAATTTGATATTAATCGTTAGTCTTCATATAGTCCAATTTAGATGTTAGTGGTGAGTCTTTATATGGTCTAATTTTGATATTAATCGGGAGTCTCCATACAGTCCAATTTTGATATTAATCGCGAGTCTTCATATAGTCCAATTTAGATATTAATCGTGGGTCTTTACATAGCCTAATTTTGATATTAATCGCGAGTCTTTCTATAGTCCAATTTTTATATTAATCGTGTGTCTTTATAAAGCCCAATTTAGATATTAATCGTGGGTCTTTACATAGTCCAATTTTGATTTTAATCTTGAGTCTTTATATAGTCCAATTTTGATATTAATCGTGTGACCTCATATAATCCAATTTTGATATTAATCGTGGTTCTTTACATAGCCAAATTTTGATATTAATCGCGAGTCTTCCTATAGTCCAATTTTGATATTAATCATGAGTCTTCATATATCTTATTTTGATACTAATCGTGAGTCTTTATATAGTAAAATTATGACTATATACTAGTATAATTTCGATATTTATCGTATTTGATATTAATCGTGGGTCTTCATATAGTTTAATTTTGATATTGATCATGGGTCTTTATATAGTCTACTTTTGATATTAATCCCGGTTCCTTATAAAGTTTAATTTTGATATTATTCGTGATATTAATCGTAGGGGCTTACATAGTCAAGTTTTGACTAATTGTAGGCCTTTACATAGTCAATCTAACCATGGGGCTTTTCTTACTTATAATAGGTCTTAAATTTTCCTTTTCATATTATTTGTTGTAGCTGTGATATTATTGGTATTATCGCAGAAGTGACAGTTCTCGGTCAAAATTCAGAGAATACATAGTCGTTCCGATACGAAGAACCGACTGCCGTGCGAACGCTTTTTATCATATCTATTATCGCTTCTTCATTATTTAACATTTTTTGCTTCTACCTTACCCCACTGTGCTCAGTAGATAAGATAGATGCGCTTGAGGCCATCTCTAGTCAAACAAACGGTTGCTTTTAAATCTATTTAAAGTTTAATAATGTTTAACTGCAATTTCAAAGAATAAAAAAATAATTTAATCGCATTTAGACTTGACAGACAGAGAGACTGACAGACAAACGGTCGGCTATATTGAGTGAAGTCAGTCCGTCGGTTATCAATAAATGAGTAAGGTCTCGCTTTATGAGTTTGGAAGTAGATATTCTAAGTTTTTCAAAGCTTTGGGGTTTCTATAAATTTTTCCTATTTACTAAAGTTAAAATTTAGAACAAAATATTTTTTTCTATAAATTTAGTAAACTTTTGGTACTAAATATTTTTTGTTCTCTTTTCTCTTTTTGGCAAATTTCTTATATTAAAAATGTTGCTTAACTTAAGCTCTGATCCTATTTTTTTTTTTAATTTTTAGTACTAACATTTTTCTTTAGCAACTTTTTGGTATTAAATATTTGTAATAAAAATGTATCTTCATTTGATTTTGGGTACTAATTTTGTTTAAATTTAAAATACTAAATATTTTTCCCTTACAACTTTTTGGTACATAAAAATTTGTCTTTTTGGTACAAAATTATTTGTAATAAAAATTTGTCTTTTGTAAATTTTTGGTACAAAATTGTTTGTACTAAATTTTTTTTTAGTTTTTAGTACTAACATTTTTCTTTAGCAACTTTTTTGTACTTAATTTTTTTGTAATCAAAATTTATCTTTAGTTAATTTTGGGTACTAATTTTGTTTAAATTTTTAGTACTAAATATTTTTCCTTTACAACTTCTTGATACAAAATTTTTTGTCTTAAAATTTGGCTTTGGTAAATTTTTGATAAAAAATTGTTCGTACAAAAAAAATTTTCTTTGGCAAATTTCTTATATTAAAAATGTTGCTTAACTGAAACTCTGGTACTATTTTTTTTTAATTTTTTTGTACTAAATATTTTTCTTTGGCAAGATTTTGCTACTTAATTTTTTGAACTAAAAATCTGTCTTTAATCATTTTTTGGTACTAAAAATGTCTTTTTGTCAAATTTCTTATATCAAAAATGTAGCTTAACTTAAATTTTGGTCCTCATTTGCTTTTAATTTTTAGTACCACATAATTTTCTTTGGTACTAATTGTTTGTACTAAAAATTTCACTTCATCCACTTTTCTATATTAAAAATATTGCTTAACATAAATTCTGGTGAAAAAGAATTTTTTTAATTTTTAGTACTAAATATTTTTCTTTAACAATTTTTTTGTACTAAATATTTTTTGGCAAATATTTTTTTTATCAAATATTTTTTAATAATAAGGTTGATTAACTAAAATTCTGGTCCTATTTTTTTTTTTTTTTTAATTTTTAGTACTAAATATTTTTCTGTAGCAAATTGTTGGTACTAAGTTTTTTGTACTAAAAATTGTTCTTAAGTAAATTTTTGGTTCTAAATTATTTGTACGAAAAATTCCTCTTTACTAAATTTCTTATATTAAAAATGTAGCATAACTTAAATTCTGAGACCATTTTTTTAGCAAATTTTTAGTACTAAATATTTTTCTTTCTCAAATTTTTGGTACTAAATTTTTTGTAATAAAAATGTCTCTTCGGCAAATTTCATATATTAAAAATGTTGTTTTACTTAAATTCTGCCCTTAATATTTTTTTTAATTTTTTGTACTAAATATTTTCCCATTTGGAAATTTTTGGTACTACATTTTTTGTATTAAAAATTTATTTTTAATAAAAAAAATGTAGCATAACTTAAATTCTGAGACCATTTTTTTAGCAAATTTTTAGTACTAAATATTTTTCTTTCTCAAATTTTTGGTACTAAATTTTTTGTAATAAAAATGTATCTTCGGCAAATTTCATATATTAAAAATGTTGTTTTACTTAAATTCAGCCCCTAATATTTTTTTTAATTTTTTGTACTAAATATTTTCCCATTTGAAAATTTTTGGTACTACATTTTTTGTATTAAAAATTTATTTTTAGTATGTTTTTGGTACTAAACTTTTTGTACTAAAAATTTATAATTAGAAAATTGTTAGTACTAACTTTTTGTACTAAAAATTTATATTTAGAAATTTTTTGATACGAAAAATTTCTCTTTAGTAAATTTTTGGTACTTAACTTTTTGTACTAAAAACTTCTATTTAGAAAATGCTTAATACTATTTTTTAATAAAAATTTGTCTTCAGTAAATTTTTGATAAAACGTCTTTTGTACTAAAAATGTTTCTTTGTCATTTAATTAAACTTAAATTAACTTAAATTCTGGTCCTATTTTTTATATTTTAAGTACTAAATATTTTTCATAAGCACATTTTTGGTACTAAATTTTTTGTAAGAAAAATTTTTCATTAGTAAATTTTTGGTACTAAATCTTTTGCATTAAAATTTTTCATTAGTAAATTTTTGGTACCATATTTTTGTACTAAAAATTTCACGTTGGCAAATTTTTCATATATAAAATTTTGCTCAACTAAAATAATTGGACTAAAATTGTTTAAAATATTAGTACTAAATTTTTTGTATTAAAAATTTGTTTAAATTAAATTTTTGGTACCTAAAATTTACTTCTATTAAATTTTTAGTACTAAATTTTTTGTACTAAAAATTAGTTTTTTAGCAAATTTCTTATATTAAAGTGATGCTCAACTAAAATTTATTAAAAAGTTTCTTCTAAAAATTTAACATTTTTGTTGTAAAAATTAGTTTATATTGAATTTTTGGTACCTAATATTTAATTCAAGTAAATTTTTAGTACTTATGGTTTCCTTACCAAAAAAAATCTCTTCTACAATTTGTTGTACTAAAAAGTACTTAATCTTATCTATCTTTCATCTAAAGGGCATATCATATTCGTTATAGTCTCATTTTTCGCTTTTATTTGCTTTGTAATATTTGTTAAGAAGATGAGGACTATATTGCGTTTTTCTTTATAGTCCATTTATAACTAGAAATTTTTATGATTGAAAATTTATTGTGTGTTAAGAAAGAACCAATTAAATGACAGCTCATAAATGACAGAACAAACAGATGTAGTAGATTGAAAAGAAGAACTGATTACTGACAGTTTAATAAAATTTAATTAAACTTTAAGGTAACATTTAAAATTGAAATAGAATTTAAAAAAGTTTAGTTTTAAGAACGTTTATATGATTTTAAGGAAACTGTATTCAAAATATTGAAAGACAAGATTTCGGTACTTTATTATTAATTTCGGTACTTTATTATTAACAATTCTGTTAAATTAACGAAAAATTTGTTAAATTTACGAAAAATTTGTTAAATATACGAAAAATTTGTTAAATTTACGAAAAATTTGTTAAATTTACGAAAAATTTGTTAAAGTTACGAAAAATTTGTTAAATTTACGAAAAATTTGTTAAAACAGTAAAATGAAGATAATTCCGTTACTTATAAACAGATGCGGCGATTCCAATAAAAATTTTATTTAAAAAATAGTAAAGCTCTCAATAAACTTTAGTTTTCAATTTTGAACCCCACATATTAAAGGAGGAACTCCAAAGTAGGACATGAATAACTTAAAACAATGCAAAATTGTGATTTTTTAAAAGTTTCATACAAATTTAATAATGAAGCTCCTCAAAAGCATCTAAAAACTTTCTTATACATATCAAAGATTTTTAAGAAAAATTTTCTTATCAATATAAACAAATTGACCTACATATTTCCTATATTAAAAGTTAATGACAAAAATAACTGAATTTCCATTTGTATTCTTCTTCCAATTTATTAATTTAACTTTGATAGAACAATTGCATTATATTGTATATTCATTACCATCAATATCGTCATTATCATCATCATCATTATTATCATTATCATCATCATTGCAGTTTGTCGTCATTGCATTTGAATGCCTCAATTATTAAATAATAATAATAACAAAAAGTCATTGTACTTTTCTTGATGCTGGCTTCAATATAACAACAAATATCCAACAATAAATAATATGTACGAATGAATGAATAAATATTGCACCAGAATGAAACAAATAAATACAATATTTGATAATGGAAGCAAATTTGTAATCGAATATGATGAACCTTATCATCATCATCATAATCTTTATGAATCTTCATGACTGGTCAGACTGAAGAGATACGGATACATTCAATATAATCATATGAGAATGAAAGCAGACAGAATGTGTGTATGTATTTTGCTATTTATAGCCCCGCACAGTGGTATCAAATACAAAAAAACAAAAACAATTATGGAACCTCCAATTGTGGAATTGAAATGAGCGCTATCTATGCGCAAAGTATGTCTGAGAAGACCTATTGATGCAATGATGTTATGTGAAACATAACAACATCCAAATATCTATGGCTTCTCAGAGCGCAGTCCATACGAAATTGAGTCCATCTGTAGAAGAAATCATGTTGATGTTGATCGATAATATAGGCTATGTTGACATTGGGCTGGGTTATGACTTGCTTCTGATTTCATTACATCTACGACCTTCAACTCCCCAGAGAAAACGTCTAACGGGATCAAATTATACAATCTCAGTGATCAGCTATTGCCAGGCGTAGGCAATCCATACCACCAGAAGCCAAATACTTTTTGTAAATATCACGATCATTAATGAAACTCGTGAAATTGAGTATTAAAGCATTCGGATACAAAAATTTTCTATAGAAAAATTTTTGATAAAAAAAAATTTTATAGAAAAATTATATTTTTGAAAAAATTTTCTATAGAAAAATTTTTTTATCAAAAAATTTTCCAAAAATTATTTATAGAAATATTTTGTTATTCAAAATTTTTCTATAACAAATTTTTGATAAAAAATTTTTCTACAAAAAATTTTTAATAATAAAATTTTTTATAAAAAAAATTTTTGATAAAAAAATTTTCTATGGAAAAATTTTTAATAAAAAAATTTTTATAGAAAAATTTTTGATAAAAAAGTTTTTATAGAAAAATTTTTGATAAAAAAGTTTTTGAACATTGTCTATAGAAAAATTTTTTTATCTAAAATCTTTCTATAGAAAATTTTTTGACAATTTTCTATAGAAAAATTTTTTTATCAAAAAATTTTCTATAGAAAAACTTTTGATAAAAAAATTTTGGATTAAAAAATTTTCTACAGAAAAAATTTGATAAAAAAATTTTCTATAAAAAAATGTTTCTATAGAAAATTTTTTTTTTTTATCGAAAAAATTTCTATAGGAAAATTTTGAATAAAAAATTTTTCATAAAAAAATTTTCTATGGAAAAATTTTTCATATAAAAATTTTCTATAGAAAAATTTTTGATGAAAGAATTTTCAATAGAAAAATTTTTGATAAAAAAAATTTCCTATAGAAAAATTGTTGACAAAAAAATTTTCTATAGAAAAAGTTTTGATATTAAAATTTTCTATGGAAAAATTTTGAATAGAAAAAGTTTTGATAAAAAAATTTTCTATATAAAAATTTTTAATAAAAACATTTTCTATAGAAAATTTTTAATAAAAAAATTTTCTATAGAAAAATTTTTGATATAAAAAATGTCTATAGAAAAATTTTTGATAAAAAAATTTTGTATAGAAAAATTTTTAATAAACAAATTTTGCATAGAAAAATTTTTGATAAAAAAAAATTTTGAACAAAAATTTTCTATAGAAAAATTTTTTTATCTAAAATCTTCTATAGAAAATTTTTTTGTCAAAAAAAAATTTTTATAGAAATATTTTTTTATTAAAAAATTTTCGATAGAAAAACTTATAATAAAAAAATTTTCTATACAAAAATTTTGGATGAAAAAATTTTCTATAGAAAAATTTAAAAAAGAAAAATTTCTATAGAAAAATTTAAAAAAAATTTCTATAGAAAAAATATTGATAAAAAATTTTGTATAGAAAAATTATTGATAAAAGATTTTGTGTAGAAAAATTTTTGATAAAAAAATTTTCTATAGAAAAACTTTTGATAAAAAAATTTTCAATAGAAAAATTTTTAATAAAAAAATTTTCTATAGAAACATTTTTAATAAAAAAATTTTCTATAGAAAAATTTTCTATAGAAAAAATTTTGATAAAAACATTTTCTATAGAAAAATTTTCTATAGAAAAATTTTTAATAAAAAAATTTTCTATAGAAAAATTTTTAATAAAAAAATTTTCTATAGAAAAATTTTTAATGAAAAAATTTTCTATAGAAAAATGTTTGATAAAAAAATTTTCTATAGAAAAATGTTTGATAAAAAAAATTTTTTATAGAAAAATTTTTGGTAAAAAAAATGTTCTATAGAAAAATTTTCGATAAAAAAATTTTCTATAGAAAAATTTTTAATAAAAAAATTTTCTATAGAAAAATTTTTAATAAAAAAATTTTCTATAGAAAAATTTTTAATAAAAAATTTTTAATAAAAAAATTTTCTATAGAAAAATTTTTGATAAAAAAATTTTCTATAGAAAAATGTTTGATAAAAAATTTTTCATATAAAAATTTTTGTATCAAAAATTTTCTATAGAAAAATTTATGATAAAAAAAATTTTCTACAGAAAAATTTTAAATAAAAAAAATTTTTATAAAAAATTTTTGATCAAAAAAAAAATTCTATACAAAAATTTTTGATAAAAAAATTTCTATAGAAAAATTTAAAAATAAAAATTTTCTATAGAAAAATTTTTGATAAAAAAAAATTTTATAAAAAAAATTTTCTATAGAAAAATTGTTGATAAAAAAATTTTGAAAAAAATTTCTATAGAAAAATTTCTGATTACTTATTTATTTATTTATTTAAGCTAAATTAATTACAGCTTAGACATTTTTAATACATTAAGTAAAAGTATACATATATAAACATATTTTTATTATTACATAAATATTCTTAATTAAGATTATTTGAATTTAGGAGTAGAAGAAGATTTTTTTTAGATTCTTCTACCCTGTTTGAGAAGTCGATAAAATTATAAAATGAATTCACTTCAGAACATATTCTTCGGAAAGGATCAAAATCCGCGTAGTTTGATCTTTGAAAATTTAAATGGACAGGTTCATAAGATCTAAGACGTCTGTTGGGAACATTAATCTGAATCAAGGATTGTAAATAGATGGAGTCAATTTTACCTTGAAATAAGTTTAGGAAAAATGAAATATTAGAAACAATTCTTCGGCTTACAAGTGTTGGTAAGTTGATGAGAGCTAAACGACTGCGGTACGGAGGAAGATTAACATTAAGATTCCAATTTAAACTACGAAGGCAGAAAATGAGAAACTGTTTTTGAACGGATTCTAATTTATCAATGTAAATATTATATTGCGGATCCCAAATTACTGATGCGTATTCAAGTATAGGCCTCACTAAAGATGTATATAAGCATTTTGTTACATATGGATCACTAAAGTCCTTTGCCCATCGTTTTATGAAACAGAGAACACCATTCGCTTTATTTACGGTCATTAAAACATGGGAATTGAAATTTAGCTTTCTGTCGAACAGGACACCTAGATCTAAAAATGTGTCTACAGAGTTTAATTTATTTCCGTTAATGAAGTAATCATTCAAGACTGGTAAGAATCTAGAGAAGGACATGGATTTACATTTCTTCAAGTTTAATTCCATTAGATTCACTTTGCACCATTCGTAAAAACTATTTAAGTCAGCTTGAAGATAAAGGACATCTTCAAACTTGGACAGACTTAGGAAAATTTTCACATCATCTGCATACATCAGAACATTGCTATACTTCATAGATATTGGAAGATCATTTATGAATAAAAGGAATAATAATGGTCCAAGATGGCTTCCTTGAGGGACACCGGAAGTAACATTAAAATATTTGGATTTAGAGTCATTAAATACAACACACTGCTTACGATTTATTAGATAAGAACTAATCCAATTTAGGAATGAGCCGCAAAATCCAATTAATTCAAGCTTAGCAATTAATAAGTCATGATTAACTTTGTCAAAAGTTTTACTGAAATCCGTATAGATAACGTCAGTTTGAAACCTTTTACAAAAGCTGGAGTTGATGTACGACGTCAGTTCCATAAGATTTGTAGACGTAGATCTACCTTGACAAAAACCATGTTGATTTGGAGACAGGATTGATGAAACTTTGAAGAATAAGATTTCTGTTATGATCTTCTCAAAGAGCTTAGGAATTGCATTAAGGTTTGCTATAGCTCTGTAATTTGTAGCATCATTGCGGCTACCGGATTTATGAAGCGGAATAATATAAGATTGCTTCCAACAGTCAGGGAACAGTCCAAACTTTAGAGAGCAATTATATAGGTATGTAATTGGAGAGGCCAAACATTCAGCACAATTTTTTAAAATACAGCTGGGGATGCCATCTGGTCCTGGAATATATGAGTTTTTTATGTTTTTTAGGCTTTTTAGGACATTTGAAATATCAACGGATGTGATATTGACTGATGAAGTGGACGAAATTGCATAAGGATACCATGCATTATTGTATTTTAATGAAGAAAAAGTAGAGGAAAAGAAATCTGCAAATGTGTTTGCTATATCAACATTGTTAGAATAAGTAGTTCCATTGAATCTCATAATTGTTGGATAAGATGAGATTTTGCGTTTAGAATTGACAAATTTGTAGAAGGCTTTCGGATTATTTTTAATATTTAATTTCGTTTTATTCAAATACGATGAGTAACACTTTTTATTTTCCAAATTGAAAAGAGATCCAGCTATAAGGTAAAGACTCCGATCAAAAGAGCTATTGCTTTTTTTAAACTTCTTATGAAGCCTGTTTCTGCGATTTTTTAAATAAAATTTTTTTAATTAAGTAGTTTTCTATAGAAAAATTTTTAATAAAAAAAATTTTGTACAGAAAAATTTTTAATAAAAAAAATTTTGTACAGAAAAATTTTTGATAAAACAATTTTCTATAGAAAAATATTCCAAGTCTCACAGCCGTATAAAAGCACGGCTTTAACATTGATGTTTCAATTTTTTATTTCGCCAACCCACTGTGCATTAATAAATATTCATTTTCTTTTCATTTTCACAGCCAAATAAGAGTTGAAATGAAAAGTTTAATTGGTGTATTTATTAATTTTTCAGAAATATTTCTGCAAACCGATGGATAGTATGTATAAGAAATTTAATGTTTTCGTAAACAAATGATAATTAAAAGTCAAAAAGATATTAAATTTTAATGAGAATATGAAATATTTAAGCAATTCATTAGGTGTTTTATTATCATAAAATTCAGTTGAGAGAAGTCTTATATTACTATAACACAGTTAAGAGACTAGGCTCAGAGACTCTATAAAGATAAATAAATTGAGCACGTGTGTGTGCCTTAACTTTCTCTCATTGGCTAAGCGTTTCCATTAGTTGTTTAGGAATTAGAGTTAAAGCTGTATACTCTCTTTTTAAGGGGATTTTTCAAAAGTACCATAAGGCAAATCAATGCATGGAAGTGCAACATCTTTATATTAAAGGGTCCTTGCTATGGGTCAATATTTTACCAAAGATTATAGTCATATGTATATTAATCAAACTGGAAAACTTATACAGGGTGGCTGATTGGATGCTATATAAAATTTTATTTTACTGTCCCAAGTCTCCATTTTCGGTTAATCTATAAAATAAAATAAAAATGAAACAAATTGTTTACACCGAAAAAAGTTATTACATACTTTTTATTGGTAGCAACTTTCACCAGCCTCCCTGTATGTAAGCTTTTTAATACAACATCTTGTGAATCCCCCTAATATTAATAAATTTATTTTCCTAATAGACTATTTTAAACTAGCTTTTAAGCTAAAAGCCTTCCTTTTAATTATATTTCCCTTCATTTTAAAAGTTTCTATTTTTCCAATAAATTTCTAATGCTCGCATTTGTTGGATCAACTAAAAATCTTAGAACTTTGCTGATTTTTCTCCATTAGAAATTGTATTTTTTCGCTGATTTCATTTGCAAGTTTTTCATGTGGAAATTCATTTATAAAATGGGGGGAGACGAACGTTCCTGGCTGAGGAGCAGAGCAAATAATGTTGATTACGCTGCCGGTATGGTATTGTAACTCAATTTTTTTTTTTTTTTTTTTGAACAATCAAATTCAATTTCAGACTATTTACAATATACCCCCCATATAACTTAATGCACTAACAGTGGTTGGTAAAAATAAAAATAACACTAGAAAATTTTGGAAAACTTTTACAATTTTCTATTATAATAAATTTTATTAAGGTGTAGATAATTTAATTGAATGATTTTAAAGTTTTTTATACTTAATTTTTATTTTTATATAAAATCTCGATTTTTTTTATTGCCTTCACTGTCTCCTTAACTGCCGCTATAGATTTGCATTTTATATTTATTTATTCATTCATTCGTTTTTATACCCACCATCAAAAAGAATGGGGGGTATATTGAGATTGTCATTCCGTTTGTAATTTCCTTAATATTGGTTCAAAAATCAAAAACGATATATATTCTGAATCCTTATGAAATTCTAAGACGATTGAGCTATGTCCGTCTGTCTGTCTGTCTGTCTGTTGAAATCACGATAACGCCTAAACGAAAGGAGCTAGCTCACTGAAACTTAGTAAAAATATTCTTCATCTTTGAGAAAATTTTGGTATTGAAATTGGGCAAAATCGGTTCACATTTGACCATAGCTCCCGTATAACCTCGTCTAGGCTAATCGCTTATTTGCTAATAAATGACAAATTATGACAGTTATGATGACAAAATTTGGTATCTAGAAGTTTTAGATAAGCACTAGGCAGTATATAAAATTTCATCGAAATCGGTTCACATTTAGCGATAGCTCCCATACAAAAAACTTACGAAAACAGGCTAAATTTCACCCAAAATACACTTAAATGCCAATAAATCTAAAAGTATAACAGATATAACCACTAAATTTGGCACAAGAAAGTCTTATATCAATGCCAGCCAGTGTGCAAAATTTTGTCACAATCGGTCACTATTTGACCTAGCTCCCATATAAAAAACTTACGAAAACACAAAAATTCAAAAAGAAAAGGGGATTTATGTCCGTCTGTCCGTCAGATAAAATCGTGATAGCTCCTTAACTATAAGAGCTAGTAAGACTAAATTAAGCACAAGGAAGTCTTATGCTAGCCAGTGTGCAAAATTTCGTCACAATCGGTCACCATTTGACCATAAAAAACTTATGGAAACACAAAAATACATAAAGAAAAGGTTGTTTATGTCCGTCTGTCCGTCAGATAAAAGCACGATAGCGCCTTAACGAAAAGAGCTAGAGGGACAAAATTTTACAAAAGTATTTTGGATATCTTGAAAAAGATGTGTGTTGAAAATGGACAAAATCGGTTCAAATTTAGTTAGAGCTCCCATATAACCCCGCCCCGGGAAACACATTAATGCTGATAAATTGAATACAATTGTAATAGCTATGACGATTAAATTTAAAATAGGGAAGTTTTATGCAATTTTTGATCAGTTTATCAAATTTTATAGGAATCAGTCCATATTTGACTTTAGCTTTCATGTGAAAAACACTCACGGAAACCAAAAATTTTAGCAAAGGCCAGTTAAAAGGTATTAAATTAGAAACTATGATAGCTATGGTCACTAAATTTTGCAAGAATAAGCTCTCTATATATACCAGCCAGTGTGTAAAATTTTGTTATAATTCTTATATATATAACATCCCCTTTTTATATCTACAATCAAAAAGATTTGGAGGTACATTCATTATATTAAGATTGCACCTATGAAATTATATAGGCATCAATCAATGTTCAGCCCAGACTTTATATATGATGAATGCATTAGGAACTCATAACGAAATATATGCACCTGTCGTATTACTATTAACGTGTTTAGCCTAACTACATAAAGAGTGTTCTAAAAAAATATGCATTTACTATTTTAGACAAAATTTATCCATAGTGCAAGAAATAATTTATTTTTTGATCAAGTTAGTTTCTATAGATATGTCAGATACTATTATTTTAGAAATTATTAATTTTCAATAGTTATTTCAATCAAAATGGACTGCGAAAAAAAAGTTCGTGAAAATATAATTAAAACTTTTCAAAAAAATCCGTCATGGACTTTTGAAAAAATAGCTAAAAATTTGAAAGTTGACCCTCGAACGGATTCTAATGCCATCAGACGGTACAAGGAAAACCTGAGCATTGAAAGAAAACCTGGATCAGGGAGGAAAAAAGGTCCTATAGATATTGGTAAGGCAAAAGAAGTCGAGCGGCTCTTTCGAAGAGCGCCTAACACTTCTTTAAGAAAAGAAGCTCGTACGGTGAAATGTTCTACGAATTTTGCACATAGAGTCAAAGCTTATGCTGGACTGAAGACATACAAAGTCCAAAAGGTTCCAGATCGCAATGCTATAAAGAACTTAGAAGCAAAAAAACGAGCGAAAAAATTGAAGTCTGATTTTATAAAAAAATACACCTGTTGTGTGATGGATGATGAAACATACGTACTGGCAGACTTTTCTCAACTTCCTGGTCAAGATTTTTATGTTGCTGATAAACGGGGCAATGTTCGGCAAGAGTTTCGCACAAAACAACAAACAAAATTCCCTAAGAAGTTTCTCGTGTGGCAAGCTATTTGCAGTTGTGGTAAAAGAAGTAAAGTATTTGTGGCATCTGGCACAATAAACACAGAAATTTATATAAAGGAGTGCCTACAAAAACGGTTGTTACCCTTTTTAAGAGAGCACAGAGTGACTACATTTTTTGGCCCGATTTAGCATCATACCATTATGGAAAAAGGGCACTTGAGTGGTACTCAAAGAATAATGTCATTTTTGTACCATGAGAGGCAAATCCACCTAACTGTCCAGAACTTCGGGCTGTGGAAAGGTATTGGGCTCTGGTAAAAAAGGAATTGAAGAACACAGGAAAGATTTCCAAGAACATGTCCGATTTTAAGCGCAGGTGGAACACATGCTCCAAAAAGGTATCAGAAGCAACTGTAAAATCTTTAATGGGAGGGTTTCCGAAAAAAGTCGATAATTTTGCAAAACCCGAGTACTAAGTTAACATTTTAATGCTTAATGATTTTGTATAATATGTCATTATATTTGCGTATTTTGTAGAGTTTTTATATTAAAAGGTTTGATTTTTATTTAAGAAAATCCAACTACAAATTTTATCTAGAGCACTCTTTATTAATCCCAACGAAAAGTATTTAACAACTTATTAATGTAAAACTATACCTGGTTATGAGACCGAATTTTGATCAAAGTAAATACTGGGGAAACCACTAAAATATTTTTGAATGTTGAACTATAAAGCTACGGCAGCCGAATTTAGTCCAAAGGTTTTACCAACAATACCAATTAGCTTAGCGATTTTTTCAGTATTGGTCCAGATTTTGAATTAGCTGCACCCTTGTAGATATATTAGATATATTTCTAAATTTAACACAACTTGATGGTGGGTATATAAGATTCGGCACAGCCGAATATAACACTCTTACTTGTTTCTTTCATGTTTTCGTTTATTTTTTTTTTCTTTATTTGTATATTTTAACAAATGTTCAATAAAATTTGATTCTAGATGTTTTCCTTTCATATATGAATACAATAAATACTCCTCGTACTACCGGGAGGGAAATACAACATACAACACATTACACATTCACACACACAAACAAATTCTCACAACATAAACTCATGTAAAAAAAGTATTAAAGTGAATGTTTAAAATATATCGAATTGCTGATATTGATTTATTTGCTTTTCAATGAAGTTTAGCACAAAGACTTAAATACATTCGTACACATAGACATTAATGCAGCAAGAAAAAAATCGAAAGGTAATGTAAAGTAAGGCCTTCTGATAGTACTTCTCTGAGAGTTTTTTACCACCACAGGTGGAAAGGGTATTATAAGTTAATGCTTTGTCTTTCTGAGTCGATTTAGCGATGTCAGTCCGACTGAATTTAAAAAAAATTCTGCTTATGTAAACCAAAATCACTGTACCAAATTTCGTTGAAATCGGTCCACATTTGACCATAGCTCCCATACAAACTCTTCCGTCAAAACGCATTAAATAAAAAAAAAAACACTAAAACGCTCGTAAATCTGAAGAAAATCCGAATTTTGAGTTTATTTTTTGCATACTCAATTTATGTAAAAACTGTTATCAATTTGCCAAATCTCGAAATAATCGTTCCATATTTGACCCTAGCTCTCATATAAGTCTAAATGGCGGAAACAGCTTAAATAATGGGTGTTTTTTTTAGAGGTATAGAACTTCGAATTGAAATAAAACACAAGAAAATCGTTTTAATGTCCATCAATTTGGCTTTATTGGAAGGATAATTTTATGCCATTAATGTTTAAATATGATTTCGGGCATGTGGCCGCCGCGGCTGGCTCGAATAAAGCCAATTCTACAGGTCCAATTTTCAACTACTTTTTCGAGCATATGGGGCCGTATGTTGGCAATAAAGCCACGAATGTTGGCTTCCAAGTCCCCTAACGTTTCTGGTTTGTTGGCGTAGACGAGCGACTTCACATATCCCCAAAGAAAATAATCCAGTGGTGTCAAATCGCACGATATTGGTGGCCAATTGACAGGTCCATTCCGCGAAATTATGCGCTCATCGAATGTTTCCTTCAATAAATCAATTGTGACGTGCGCTGTGTGGCAATTTGCCTTGTGTCTTGTTGGAACCACAACTCATCCACATTCATGCCATCCAATTGGGGAACAAAATAGTCGGTTATCATGGCTCTATACCGGTCTCCATTTATGGTAACTGACTCTCCAGCATTATTTCGGAAGAAGTATGGCCCAATGACTCCACCAGCCCATAAAGCACACCAAACAGTCAGTTTTTGTGGATGTAATGGCGTCACAAGGGTCTCATGTGGATTCTCTTCACTCCAAATGCGGCAATTTTGCTTGTTGACGTAGCCATTCAACCAAAAATGAGCCTCATTACTGAACAAAATTTTGCGATGAAAATCAGCATCGAGATCAATCTCATTTTCGGCCCATACACCAAAATCACGACGCATTGCATGGTCTCGCGGCTTTAATTCTTGCACAAGCTGGATCTTGTAAGGTCGCAAGCCAAGATCTTTGCGCAAAATCTTCCATAAAGTTGATGGACAAAGCTCCAATTGCTGTGCACGGTGGCGAATCGATTCATTCGGGTCCTTCAACACTTTGCTCTACAGCGGCAATTGTTTCTTCGGTGCGCACTGTTCGACGTCGCTGCGGATGCGTATTATCACATAGAGTAAACGTAGTGCGAAAACGATCCATGGTTAACCGAATTAATTGCTCTGATGGACGATTATGTCGACCATAAAATGGACGGAGCTTGCGGTAAACTTCGCGAACTGAACCATTATTTTCGAAATAAATTTGCACGATTTGCAAGCGTTGTTCTTTTGTCAACCTGTTCATGATGAAATGGCAAACCAAACTAAATATTAATCACTTGACAGCTGACAAAATGGCCGCCAGTTAAAAAAGTGATGCCAACTTAAAGTTCTATACCTCAATAAAAAAACACCCGATATAAAAGTTTTGAGAAAATATTTGTATGATGGCAAAATTTAGCAATTATTTGTCTTTACACAGGAAAAAGAACACCTTTGACCTTAGTGGTGAGGGGTATCGTATGGTCGGGCTTGACTGACTATAGCACTTTCTTACTTTTTATAAACTGTAAATTTTTATTAGATGTACTAGATCTTGTAACTATTAAAGACAGTACATAAGAAACTAAGTGATCTCCTGAACATAGATACATATACATTAGGGTTGCCAGTCAGGCTGGATTCGACTGGATTGTCCAGCTTTTTTAGTGCTTGTCCAGTGTCAAGCTAAAAGTAAATTTGTCCAGGTGAAAGGTGAATAATTAAAATTTTTTGAATATTTTTAAAGAAAAACTATTTTAATTTTTTTTTCTTTCTTACTAAAGATAAAAGGCCGAGCATATTTTAAAATTTCATGCGCTTCAATCAAGTGCTGCTATGAAAGTTTTTCCTCTATGGCCTTTCCTTTTCGTAGAATCTTGCTCTCAAAAACTCCAAGAATAGATTCCTCGTGTTTTGTATAGCGTAGTTTAAGTTCTTACAGAGAAAGCTTTATTTCGTATTTGCCTGTTTATGCCAAAATAGCATATGTTGGCAAGTATGATTCTACGTTTGATTTCGAAACTTATGTCGTTTTTTATGTTGACAGCGGTACCAAGGTAAACAAATTATTTTACAACCCCGTAGCTATAGTTCTCAATGATCACATGTGGTTCAATTCTTGAGGCAGTTTTGTTTTGATTCTTTGACAACTAGACCCATTTAATTAGATTCCTTCTCGATACTTAAAAAAATCACGCAATGTGCGTCCCATGATATAAAACGCGAGTAGCATGTGTTTTCTGTTGAAAATTGTTTCAGATTAGCTGCAGCATCACGGACGATTTCATTTTCTCTCGATATCGCTGCGGTTACTTACAGTATTCGCAATTCGGTTTATCGAACATTTAAAGATTCATCAAAGCAAATTATTAATGCAAGTTTTTTATTATTAATGTCCAGCTAATTTTTGGGTTGTCAAGCTTTTTTTTCCATATGTCCAGCTTTTTCGGGATTTGTGTCTGGCAACCCTAATATACATACATATTGTTGGTCTCATGTAAAAAACTAAATTGAGATAGTGCTTTTTGTAGTCTTATTTGAGAGCATAAATGTAACTTAATTTTTTTTTCTATAGTGATCAAAACAACTTATATTAAGAAAAGCTTTACTTAGCGAATGTTTCCTATAGAAAAGCAAAAAGTTTTCTATAAAAAGCTTTCGGTACCGAATGTATTCTTTAGGAAATCTTTCGATAGCGAATGCTTTCTACAGGCAATCTTTCGATATTAAAAGTTTTCTACACAAAATCTTTCGATGTAAAAGTTGTCTTTCTATAGAAAAGCTTTCGATATTGAAAGTTTGACTTCGAATGTTTTCTATATGAAATCTTTTGATATTCAAAGTTTTATGAATTAAATCAAAAGTTTTCTATAGAAAATCTATCGATATCGTTTATTATAGGAAGCCTTTTGACATCGATTTATATTGAAAATTTTTAGATATTGGCAAATTTATATAAAAAAGCTCTTGATAGAGAATGTTCTTGGATGAAATCTTTGGATATTAAAAGTAACCTTTAGGAAATCTGTTGATATAAAAGGTTTTCAATCCGAAATATTTTGACGACAAAAGTTTTATATAAGAAATCTTTCTATAGAAAATCTTTCAATATCAGAATTTTATTAAAAGAAACCTTTCGATATCGAAATTTTTGTATAGGAAATCTTTTTTTATTAGAAGCTTTCGATATGAAATGGCTTTATTTGAAATCTTTTTGTATCAAAAGTTACCTATATTAAAGCTTTTGATATTGAAAGTTTTCTATATGAAAGTTTTATATAAGAAATCTTTCGATATCAAATGTTTATTATAAGAATCCTTTCGACATCGAAAGTTTTCTAGAAAGCTATATATATTAAAGTGACCTATTGGAAAACTTTAGATATTGAAATTTTTCTATAGTAAAGTTTAATATAAAAAGTTATTTATTTGAAATATTTTGACGACAAATGTTTTATATAAGAAATTTTTCGATATCAAAAGTTTATTATAGAAAATCTTTTGATATCGTAAAGGTACAGGGCCAATACACGCGGCATGAGGATGCGGGCGGTCGTAGTATTGCCAGTACATAAAATGTGCGCTTGTTTACAAAAATGTTCATATAAAAAATATTTGAGTAGGATTAAATCTGGCAGCACTGAAAAAATCTGCCGCGCGGAAAAGTAGAACAAAGTTCTACTTTTTTCCATTGCCGCTTGAAATTTGACAAATCAAAAAACAGCTGATTGCCGCCCGCAGCCGCTTGTCGCGTGCATTGGCCTTCTACCTTAAGTTTTATATAAGAAAACTTTAGATAAATAATGACAGTTTTTTATGGATATCTTTTGATATGGAATGTTTTTAGAAGAAAGCTTTAGATATTCGATATTAAAACTAACCATAGGAAAGCTTTTGAAAAGCCATTGAAAGTTTTTTATCCGAAAAATGTTGTCGACTAATGTTGAATATTCTGTTGCTTTAAGATTTGAAAGTTTTCTATTATTATTTTGATGGAACGACACATAATTTGGCGTGATAGAGTTTTTAAAAAATATATATTTTTCTAGGAATAAGTTAGGGCTTTTTAGAAAATTACTTATGTAACCGCTAATTTTGATTAAATTGCCTTCAATTTTTGTGAGGAGGGGTATTTGCGTTAAATGCATTGGAGTCAAAAACAAAATCAATTTCGAAAAAAGTGAGGTATCGCCGGATCTAAATATCTAGTTAATTAAGAAAATTAACTATCTTTATCGACATCCCTAGTATTACATTATTGTTGTAGGTTAGGTTAGGCAGGTGGCTAATGACTAAGTCAGCGTCACATGGATCCTAAAACGGTCCCTTTGTGATACTTACAAAGGAATAGACTAGGAAATAAAGATTTTTAGACCACTAGTGGTGAAGGCTTATTGGAACCAGATGAGTTTTTGTATAAGAGGTATCAAAAATGTTTTCGATTGTAATTTAAATAAGAAATCTGCAATGTTAATCTGAAATCTAATCAAAGCTAGATTTTCTTAAAATACTTCCAAGATCTAGTACCTCTTATAATGTTATCATTAACTTCCATTAAAGCATTAGACCTCAACCATCCTCTTTTCTTCTTCTTCTTCTGTTATCTTTGACTCCCAGTGAAGCATAGGGCCTCAACCATCCATCTCCTCTTTTATCGGACTCTATTGCAAGCTTTAGGCTGACTTCATTCCATAAAAAGTGTGTTGCTCGCAACTCCGCAAATTTTGGCCTTCTTTACGTTCTACAAGGTACAAGAACGCGTCGGCCTTTTCCCTCTGGATTCTTTAAATGCTCTTAGCGAGCAATATTCACATTTGACCTATTCACCGCCATTTTCGCTTATTTACCTGTACAAAGCAGGAGTTTGGTTTGTCGCTTTCAGTAGATCCTCATTTTTTATGCGATTCGGCGCCAAATTTTATGGATTTGCAAATGTTTAAAGGGGCACGTCGATGCCATTAAGGTGTTTTCATATAATTTCCCATATGTCCGATCCTGTAATCTATTACATTTTCTTTCGCACTACTTTTTATGGCATTGGAAGATAGTGTATGTCAAATTTGTAACAAGAACTGGTAAGATAGATTATCTGAAAATCCAACTAGCTATCCGGACGAATTGGACTCGTTACATCAACTCGGAAAGAGGTTTAGATTTAATCGGTATACCTGAAACTCTGGTATAACAAGAAAACCAATTCCATTACTAATCTTATATAAATTAAAACTATGTAAATTAAAACTAAAACTTATATAAATTAAAACTATGTTCAATCATACTTAGAATTCAGTGAAAGGGTTGTCAAGGCCCTGTACCGGCCTCTTAAAAAAATGTTTTACCCTCTTGCCAAATATTGAATACAATCCATCCAAGTGTTGATGTCTACAAATATAAATAAGAATGTGGGTAGATGTTGGTTTATTATTATGAATTATAAATGTTTTGTTATACATGGATAACATTTAATACTTAGCAACTTTCCCGTTTTCACCCCCCATTTAAGACATTGTAAAGTGTTATTTTAAAGCTGAGGGTTGTCATCATTCAATACTTAATAAAAGTTATATTGAATTTTATAAAAAAAGCTAACAAACTCTGTTAAATTTATCTTTAAAAGAAATCTGAAATGACATTGTATCGGGTGTTTTTTATTGAGGTATAGAACTTTAAGTTGGCATCACTTTTTTAACTGGCGGCCATTTTGTCAGCTGTCAAGTGATTAATGTTTAGTTTGGTTTGCCATTTCGTGCAAATTTATTTCGAAAATAATGGTTCAGTTCGCGAAGTTTACCGCAAGCTCCGTCCATTTTATGGTCGACTTAATCGTCCATCAGAGCAATTAATTCGGTTAACCATGGATCGTTTTCGCACTACGTTTACTCTATGTGATAATACGCATCCGCAGCGACGTCGAACAGTGCGCACCGTAGAAACAATTGCCGCTGTAGAGCAAAGTGTTGAAGAGGACCCGAATGAATCGATTCGCCACCGTGCACAGCAATTGGAGCTTTGTCCATCTACTTTATCTTGGCTTGCGACCTTACAAGATCCAGCTTGTGCAAGAATTAAAGCCGCGAGACCATGCAATGCGTCGTGATTTTGGTGTATGGGCCGAAAATGAGATTGATCTCGATGCTGATTTTCATCGCAAAATTTTGTTCAGTGATGACGCTCATTTTTGGTTGAATGGCTACGTCAATAAGCAAAATTGCCGCATTTGGAGTGAAGAGAATCCACATGAGACCCTTGAGACGCCATTACATCCACAAAAACTGACTGTTTGGTGTGCTCTATGGGCTGGTGGAGTCATTGGGCCATACTTCTTCCGAAATAATGCTGGAGAGTCAGTTACCATAAATGGAGACCGGTATAGAGCCATGATAACCGACTATTTTGTTCCCCAATTGGATGGCATGAATGTGGATGAGTTGTGGTTCCAACAAGACGGCGCTACATGCCACACAGCGCACGTCACAATTTATTTATTGAAGGAAACATTCGATGAGCGCATAATTTCGCGGAATGGACCTGTCAATTGGCCACCAAGATCGTGCGATTTGACACCACTGGATTATTTTCTTTGGGGATATGGCTCGTCTACACCAACAAACCAGAAACGTTAGGGGACTTGGAAGCCAACATTCGTGGCGTTATTGCCAACATACGGCCCCATATGCTCGAAAAGTAGTTGAAAATTGGACCTGTAGAATTGGCTTTATTCGAGCCAGCCGCGGCGGCCACATGCCCGAAATCATATTTAAACATTAATGGCATAAAATTATCCTTCTAATAAAGCCAAATTGATGGACATTAAAACGATTTTCTTGTGTTTTATTTCAATTCGAAGTTCTATACCTCTAAAAAAAAACCCATTATAACAAGGATTTAATAAAAATAAGCACTTAACCATTACATTGTAAGGTGTTAAGAAGCTTATCTTTTGAGTGTAGGTAATTGTTTACCGAAATTTGAGATTCGTTGTGTTTAATTTACTCCTAAGTCTGTATAAGATCTCTCCATATTTTCTTTATTTACAACTACTTACGCTCTTTTCCATTCGTTCTTCTCTTTTCTTCATCTTAATATTTACCAAATGTTTACCCCAGACTTTTTTCGATAATCCAATGTTGCCAATTAGTCATTTGTCTTGATATCAACAATGTTATTTCCATTTTTCTCTATGTACAATTTGCTTGTCAAACTCAAATCCATTTAATTTGAAATTGTTTAGAATGTTAAAGTCTAGTCAAATCAACAGCTAAACATTTATTTAGTTAAAATATTTATCAAATGATTAATTATTGTTTGTTTCTTTGGTTTAGGGTTTGGATTTTTTTTTTTCGAAAAATTGTCATGTTAAATATCATGCAAATAGAGTAGAAACACATTTTAATTATTTGTAAAAGAAAACTGTAAACAAGCTAATCGAAAAGTTTAGATTGTGTAGGCGATAGTAGGGAAAGGTTATGGCAAATTATCGAGTTAATTAAATTAGTGGGTTAACCCAGGAGATATTAAATGCTTATCTGAATAATTCAATGAGTTTATTTCCCATCCCAAAAAGGGATTTTCCCAAACTCATACTATAACATATTTTTAATTTATCAATTTTTTAAGATTATTTTTTAAGACTATCACAACCTTGCTCATGCATTGAATATAGTTCCACAGCTTTAATCTTGATGTCTATTTAATTTTAAAACCTAATCTTGATTTGAGTCTGCAGGAGAAACTAACTTAATCTCGTATATAGTTTAGGAGATATCAGAATATCAAAAAAGATCTACTAAATTTAGTGTTTTCGTTTTTCTTAGGACAAAAACTAAGTTAGCTCGATGTTGCTCGATGCTCCCACTATAATAACGTGAAAGGCGTAAGTCTCTTCTTTAGAAGAGTGGAAAAAATGCACCTAAATTTACCGATCGTACAACAAAGTTCAACATTTTCTGCAAAAAGTCAACTTAATTGTTACGCATAATTTAGGCAAAAAGTGTTGCAGTCGTTTAGGCTTAACTTTTTAATGAAATTTTCTTTAAGGGGCAGGTGCCCCTTGCAGTCGACGGATTTCAACCAAAATTAGTAGAGCTGTTTTTTTAGTCCAAGAATAAACGTGTGTCAAATTTCATCAAATTCTGTTGAGAATTCCGGCTTATATGTTGAGAAGAAAATAAAGTGAAACAATAGGGGTCCAAGGCAGGTACCTCAAAAAGTCAAGAGATCTCAACCAAAATTAGTATAACTCTTTTTTGGATCAATTAATAGACGTGTGTCGAATTTCATAAAATTCTGTTGAGAAGTGTGGATTTTACATTAACAACAAAAATAAGTGAACAAATGGGGGTTCAAGGCGGATATCCCAAGGAGTCGACAGATTTAAACTAAAATTAGTAGAACTATTTTTTGAACTAATAAATAGACGTGTGTCGAATTTCATCGAGTTCTGTTGAGTATTGCGGCTTATATATGAGAAGAAAATTAAGTGAAAAAATGGGGGTCCAGGTCAGGTACCTTAAGGAGTCGACGAATTTTAACCAAAATTAGTGGACCTCTTTGCTGAGTTAATTGATAAACGTGAATTGAATTTTATCAAATTCTGTCGAGAATTGCCACTTGTACATTTAAAAGAAAAATAGGTGAATAATTGGGGTCCAAGGCAGATACCCCAAAAAGTCGACAGATTTCAACCAAAATTAGTAGAGTTCTTTTTTGAATTTATTAATAGACGTGTGTTGAATTTCCTCAAATTCTATTGAGAATTGCGACTTGTACATTGAAAAGAAAAATAGGTGAAAAAATGGGGGTCCAGGCAGGTACCCAAAAGAGTCTACGAATTTTAACCAAAATTAGTGGACCTCTTTTTTGGATAAACTAATAGATGTGTATCGAATTTCATCAAAATCTGCTGAGAATTGCGACTTGAAAAGAAAAAATAGGTGAAAAATTGGGGTGCAAGACAGATATCACGAGGATTCGACGAATTTCAACCAAAACTAGTGGAGCTCATTTTTGAATTAATTAATAGACGTGTGTGGAATTTCACCAAATTCTGTTAAGAATTGCGGATTGTACATTAAGAAGAAAAATAGGTGTAAATATAGGGGTCCAAGGCAGGTAACCCAAGTAGTCGACGAATTTCAACCAAAATTAGTGGACCTCATTTTTATATTAATTAATAATTCTGTCGAAAATTGTGACTTGCACATTGAGAAGAAAATTAGGTGAAAAATGGGGGTCCAAGGCAAGTACCCCAAGGAGTCGACGAATTTTACCCAAAAGTAGTGGACCTCTTTTCTAGATTAACTTATAGACGTGTGATAAAATTCATCAAATTCTGTCGAAAATTGCGACTTGTACATTAAAAAGAAAATTAGGTGAAAAATGGGGGGTACAAGGTTCGAACAATGGTATGCAAAATTTCATCGTTGTAGGATCACTCCTTCTATTTTTTGCATTCGTCTTCAAGACGGTCAGAATTTAACAGTCAATGGTAAACGGTATGCAAACATGGTTTCGTACCTCAATACTTCTTCTTCCTCTGTTATACTTGTCTCCCAGTGAAGCATAGGGTCTTAATCCTTTTATATCGAACTTTATTAACAGATATTAGGCATACATCATTCTATAAATAGTTTGCTGCTTGTAACTCCGCATCAATTGAAATTCTATACATTCTAGCAGGTGTACCAATACGACGGCAACTTCCTTGTGGATCCCAACGAAGCGCTTGTCGAGTAATGTTGGTATTTGGCCTTCGAAGTGTATGGCCTATCCACTGCCATTTCCGTTGACATTCCTTTTGTGGAAGCAGGGATTTGGTTTGTCGCATTAAGTAGATCATTTCTTAGGCAATACGACCACCATATATTGAGAATTTGCCCTAGGATTTATTTGCCAAGGTTTGTAGGCGCTTATCGATGGCATTTGTGTGTTTCCAAGTTTCGCAACCGTAATATAAGATGGGCTTGACATTCGAGTTATATATTCGTAACTTAGTTGTTGTTGATATTTGCCGAGATTTTCGGAGAATGCCGAATGCAGATTTTGCCTTATTAATACGCTATTCAATATCCTCGTCGGCGCCATCTTTTGTAGATACAAAACTACTAAGATAATTAGAGATACCTCCACATCCAATAACCTCGTTATCCACATTAAAGTGTGTCGACGGGTTTTGCCATAGCCTCCAGGCAAAATCTTTGTCTTGGAAATATTGATTTCCAGCCCAGCTGCCCGAGATTCAACAGTAATAGCGTTAGTGTTTTTCACCTTCACATCCAATAACCTCGTTATCCACATTGATGTGTGTCGACGGGTTTGCGCCATAGCCTCAAGCCCAGCTGCCCGAGATTCTACGGTAATAGCGCTAGTATATTCTTGAAGGTGACCTAAGCTTTGGCTTAGAAGACAGATGTCATCAGCGTATTCCAAGTCCTCGAGTTGTTTCAAGGGTGTCCATTGGATACCACATCTACCATTCATTGCCGTGCGCATTATATTGTCGTTGACAAGGATAACAAGTATAGGTAACAAGATACATCCTTGCCTTTCTCCAGTAGTAACTTCGAACGGATTAGACAATTTACCTTTATGTAGAACCCGATATTTAAAGAAAATTCTGAACTTAATTCGGGAAATGTATGTGGACATTGCCCGAATTAAGTTCAGAATTTTCCTTGGCATGTTACGTTTTTCTAAAATTCTCCATAGATAGCTCCTGCTGACACTATCGAAGGCCTTCATAAAGTAAATGGGGTGCGGAATTCATAACATTTCTCCAGTAGTATTTTTACTGTGTTGATTAGATCAACACAAGATCGATTCTCTCGGAACCCAAACATATTTTCGCGGTGTGTTTCGGAAACTGCGTCAGATGTTCTATTCAAAATTATTCGACTTAGTATTTTGCTCGGTATTGGAAGAAGTGTTATACCCCTATAGTTATTACAGTCTTTGGAGTCACCCTTTTTTTGGTATTTTGACTAGTATACCTTTATTCCAGGAGGTTGGTAGAGCTCCTTCTTCCCAATGGTGCCACAGTCTCACCGATCCTTCAACATCACATAAAAGCATCTCCGCTGAGATATTGTCATTGCCCGGGGCCTTGTTGCGCTTAACCCCTTGACGTATTTCCACGAGTCTGACTCGTGGTACAATGATTATTAACATGATTATTACGAGTCTGACTCGTTTTGCGACTGTTGTTAAGCATCAAAACTAATTTGTTTAGTGCAAGTTGTATGCGAAAAGTTTTACGCGATCTTTTTTACGCTAATTGATACGTCAAGGGGTTAAGGCTTTTAATGGCATTCTTCACTTCATGTATTGTTGGTGGGCTGTCTGAAATTCCATTGAATATTACTGTCATGGTTGGTTTCATTTTGCACTTCCGTCAGTACTTCTAATCCAATAGAATTGTTAAATGTTGACTGAAAGTGTTCCATTCATCGTATTAATTGTTCATTACATGGTATTAATCTTGCTGATATATGATTCCAACAGGATGAAGCCACATGCCAATTTTATTTCTTTTACATCGGTAGCGTGTTAATGCTGTAGAATGTAATTAATAAGTTTAATAGAAGTTAATTATTACAGAATTTGAGGAATGCAGTGACTGGGGCTCGAACCCAACTAATATATGACATGATATTCTGTATAAAAATACAAGAAAGAAAGAAATTGGTTAAGAAAATTTAATTTTAAATCAAAATTTTTTCATGTTGATTTAATATGTTTACATGTTTGTTAAAATTTTTTGATTCTTAGGCCTATGGTCATGTAAAAATAGCAAACAAAACTTAATTTAAAAGTATCTTTAAATATTTTTCCATTAATTAAACAACAAAAATTTTATGCTTAATAAATCTTTTTCCAAATAATTAACAAAAAAAAAACTCAAGTTCTGCTTTTTATTTAACATTTCATGTTAACAAAGTACTTTTGTGTAAGTTTTAAGTACTTTTTAATGATGGCCGGGAACATTTTTATAAACCTAATATAACAAGTAATTAAAAAAGAATATAAAAAATTATTTTTAATATTTTTCTTTTTTGTTTAATTCATTTACGGAGTTATTATATGCAAAAAAAATCATTAAAGAAATATGACAATAGAAAAAGGAAGAAAAAAATTCAAGGTGTGTCTTTTTAGAAATAATTTGCAAAACAACTCTTAGAGAATACGTTACAAATTTGTAAGAAATTCAAAAAAAAATGTTAACTTTATAATGCAAACAAAAAAAGATATCGGCATGTTCTTAAGATTTAATGTCTTAGAATTAATATTCAAACTCTTTTAAATGTTAAACACGTTTTGGTTTCGATATTATAAGAAATGAATTTTGACGTCATTCAGAAGAAATGTGTCAATAAAAAGAATTTCAAATAATATTTTCAATTTTTAAATATAATTTTGTTTGATAAAAGGGGTACTCAAAATGCACAGGGAATCTCTATTAGAGATACAGTAAAATCGAAAGTTAGATTTCCTTGATTGCCTGAATGCCCCTAATATATACTTGGCTTTATTTTCAAAAAAATAAACGTTAAAATGCAAATATTTTTTTTTTAAGATTAAGATTTTTTAAGCCTTAAACAATTAGAATTCAACAATTTTGTTTACCTTCTTTTTTGGGGTAAATGAGTCATAAATCATTTTACTTTAACCCAAAAAATGTTAAATCCATAAACAAAATGTGTTTATTTTCCCAAGAAAATATCAACGTCAACACAAAATGAGAAAGAATTAGAGAGACTTTGCCCAACATTGGTCTATACTACTGAAAGTCGAGACTATAGATAGTAGAGACTCTAGATAGTCGAGTCTATAGATACATGTCGAGACTATTAGCAATAGTCTCGACATGTATCTATAGACTCGACTAGGCTACAGATTATCAAGAATATATTTAGTCAAGACTACAGTTAAGAGGTAGCCAAAACAATACATAGGTCAGACAGTGGATATTTGGGACTACAGATAGTTCAGACTACAGTAAGTCGTGACTACTGAAAGTGTAGACTATTCAAAGTCTGGACTATTAAAAGTTTGAACTATTGATAATCGATACTATTGTTAGTCTGGATTGCAGATTATCGGGAATATATTTAGACAAAATTTCTAAAGAAATTTTTTCATATAGAAAAAATTTCTAAAGAAATTTTTTTATATAGAAAAAATTTCTACAGAAATTTCTAACGAAATTTTTTCATATAGAAAAAATTTCTAAAGAAATTTTTTCATATAGAAAAAATTTCTAAAGAAATTTTTTCATATAGAAAAAATTTCTAAAGAAATTTTTTCATATAGAAAAAATTTCTAAAGAAATTTTTTCATATAGAAAAAATTTCTAAAGAAATTTTTTCATATAGAAAAAATTTCTAAAGAAATTTTTTCATATAGAAAAAATTTCTAAAGAAATTTTTTCATATAGAAAAAATTTCTAAAGAAATTTTTTCATATAGAAAAAATTTCTAAAGAAATTTTTTCATATAGAAAAAATTTCTAAAGAAATTTTTTCATATAGAAAAAATTTCTAAAGAAATTTTTTCATATAGAAAAAATTTCTAAAGAAATTTTTTCATATAGAAAAAATTTCTAAAGAAATTTTTTCATATAGAAAAAATTTCTAAAGAAATTTTTTCATATAGAAAAATTTTCTATAGAAATTTTTTCATATAGAAAAATTTTCTATAGAAATTTTTTCATATAGAAAAATTTTCTATAGAAATTTTTTCATATAGAAAAATTTTCTATAGAAATTTTTTCATATAGAAAAATTTTCTATAGAAATTTTTTCTTATAGAAATTTTCATGTAGAAAAATTATCTATAAAAAATTTTTTCATATAGAAAAATTTCTATAGAAATTTTTTCATATAGAAAAATTTTCTATAGAAATTTTTTCATATAGAAAAATTTTCTATAGAAATTTTTTCATATAGAAAAATTTTCTTTAGAAATTTTTTCATATAGAAAAATTTTCTTTAGAAATTTTTTCATATAGAAAAATTTTCTATACAAATTTTTTCATATAGAAAAATTTTCTATAGAAATTTTTTCATTTCTAAAGAAATTTTTTCATATCGAAAAATTTATTATAAAAATTTGTTCATATAGAAAAATTTTCTATAGAAATTTTTTCATATAGAAAAATTTTCTATAGAAATTTTTTCATATAGAAAAATTTTCTATAGAAATTTTTTCATATAGAAAAATTTTCTTAGAAATTTTTCTATATAGAAAAATTTTCTATAGAAATTTTTTCATATAGAACAATTTTCTATAGAAATTTTTTCATATAGAAAAATTTTCTATAGAAATTTTTTCCTATAGAAAAATTTTCTTTAGATATTTTTTTATATAGAACAAATTTTCTATAGAAATTTTTTTATATAGAAAAATTTTCTTTAGAAATTTTTTCATATAGAAAAATTTTCTATAGAAATTTTTTTATACAGAAAAATTTCTATAGAAATTTTTTCATATAGAAAAATTTCTATAGAAATTTTTTCATATAGAAAAATTTTCTATAGACATTTTTTCATATAGAAAAATTTTCTATAGACATTTTTTCATATAGAAAAATTTTCTTTAGTTATTTTTTCATATAGAAAAATTTTCGTTAGAAATTTTTTCATATAGAAATAATTTTTTTCATATAGAAAAATTTTCTATAGACATTTTTTCTTATAGAAATAATTTTTTCATATAGAAAAATTTTCTATAGAAATTTTTTCTAGTAGATATTTTTTCTATAGAAATTTTTTCATATAAAAAATTTTTCTATAGAAATTTGTTCATATAGAAAATTAAGTCCACCTATGAAGGTGTAGGGTACAATAATCAACATGACACCGACATCAAAAAAATGTTTTTTTTTTTTGAATTACCGAAAAAATAATTAAAAAAAACCAAAACAAAGGCAAATTAATTAACACTAAAAACTATTACCCAAAGATTTATACTTTATGATACATAGGCCTTACAATAAAAAAGTCTTGAAATAGAAATAATATTTCCAGACATAAAAACTACATTAAGATTGAGGAAAAAAACTTTCAAAAATAACCGAAAACTTTGGGTAAACAACTAAATTTAATTGTCCATAAAATTATACGCTTTTTAAACTTTTTAAACGCAAATAGAAAAATAAAGAAAGAATGTTTTTTTATAATATCACGAAAAGGTTGTGGAATTGACTATATTAATTGTAGACAGGCGATTTAACCCTCTAAGGGCCATGTGGGAAGCATACCTAGCTAGTAAGACTTCTTGGAGTGGTTTCAGAATTTATGTTTAAAAAGATTATAGTCTTAAGTCTGAAAAGATTACAATCTAAAAATACTGCATTCTGCTTTGACAATATGTCACTTTTTAAATAATTCGAAGTCGCTTAAGGAACAACGGCGTCAGTTTTTGACAATATTTGACTGTTGAAACATTTCGAAGTTGCTTAAAGATCAACGGCGCCAGTTTTTGACGGCTGCTGAGTGCAGCCGATAATTTTTTAAACAAGTTCTTCATTTAAATTTGGAAATTTTTGGATCTATATAGAAATTTTGTGCTCTAAACTAAACTTCAAAATTGTCTATGAATTTTATTTTATCAAAAATATGAAACGTTTTTTATGTAGTTTCTTTAACGCTTGTCATTCAAATTTATTTTTTGATTAAAGATTTTTTTGATATTCAAAATATTAGAAAATAAACTTTGTTTTGAAAACCTCAAACAAGTTCTTTTTTGGGAAATAATGACTAAATTCGTAAGCTAAGGCTGACTTTTTTATTTGTAATATTTATAACAAAATCAAATATGTTAATTTTTTTATGGGATTTTTCGGTTCGTAATTTAAACTATACGTTAAGGCTTTTATTTGAATTTTATAATCAAACTTTATGGGCGTTTGAAATGATTTAATCATAGGCCCGAAACGAAAATTGATTTCACATGAGATGTAAATTTATGGTAAAAAACGAGTTAATTAATTTATTTTATTTTTATTTTAAGTCGAATGAATTCCGTAAAATAATTTATGTATTTGATCTAATTTGTTTGAGATGTAAATGAGTATATGACAGGTGATGAGTCTGAATTATGGGATACATTTTTGATCTTTATAAGGAAGTAAATTTTTTGCTATAAAAATTTTTAATTAAATTTTGATTAGAAATTTATTATAGGCTTTAGTTTTAATTATTTGGACATTGGAAAAAGACTTGTAAACATAATTTTGTTACGAATTTTGTGGCTTATAAATATTTTATTTTTATTACAGGCTCTGGACTCTATCTATAACGATTGAATCCTTCAACTGTTTAGTAAAGAAAATTCAAAATTTTTAACAAATTGTAAGTAAATTTAAAATTTTGATAATTTTTAAGTATAAAATTTTAGTCTAATATAATATAAATTTTTTTTTTAATATGTTTCAAAACATAAATATGTTGCTAGCAACATTTAGTCATCAAATCAGTAAACAATAATATCAAACATTATGAATAACTTGTGTATAATTTCTTGCATCATTGCTAAAACTATTACGACATATTGCTTCCTAATTTTAATTATTTAATGTTGCCAGCAACATTATACAAAAATATGTTAATTTATAATTTTAAACATTGCCTACCACAAAATGTTGCCAGCAACATGGAATACCAAGTTAGGAAAAGTCAGATATGACAATAAGCCTTTCATTGAGATCAAATACCTGTTTTTAAAAAAAATATGTAACATCTCATATAAACAATATTTTGTTTAGCAACATGTTGCAGAAACAGTTTTGTTCCTAAAAATAGTAAATTATGTGTGTCTTTAAATAGACATTGCTAAATTTTAGTATAAATTGTTTATATATAATATTTAAAACATGTCTTAGCACTAATTTTACCTTTGCAACATGTTGCAGAAAATTAAACAAAAAAAACGGTTGGAGTGCAATATAAATGATTAAAACATAGCTTTAAAAAAATTATAAAAACATAGCTTAAATTATGCTATTAACCTTATTTAAATATTATTTTTACTTTTGCAACATGTTGCTGAAACATATTTTATTTTTTATTTCTAACAAAAATGTTTAAGAAAATTTGATTAAGTGAAGTTTATATGCAAAAATACAATTTGACCTTTAATGAAATATTATTTTAACCTTCGCTAGCTGTTGATGAAACATATTTTTTTTTTATTTATAAGAAAGAAATATAAGGAAAATTTTTAAAGTGCAGTTTAAATATTAAAAGATGTAAGAATTTTTAAATGAATTCAAGTCTGCAACATGTTGAGGAAATATATTTAATTGTGTATAATAAATGTTGCCAGCCATATCGAATACAAAGTCAGGAAGAGCCATATATAAAATATGTTACTCTGCTTCTAACAACTTTTAAATAAATTAATATAAAATTTCATATAAACAATATTTTGCTTTAACAACATGTTGCTAAAACAATTCTGTTCCTAAATATAGTAAATTATGTATGTCTTTAAATAGACGTTGCTAAATTTTAGTTCAAATTTTATATATATTATCTTTAAACCTTGTCTTAACACTATTTTTACCTTAGCAACATGTTGCAGAAAATTAAAAAAAAAAGTTTTAATATAATTTTTGCTTTTGCAACATGTTGCTGAAACATATTTAATTTTTTATTTTTAACAAAAATGTTCGAGGAAAGTTGATTAGTTGAAGTTTATATGCAAAAAATACCATTTGACCTTTAATGAAATATTATTTTAACCTTCTGAGGTTATCCTTGAAGAAGAAGAATTTTAACCTTCGCAACATGTTGCTGAAACATATTTTTTTTAATTTTTAACAAAAATATATAAGGAAAATTGTTTAAGTAAAGTTTAAATGTTAAAATATATAAGAATTTTTAAATGGTTCTAGTTCTGCAACATGTTGATGAAATATATTTTTTGTTGTATATAACAGCAATATCGAATACAAAGTCAGGAAGATCCATATAAAAGCTATGTTATTCTGCTTCTAATAACGTTTAAATAAATCAATATGAAATTATATAAACTTTCATATAAACAATATTTTGCTTTGGCAACATTTTGCTGCAACATATATTTTTTTTAATTTATAAGGAAAATGTTTAAGGAAAATTGTTTAAGTTGTTAAGTTTAGACGTTAAAATTATATATAATAATTTTTAAATGGTTCTAGTTCTGCAACATGTTGACGAAATATATTTTATTGTATATCATAAATATTGCCAACAATATCGAATACAAAGTCAGGAAGAGCCATATATAAAGTATGTTACCCTGATTTTATAATCAAATAAATTAATATAAAATTATATAAAATTTCATATAAAGAAGATTTTACTTTCGCAACATGTTGCTGAAACAATTTTTTTCTTAAATAAAATAAATTATGTATAGCTGACACATTTCTAATTCCCAGTTCAAATAATATATATGTATATTTGTTAAAAACTAGTTTTTCTTCTGCAACATGTTGCTAAACAAATTAAAAAGATTGTTAAAGTGTTGTTCAAATGTTAAAAAAGTCGTCCGTATTTAAGCATTGTCAATATTTAAACCTTGTTTAAACATTGTTGTTACCTTTGCAACATGTTGCTGAAACATATTTTCTGTACTAATAGGTTAAATGTTAATATACATAAATGCATAAGTATTTTGGCATGATTTCAATACTATTATTATTTAACTAGAAAATGTTGCTCATCGTAAAATGTTGCCAGCAACATCGAGTTAAATAAATAAAGTTCAGTGTATATTTTTAAACTGATTCAAGGACTAGTTTAATTTCTGCAATAAACTTTGCTTATATGTTATTTTTACTTTTGCAACATGTTGCTGAGACATATTTGTGTACTAATAGGATAAATGTTAATATATACATAAGTATTTTGACTTCATTTGAATACTATTATAACTAAAGTGGAAAATGTTGCTCATCGTAAAATGTTGCCAGCAGAGTTCAATAGATAAAATTCATACTGTTTTAAGGACTAGTTTTATTTCTGCAATAATCTTTCTTTATATATTGTATTTATCTTGCAACATGTTGCTAAAATATATTTTTATAAGGAAAATTGCTTGTTAAGTAGAAAATGTTGCTCATAAAACTTTAAGTGTTGCAGCAACATAGAGCTCCAAGCATAAAATTCGACACGTTTTTTCCACATTGTCTGCAGGACTAGTTTTATTTCTGCAATAAACTTTGTTTTTACATTCTATTTACTTTTGCAACATGTTGCTGAAACATATTTTTTATTTATAAGAAAAATTTCTAAGCTGCAGTTGATGTGATAAAATTTATATAAAAAGTACTTTAGCATTCCTAAGGCTATTTTTATTTCTGCAACATGTTGCTGAAACATATTTTTTCATTATACGTAAATGCCTAAATATCCTAAAAAGCTCATTTCACATTGTCTAAAGGATTAGTTTTATTTATGCTAAAAACTTTGCTCATATATTTATTTACTTTTGCAACATGTTGCTGAAACATATTTTCTTATTTAGAAGAAAAATTGCTGAAATACAGTTGATATGTAAAAAAACTATATTATAAGTAGTTCAATATTGCTTTAAGGCTATTTTTATTGCAGCAACATGTTGCTGAAACATATTTTTTGATTATAAGTAAATGACTAAATATACTAAAAAGCTCATTTCAGCAAACCTAATTGAATTCTATTCTTAATTTTAAATTTAAATGTATTTGGACATTGTTGCAAACCATTTTTATTTCTGCAACATGTTGCTGATTTAGATTTTTTAATATACTAAATGTAAAAAGAAAACATATCAATATTCTAAGAAGTAATGGCAAAGGCAGTTTATATGATATTAACATATTTTGAAGATGATATTACTTCCGCAACATGTTGCTGAAACAAATGAACTTTTAATTAAAATTCCCATATCTTTGGATATCTTTTATATTTTAAAATGTTTAATTATTATGTAATACAAACATTAAAATGTATGTAAGTCCAATAAAATTAATTGTCTCTGCAACATGTGTCTGAAACATATTTTCCTTAAAACTGATTTTTTTTTTTTTTTTGTTGAAGTTTCGAGAAGATATTTTAAAATCTAACCTAATTCGATAAAGTTAAAAATTTCTAAAACATTGTAATCCGAAGAGGTATTTTAAAAAATGTTGCTGAAACATATTTTTTAGTGATTCTGGTAAAAGATTTCAAACTCTATCAAAACTTCTGACACATGTTGCTGAAACTGATTTTTAAACTATATTTTTCTTTTGCAACATTTTGCAATTTTTCTGAGTATTGTATGAAATGTTTCTAAACATTTTTACAATATTGTTAAAAAAATTATGCTTGAATTTTCTTTTCAAAACAAAACGAAATTTTCTAAACCACAATCATAAATTCTATCTAAATCCCTGTCATTACTATCAAAAAAACTAAAAAGCAAATACCCCAAATTGTCATATAAATGTTAGAAAGTTTTTTTTTTTTTTCTTGGTTTCTTTATATTCAAAACTTTTTAAACATAATTTTCTCACAGATGACAAAATAATTTATTTATAAACATTTTCTTTGGTAGCAACTTGTCTCCCATATCATCTTCTTGAAATTGTTGTATGTCCCCACCGAAAACAACCCACCAGATATTAAAGGAGAATTTTTCGAAAATTCTCTGACAGATGCAGAAATGATGACATGAAATTCTTTTATTTATTTAAATATTTTTTTCTTGTTTACGAAAAAGTAACAAAACAAGAACTATTTTTATTAGGAAATAAAGGAAAAAAAACTATGCAAAAGAGAATGAAATATTTTTAGATAAAAGTAGAAATTTTAGTTTAATGGTATGTCAGCAAAAATAAGACATTTATGTTAATATAAACACAGTGACCAAATAATTGCAACATGTTGAGGCAACATTTTGATAACAAATAATAAGATTATAAGTTCAAATGGAACAAAGTGGTAAAGTGGTAATTCTGAACTCTGCAACATGTTGCTGAAACATTTAGTGTTTTGTATACATGAATCTATAGGATTCATATATAGAAAAACATTACTAAAAATTGTTAAAATGACTTAGGATGACTTAAATATTATTTCATGAACATTTAAACTTCAGCAACATGTTGCTGAAACATAAATTTAATTTTTATGTTTAATTAACAAATGTCTAATATTTTGTAAATAAATGCTAAATTGTTAAATTGTTTAATAATTTTTATATTTTCCTACATGTTGCCAGCAAAACAATTTAACTATCAACTAAAATGTAGCTTATCAACTTTTTTTATATTCCGCAACATTTTATGAAGAGTTTGTTTTACAATCAATTTTCTTCTTAAACACTTATTTGAAAAGCTCGTTATTCTTCTTTTTGCACTTCAAGACACTGTACCCTTACAAGTCAAAAGCTAGAAAAAAAACGTATTTGAAATCTTTCAAATATTTGTATTGCAAAAACTATTTTATTTCATTTCTTAGTATTTCTTTGTTCGTCTCTTCTTCTTGATACAAATGTCATAGAACAATGTTTCAAGGAATATGAATAATATTGTAAGAATGTTGCTGATATGCTGCTGGCGCTAGAGCAGCAGCTCTTGTTGTAGTCTTTGTTGAAATATAATATAGCATTTTTCTTTTTTTTTTTTTTTTTTTTTTGTTAGCTAATTTGTTATAAATTTAAAAGGAAATTATTAGCTATATTTTGTAAGGTCATTATTTAATTTAAATAACAAGTGCAACATGTTGCTAGAAATATTAAGTATTTTTAAAAATGATTTCCAATGAAATGAAATACATTGGTAAATAGGGTTAAAATGGCTGAGAAATCAATATGACAATCTTATTTTATGATTATTTAAACTTTAGCAACATGTTGCTGAAACATTTTTTTCTTTTACCGAAACGTTTTTATATGTCCTATAAATTATTCATCAAATGGGGTTGAAAATATTTAAAAAATTATAATTAAACCAAATTAAAATATAACTTTTTTACTAATGCAACATGTTGCTAGAAACATTAAGTGCTTTATACATGAATTCTGCAAAAAAAAATTTAAAAACTTTTACAAGGACTATTAAAATCTATTTTTCAACGTAGTAAAAACTTCAGCAACATGTTGCCGAAACATTTTTTCTTTGACCTAAAGATTTTTATCACTACTAAAAGTTATTGATGAAATGGTGTTGAAATATTTAAAAAATTATATTTGAACTAAATTTAAATATAATATCTTACTAATGCAACATGTTGCTAGAAACATTAAGTATTTATACATGAATTCTGCAAAAAGTTTTATTAAAAACTTTTACAAGGCCTATTAAAATACATTTTTTAATATAATTAAAAGTTCAGCAACATGTTGCTGAAACATTTTTTCTTTAACCTAAATATTTTTATATTTCACAGAAATTATTGATGAAATAGAGTTAAAATCATTTAAAAAATATATTTGAACCAAATTAATATATAATTTTTTACTAATGCAACATGTTGCTAGAAACATTAAGTGTTTTATACACAAATTCTGCAAAAAGTTTTATTCAAAACTTTTACAAGGACTATTAAAATTTATTTTTCAACATAATTAAAACTTCAGCAACATGTTGCTGAAGCATTATTCTTTAACCTAAACTTTTTTATCACTCCTTAAAATTATTGTTGAATGGCGTTAAAATATTTTAAAAAAATTTAAATGTAATATTTTACTAATGCAACATGTTGCTAGAAATATTAAGTGCTTTATATATGAATGCTGCAAAAAGTTTTATTAAATACTTTTACCAGAGCTATTAAAATCTATTTTTTAATGTAATTTAAAGTTCAGCAACATGTTGCTGAAACATTTTTTTCTTTGACCTAAACATTTTTATATTTCCTAGAAATTATTGATGAAATAGAATTAAAATTATTTAAAAAATTATGTTTGAACCAAATTTAAGAAAAATTATTTTACCAGTGCAACATGTTGCTAGAAACATTTAGTGTTTTTTACATGAATGCTACAAAAAGTTTCATAAAAACTTTTTCAAGAATTGTTAAACTCTATTTTTCAACATAATAAAAACTTCAGCAACATGTGTCTGAAACATGTTTTTCTTTAACCTAAAAATTTGTATCACTCCTAAATATTACTGATGGAATAGTGTTAAAATATTTAAAAAAAATTATATTTGAACCAAATTTAAATATAATTTTTGACTAAAGCAACATGTTGCTAGAAACATTAAGTGTTTTATACATGAATGTTGCAGAAAGTTTTATTAAAAACTTTTACAAGAGCTATTAAAATCTATATTTTAACATAATTACAACCATTTTTATTTCTGCAACATGTTGCTAAGACATATTTTTCTTCAATCTTAAAGTCTAGTTAACTTCTAGATAACACTTTTGAAGAGCTTTTCGAGTGATTTAAATACTATAATTGGATTTCAAGATTATTTTTACTTCTACAACATGTTTCTGAACAAATTTTTTTGACATTTATATATTTAACATTTATATATTTAAATGTTCTTTTTTGCAACATGTTGCTGAAACATATCTTCTTTAATATGAAAGTCTTAATAGAAATACTTTTGAAATACTAAAACTAGATATAAATTTTATTTAAATATAAAGTTTTTTACTTTCGCAACATGTTGCTGAAGCATATTTTTTTTAAATTCTGAAATTATAGAAAACATGAATAAAATTCTGTTTAAGATATTAAAAAAAAATATTCATCTAGTGTTTGAACTAGTTTTTTTTACTTCTGAAAAAAATATACTTAAAAAAAATAAAAGCCACAGATTGCCCTTATTCCTGAACATGTTGCTAAAACATAGTTTTTTAAACTTCAATATCTGAGTATTCCAATTAACCTTGATTTGACAATATAAATTTAAACTTTATTCAATGACTATTTTTGCTCTTTGCAACATGTTGCTGAAAAGTACTTATCTCAAATTATGAAAGACTAAAGATTTAAAAAAAAATTTGGTAAAATGCAATTTAAATAATCTAAAAATGTTCACTTGTATCTTATTTAAGACAAATTTTTCTTCGGCATCATGTTGCTAAACATATTTTTCTAAAATTTTAATTTCCTATAACATGTTGCTCAAACATAGTTTTCTTAACTTGGAAATCTGAATAAAACAGTTAATTTTAATCAAATAATTTAAAATTAAACTTATTTTAAGGGTTTTTACTGCTCCTTGCAACATGTTGCTGAAAAGTATTTTTGTTAAACATAAAAAAGGACTTCGTTTTTTTAAAAACTTTAGTTAAATACAGTTAAAATAATTTAAAAATGTCCACTTGTACCTAATTTAAGAAAAAAATTTCTTCTGCAACATGTTGCTGAAAAATATTTTTCTTAAATTTAAAAATCTGAATTTATTTTCAACAAAAATTTTGTAAATATCCTAGAATTCATTAAATTTTAATTTGAAAATTCTCATTTGATCCTTATTAAAAGGCTTTTTTATCCTTTGCAACATGTTGCGGAAACGTAATTTTCTTAAATATTAAAATAATGCAGAACTTTTTTAAATTAAAAGTTTAAAAATGTTCAAGTAAACATTCAATCAATCTAACATTGAAACATTTTTGTTTGAAATATGATGCGGAAATTTTTCTATAGATACATTTTTCTTCTGTAACATGTTGCTGAAACAAAGTTTTCTTAAATTTAGAAACATTAATTTCTTTTAAACTAAAATTTTGCAATTCATCCAGAATTCATTTAACTTTATTTTGAAAATACTAATTTAAACCATATTAAAAGACTATTTTATTCTTCGCAACATGTTGCTGAAACTTAGTTTTCATAAATATAAAAATAATGTAGATCTTTTTGAAATTAAAATTTAAATGTTTTAAAAATGTACAAGTAAACATTTAATCAATCTAACATTGGAACATTTTTGTTTGAAACATGTTGCTGAAATTTTTCTTTAGATACATTTTTCTTCTGCAACATGTTGAAACATATTTTTCTTAAATTTAAAAATATGAATTTCTTTTTAACATAAATTTTGTAAATCTTCCAGAATTCATTTAACAGAAATTTTGTAAATCTTCCAGAATTCAGTTAACTTGGTTTTGAAAATTGAAACCTAATTAAAAGACTATTTTTATTCTTCGCAACATGTTGCTGAAACGTAGTTTTCTTTAATATAAAAACAATGCAGAATATTTTTAAATTACAATTTCAATGTTTTAATAATGAACAAGTGAACATTCAATCAATCTGACATTAGAATATTTTTTTTTTTTTGCAACATGTTGCTGAAACATATTTTTCTTAAGTATAAAACTATATTTTAGAGTAATATAAACATTGAAATGTACTCTCTCCAATAAAATATAAAGCAAGTTTTTTAAAATGCAATTTAAAAGATAAAAACATTTTTTTATCTAACATAAGTAAATTTTTTCATCTGCAACATGTTGCTGAAACATATTTTTCTTAACCATGTAACTTTTGTATATTTTAATATAATACAAATATTGTCATGTATGCAAACTCAAGAAATAAAACTACAAGATTTAATAAAAAAATGTTGCGCAACATAATTCTAGCATACCAATGTTGCAATATATTGCAACGTTGCTATATAAGAAATATATGTCTTGTTTAATATTTTAAAAATTTGCTTAAATTTCTGTTAAGTTTTCTAAGGTCGTCCATTGCCCAAAAAAATGTTTCTCTATTTATTCTTATGTTTTTTTTTCTGACAAATGTTTTGACTTTTAGTTTAATTTTTTTTCCATAAATTTTTTGTATACTTCAGAAATATTTATTTATATTTTGGTAATGGTTTGGAAATAATTAAGTAATATATTATGCAATTTTGTAATCAAACACACATTTTCTCGCACATAATTAATGTTGGCTAAGATTTAAAGTGATGTTGCTGCTGTTTGGCTATGCTTTAGAAATTTAATGAATATATACAAATATTATACAATATTTAAGTAGTTTCAATTTAAACTGTGGGTAGTTCATCATTATGTGGTATTTGTTTTTATTATAAAGTATTCGAATTTTTTGCTAAAAGTATTTTAAACAGTATTTTTTCAAGTACAATATTTCAATTTTTTCCGAGGAGCTAAAATAATAGCAAAAATTATAATAAAGTATCTATACAGCTAAATGTTTAGCAACATGTTGCAGAACTGAATATAGTATTTAGATTAGTAGATAGAGACGTTTGATAGTTTTTAATAAACTTAAGTACTAGTTTTTAGAATATATTGCTTTTTAAGTTATTAATTTCATATCTTAGTCTTTAATTTGAAAAGCAATATGTTCTAGCAACATGTTGCAAATGTTATAAATAGCCTTAAAACATAGTGCAGTTTCTATAATATTTATATAAACTTCCAAATCTTAAATAACATAAGTTTTAGCAACATGTTGCAGAAGTAAACTTTTTTGAATCATATACATAAAGGCTATGAATTATAGAAAATGTGTGTTCAGCAACATGTTGCTAAAGGAAAAAAATTATTTAATTATAAAATAAATAACCTTAAAACATGGTTCAAATTCCAAAATATTTATACAAACTTCCAAATTTTGGATAACATAAGTTTTACAAACATGTTGCAGAAGTAAACATTTTTGAATTATTAACATAAAGTCTATGAATTATAGAAAATGTGTTTCAGCAACATGTTGCTAAATGAAAAAATTTGATTTAATTATAAAATACTACATTTTAACAAAATTCTCTAGGTAGTTATCGAGTTCTGGCTATTTTAAATAATAAATTAGAAAGATATATTTCAGCAACATGTTGCGAAAGCAAATAAATCATATAAAGAAAGGCTTAAAGAACGATTTTTAAATCAGATATTCTTATTTCTATACATTTTATTAAAGAAAAATATAAATATCGAAAAAACTTCTAAGCATTTTTAACATCAAAATATTTTCTATGTAATAAATTTTTAATAATGACAAAATTTTGTAGAACCCACGACCATCAACATAAATTCTGGTTCAACTAAAATTAATTTCTTTCAATTAAATTGCATGGGCACCGCGATTTACATGTTTTCATTAACTCTTTCAAGTTGATACTAAATTCAAATTTGCATTAACGTAAAAGAATAAACAGAAACTTGTCAAAACAAAAATCTTTGTCTTCATTACCAGCTGATAGTTGGTTAAAGTACAAAGTAAATGTAGATTAATAAAGGATAGGAATACAAAACATAAAGGAAAAAACTATGGTGGATAAGTTCGTCTAACTGAATCGATCATATGGTCATAGGTGAAATAGAAATGAGTGTTAATATAATTCTCGTTTTCAATTTCGCTTAAGAATTCAGTTAAATAGATGATCTTAACTACTGGCATCTAACAGTTGGTGACACAGTGTGCTGATGAAGTCCGTAGCGGGACAGAAAATGCAGCATTCCACACTGCTAAGTGTCACATAGTTTTTTCAGTATTCCTAAAATTTATTCATCTAATTTAAAAATCATAAATTAAAAAAATAATTTATGACATGAACCTGAGCCCGACTCGAACCCACGACCATCAACATAAATTCTGGTTCAACTAAAATTAATTTCTTTCAATTAAATTGCATGGGCACCGCGATTTACATGTTTTCATTAACTCTTTCAAGTTGATACTAAATTCAAATTTGCATTAACGTAAAAGAATAAACAGAAACTTGTCAAAACAAAAATCTTTGTCTTCATTACCAGCTGATAGTTGGTTAAAGTACAAAGTAAATGTAGATTAATAAAGGATAGGAATACAAAACATAAAGGAAAAAACTATGGTGGATAAGTTCGTCTAACTGAATCGATCATATGGTCATAGGTGAAATAGAAATGAGTGTTAATATAATTCTCGTTTTCAATTTCGCTTAAGAATTCAGTTAAATAGATGATCTTAACTACTGGCATCTAACAGTTGGTGACACAGTGTGCTGATGAAGTCCGTAGCGGGACAGAAAATGCAGCATTCCACACTGCTAAGTGTCACATAGTTTTTTCAGTATTCCTAAAATTTATTCATCTAATTTAAAAATCATAAATTAAAAAAATAATTTATGACATGAACCTGAGCCCGACTCGAACCCACGACCATCAACTTTTTATTATTAAAAATTTTTGTACAGAAACATTTTAAAACAATGTAAAGAAAAAATTTTAAATCGAAAAAATGTTGAATTTGTCAAAATGTCAAGAAAATATGTTTCCGCAACATGTTGCAGAAGTTTTAAAAAATGCTTAAGATATAGAGATTTTAATAAATTAAGCTTCACATAAAAAAATGTTCTATGGAAACATTTTTAATATATTCAGACTTTTAGTTTTTTAAAAAACAAATTTCAGCAACATGTTGCAAAGAAGAAATATTTTTGTTTCAAGCTCTTATGTTGATTTTTAAATAACTTAAGCAGTTTCTTAACCATATTTATTTTAAAAAATAATTATTTCTTCTTCTTTTTAGAGAATATGTTTCAGCAACATTTTGAAGTTGTAAAGAAAAGGCTTGATCTTTAAAACATTTCAAATGTTCTTAAATGTAAAAACACTTCTTAATTTATAAAAATTATATTTCAGCAACATGTTGCTCAAAAAAAAACAAATTTCAGAAACATGTTGCAAAGAAAAAATGTTTCTGTTTAAATCACTTATGCTGATTTTTCAATAACTTTAGCATGTTTCTAAATCAGATTTTCTTTAATGTATAATTATTTATTCTTGTTTTTAGAGAATATGTTTCAGCAACATATTGAAGTTGTGAAGAAAAGGCTTGATTTATAAACCATTCCAAATGTTCTTAAATACATAAAGACTTCTAAATTTATAAAAATTATGTTTCTGCAACATGTTGCTAAAAAACAAATTTCAGCAACATGTTGCAAAGAAAAAAATGTCTCTGTTTCAATCTCGTATGTTGATTTTTTAATAACTTTAGCATGTTTCTTAATCAGATTTTCTTTAATATATAATTATTTATTCTTGTTTTTAGAGAATATGTTTCAGCAACATATTGAAGTTATGAAGAAAAGGCTTGATTTATAAACCATTCCAAATGTTCTTAAATACATAAAGACTTCTAAATTTATAAAAATTATGTTTCAGCAACATGTTGCTAAAAAACAAATTTCAGCAACATGTTGCAAAGAAAAAAATGTCTCTGCTTCAATCTCTTATGTTGATTTTTTAATAACTTTAGCATGTTTCTTAATCAGATTTTCTTTAATATATAATTATTTATTCTTGTTTTTAGAGAATATGTTTCAGCAACATATTGAAGTTGCAAAGAAAAGGCTTGATTTATAAACCATTCCAAATGTTCTTAAATATATAAAGACTTCTAAATTTATAAAAAATATGTTTCCGCAACATGTTGCTAAAAAACAAATTTCAGCAACATGTTGCAAAGAAAAAATATTTTTGTTTTAATACCTTATGTTGATTTTTAAATAACTTAAGCAGTTTCTGAAACATATTTTCTTTTAAATATAATTATTTCCTCTTGTTTTTAGATAATATGTTTTAGGAACACATTGAAGTTGTAAAGAAAAGGCTTAATTTTTAAAACATTTCAAATGTTCTTTAATGTATAAACTCTTCTAAATTTATAAAAAATATGTTTCAGCAACATGTTGCTGAAGACAAAAAATTGGATTTAGATTTTACTATCGAACTATAAAAGGAAATTTCATAATATTCACCGGATTTTTAAAATTTGCCTCAGCAACATGTTGCTAAAGTTAACAATTGCCTTTAAATTTGTTTAAAATGTATCAAATCATTTTATGAATACTTTAACTTAAATACTCAGACTTTTGTCTTACAAAAAATAAATTTTAGCAACATGTTTCAGGAGCAACAAATAGTACTTGAAGTTGATCTAATATTGCTTTATTTGTCCATTAAGTCATTAATAAAATAGTCTTCACATTAGGTTCAAAAACATATTTTAAACCATTTTAAAACTTCTTTACGATTTTTCTAAAATATTTGAAAATTTTACATGTTTTGAATATACATATTAGGTTGAGCAACATGTTGCAGAAGAAATTAAGTCCTTGAATTACATAAAAAAATTGTTTTTTTTTAGTATTAATCAAAAATCACAATTTAGCAGATATTTCGTTGTTCATTTTAAGAAAAATATGTTTCAGCAACATGTTGCAGAAAAAATTAAGTCTTTGAATTATATAAAAAATAAATGTTTTTTTAAAGTATTTATCAAAAATCATAATTTAGCAGATATTTTGTTATTTATTTTCAGAAAAATATGTTTCAGCAACATGTTGCAGAAAAAATTAAGTCTTTGAATCATATAAAAAAAGTATATTTTTTAAGTATTTATAAAAAATCATAATTTAGCAGATATTTTTTTAATTTATTTTCAAAAAAAATATATTTCAGCAACATGTTGCAAAAAAAATAAAAGTCTTTGAATTAAATAAAAAAGTGTTTTTTAAGAATTTATCGAAAATCATATTTCAGCACCTATTTTGTTGTTTATTTTCAGAAAAATATATTTCAGCAACATGTTGCAGAAAAAATTAAGTCTTTGAATTATATAAAAAAAAGTATTTTTTTTAGTAAATATTTATAAAAAATCATGATTTAGGAGATATTTTGTTATTTATTTTCAGAAAAATATGTTTCAGCAACATGTTGCAGAAAAAATTAAGTCTTTGAATTTTGTAAAAAAAAGTATTTTTTTAAGTATTTATCAACAATCATAATTTAGCAGATATTTTGTTATTTATTTTCAGAAAAATATATTTCAGCAACATGTTGCAGAAAAAAATAAGTGTTTCAATTATAGAAAAAAAAGTGTTCTTTTAAAAGTATCAATCAAAAATCATAATTTAGCAGATAGTTTGCTATTTATTTTCAGAAAAATATATTTCAGCAACATGTTGCTGCAGTAAATCAGACGTGAGCTTAAGTATTCGGTAAATGTTATGTAGCCTATTGTCTCTATTTCAAAATTTTATTTTAAATTCAAAACATATTCGAAACATCAAAATAAAAATGCGTTTGATTTTATTCCCACGTTCATAAATTTGTTTATAAACATTTTGTAGGTTTTTCTTTATCTCCATTGTTTGTTTTTGGCAAATAAATAATGTTTGACTTTTTTTCCCAAATATATAATTTTAGTTTGAAAAAAAAAAAATGAACAGAATTATACAAACGATTTCTCTGTTATTTCAAATTCAATGCCATCATCATTGTTCTAATAATAGACTTTTTCGAAATCTGTGCAAAAGATTAGAATGAATTATTCGAAAGACTTCTCTCTTTGAGCTGCAAATAAATTGCAGTCGATTTGACTTTAAAAGGCATTAATTTCTAATGTACATTAATTGCTTTTCTAAAAGTTTATTAAGCCATAAAAATAATTTGTACAATGAAATTTGAAAACGCTTAAACAAAATTACCAAATTGGAAATAATTCAATTTACATGCCAATTTAATATGATTTAATTGATATATTATTTGAAATTATATATTTCAAATATTTTTCTTTTTATAAGGTGTTATTATAAATTGTATAATCTTTGGAAAAAAAAACTTTAAATTAAATTACTTCACACTACTTTTTATGGTTTCAAATCTATTTTTTTATAATTTGTTTGAGATATTGCTAGATATGGTTATATATGAATTAATTGAAATCGAAGTTTCAAGATCAAGAAATTTAAATCTCTTAAATAACATCATTTCCATTGAATTTTTGCGAAATTTCAATGTATTTTTGAAACAAATTTAAAACCAAATTTTTTTCTTTGCAACATGTTGCTAAACATTTGTTTCTTAAGGATAAACTGGATAACTTTTGTTAAATAATACATTAGAGTTCAAAAACTTTAAAAATTAATATTTAAAACTTAAATCCATGGCATTTTTTTCTAGCAACATGTTGCAGCAACATATCTTTTTTAAGCTAAAACTAATTTAATATTTCTAAAAACATTACTAACGTCTAGTACAGCTATCAAATAACTGTTTTCAATTGCTCAACATGTTGCCAAGACATATTCTTTGCAAAGTAAAGTGCAATTGTAGAACGTTTTTAACATTGAACATTTTTGTATAGAAACATTTTTAATATTAAATAATTTTGTATAGAAAAATTTTAATATCGAAAAAATTTCAGCAACATGTTGCAGAAATTTTAGAAAAGTCTTAAATTTATATGTTTTGTATTTCTATACAATTTGTTAAAGAAAAATATTAATATCAAAAAAGTTTCTAAACATTTTTAACATCGAAATATTTTCTCTTTGATAAATTTCTAATAAAGACAAAATTTTGTGGAACCTTTTTAAAATTAAACATTTTTGTATAGAAACATTGAAAAACTTTTTAAAGATAAATTTTAAAATCGAAAAACTTGTGAATTTGTCAAAATTTTAAGAAAGTATGTTTCAGCAACATGTTGCAGAAGTTCTAAAAAATGCTTAAATATCAAGGTTTTAATAATTAAAGTTCAGCATAAAAAAATTTTCTATGAAAACATGTTTAACATCGAAATATTTTCTATGCGACCTTTTTTTAAAAATGAAATAATTTTGTAAAATCTTTTTGACATTGAAAATTTTTGTATAGAAACACTTTTAAACATCAAAAAAATTTGTATAGAAATTGTGTAATGAATTTGTTATAATTTCAAGAAATTATGTTTCAGCAACATGTTGCAGAATTTTTAAAAAAGGATCAAATAAATCAATTAAATTATCAACTTTTTCATTAACATGAAAATTTTAAGAAAAAAAAAGAAAAAATATTCGTTATATTGGCATCATTTCCCAGACTCTTAACTTAAAGAAAAATATATTTTAGTAAAGCTTCACTTTAAATAAATGATATTTAAGAAACAAAAGCTTCAGCAACATGTTTCAGAAATAAAATGTAGTTTAAAACTGGGTTCGATGGGAATTTTAAATGATTCAAAAAAATATTTTCCAACAAATTCAAAAAACTACAAAATGTTTAAGCAACATGTTGTTAAAACAATCTCCTAGCTTTAAAAAACATATGTGTCTGCAACATGTTGTAAAAGTAAAAATATGTAGTATATTTAATAGGGTTCTAAATAATTTTTAATATTTGCGCAATTAGATTATATATATGGATAAACTATTTGAAAGAAATTATGTTTCAGCAACATGTTGCAGAGTTCAAAAATAAGCTTTAAATTGAGTTTAAACTCAATTTTTCAATAGTCTTTTCAATAGTCTTAAAAAACATGCTCCAAAAGTTATATAAACTTTTAGAATTATGAGAAACATATTTCAGCAACATGTTGCAAAAGCATAAAACGGTCTTGAAATAGTTCAAAAAATATTTTTAAATATTAAATTCTTAAAACATTTCAAGTGGTCTTAAAAAACTGTCCAGAAGTTACATAAACTTCATTAAAATATTTCAGCAACATGTTGCAAAAGCACAAAACATGTTGCAGAAGCACAAACAATGTTTTTAAATTGAGTTTAAAACAAATTCTTAAAACATTTCAACGGGTCTTAAGAAAATATGTTCCAGAAGTTGTATAAACTTTTAGATTTATCAGAAAAACATTTTAGCAACATGTTGCAAAAGCACAAAACATGTCGCAATAGCACAAAAAATATCTTTAAATTGGGTTCAAACCCAAATTCTTAAAACATTTCAACTGGTCTTAAAATAACATGTTCCAGAAATTGTATAAACTTTTAGATTTATGAGAAACATATTTCAGCAACATGTTGCAGAAGCATAAAACGGTCTTTAAATAGTTCAAACAATATCTTTAAATTAAGTTTAAACCCAAATTCATAAAACATTTTAACTAATCTTAAGAAACATGTTCAAGAAGTTGTATAAAGCTTAAGATTTTAGTGAAACATGTTTCCGCAACATGTTGCAGAGGTACAAAACGGTCTTTAAGTAGTTCAAAAAATATCTTAAAATTGAGTTTAAACACAAATTCCAAAAACATTTCAACAGATCTTAAAAACCAGTTGTAAAAACTTAAAGATTTATGTAAAACATGTTTTCGCAACATGTTGCAGAACCAAAAAATGATCTTTACATAGTTAAAAAATATTTTTAAATTGGGTTCAAACCCAAATTCCTAAAACATTTCAACAGGTCTTAAAAAACATATTCAAGAACTTGTATAAACTTTAAGATTTATGTAAAACATGTTTCCGCAACATGTTGCAGAAGCACAAAATGGTATTTATATCATGTATAAACATAAAAAAATGTCTTTTAATTTCAGCAGAAATTAATTTAAACATTCTGGCTTTTATTTTCTTTCAGTCTTGACTATATTTTAGCCACAAACATATTTCTTTGTTTTTTAACATAAATTACAAAATTCAGGTTTATTACTGCAGTCTGCAGATAATATCATTACAATCATTTCTAAAGGAATTTATAACTCTTAAATACATTTTCTTGCTAAAATCAATACTACTCTGGCAAACAAAAGCAGCAAAAATCAAGATTTAACCAACAAACGAACTGATGTCCTCAAATGATAAGGAAAAGCAATAAGAAAAAATATGTCATCTGAAAATGGAAATCCCTGTAAGCTGATTGTTAGCAATATTGGCTTTCATGATTGGTAATTGTTACCTTTATTAACGACAACAGAATTCAATGGAAAGCCAAGGAAATATTGTACTATAAATAATTCGTTTAATGTTAGTAACCAATTAGATATTAAATATCCTTGACATTTGCTTAGAAGGATTTGAATTTCATTAGCTAGAAAACAAATAAAATGTTCGATGATTTATTTGGAGCTTAGATATTTTTTTTATTGGAAAATTAATAAAATAGAAAAAATGTTTATAAACATTTTTGCAAAGACAGTTTTTCTTTAGAAAACATTTCTATAATTAACATTTTTCAATCAAAACCTTTAAATGTATCCCTTTGAAAAGTCGTTAAATTTAAATTTATTTCAATGATAAGAGGAAACAGTTAAGTCAACATTACAATAAATCTCCGTCGTGTCAAATTAATGTTGTGTCAATGTTATTTATGCGTTTTGTTTAAATAGTAAGGCATACTTTTAGGCTCTCAAACTACAACAAACAAGCATACACTAACACAATCTGTCATTTATATATCCGGTTAACATCCTGCCAGACACACAAAATACATTTTTTGTTTTCGTTTAACAAATGAACAAATATACGCACTCAGGATCAGGAAATGTCCTGCAGTTTATATGTTTGTTTTTCTTGTTTAAATGAAAATTCACAGAAGTTCACAAAAGGGACCGGGACTAAGTTTTAGATACCTAAGGCACAGCAATGAATTCCCAATTCATGTGAAAAAAAAACAAGTAGAAAAGTCGGTTAGAAACGACTATATAAAACCCTAGACAGTTGATGGCAAATTAGACCACTTAACAAAAAATTTGGAAATGTCATCAATTTGTTATAAACTTCACGGTACCAAACCAGATTCTACCCCGATCGGTTGACCTAAAAGGATCGGACCAATATTTCTGAGAGTTTCTTAAATCAGCATAAATCATTCCCATCTACTATAGGGTATTAAAATAGCTCAAATTTGTAAAAAGCTCATGTTTGTTCTGCTTTTAACTTTTTACTTTAGTTCTACTCTGATTAACTTTTCCACAAAGAATCTTTAAAAACCCAATAAACAAAATTTAACAAAAAATTTTATTCACAAATTTTTCATAAAAAATTTTTTTTATTAAAATAAGTCTTAACTGAGAATTTTTCTTAAAGAATTTTTAAAAAATTAAAATTCAATTTTTATTTAAATACACTTTTCTATACAAAGATTTAGAAAAAATATGTTTCAGCAACATGTTTCCGCAGCATGTTGCAAAAATAAAAAATGGATTTTAAGATATCTATACATAAGATATCCAATTTACATTCAAATACATTTTTGTATATAAAGATTTAGAAAAAAAAATGTTTCAGCAACAAATGTTTCAGCAGAACATAAAATAAGTTTTAAGTTAGTACTTTTAGTTGTTTATGTTTATATACATAATTTTTAAAGTCTTTTCTGCAGTTTTGTCTGTTAAATTTTAGTGAAACATGTTTCCGCAGCAGTTTGCAAAAATTAAAAATAGCTTTGACATATCCAATTTACATTTGAATACACTTTTGTATATAAAGATAAAACAAGCTAAGAGCAAATATTTTTAGTTGTTTATGTTTATATACACCATTTTTAAAACCTTTTCTGCAGTTGTATCTGTTAGATTTTAGTGAAACATGTCTCAGCAACATGTTGCAAAAATTAAAAATAGCTTTTAATATATCCAATATACATTTAAATACACTTTTTGTGTGCAAATTTCTGAAAAATATGTTTCTGCAACATGTTGCAGAACACAAAAGAAGTTTTAAGTTAGCATTTTTAGTTGTATATGATTATAAACATCATCATCAAAAAGTTTTAAACTTTTCTGCAACTTTGTCTTTTAGATTTTAACGAAATATGTTCCGCAACATGTTGCAAACATGAAAAATAGCTTTTAAGATATCCAATTTACATTTAAATACAATTTTGTATATAAAGATTTAAAAAAAATATGTTTCAGCAACATGTTGCAGAACATAAAATAAGTTTTAGAAAGTTACTTTTAGTTGTATGTTTAGATACATAATTTTAAAAACCTTTCCTGCAATTTTGTCTGTTAGATTTTATTAAAACATGTTTCCGCAACATGTTGCAGAGATAAAAAATTTTAAAATTGTTAAATACTTGTTTCAGCAACATTTTGCCAAAATTAAAAAATTAACTTAACTTAAAATATAGATTTTAAAACATTTTTATTTGCCTATTTTTTATTACTTAGATCTTTAAATCTAGAAAAAAGTTTCAGTAACATGTTGCAGAACATAAAATAACTTTAATGTAAGCATTTTAACTTTAGTCTGAAAATGTTTCATCAACATGTTGCAGAAATAAAATGTTTTTTTAATGAAGCTAAATATGTTTTAAAACGTTTCAACTGAAATTAGACACATTTTACAAAACATCCTAAAAAACGATGTTGCAGCAACATATTGCGGAAACAAAAATAGTTTTTGAATTAAGTTCAAATACATTTTAAATCTTTTTAACTGAAATAAAAATATATTTTACAGAAAATCATAAGAATACTATGTTGCAGCAACATGTTGCAGTTGTTAAATAGTAGCTTTAAAATATATCTTTTTAGCATTTTAGCTTCCAAATTTTCATATTTTTTGTTAAATTTAGATATTCGGAAATTGTAACAAAAAAAAATATGTTTCAGCAACATGTTGCGACATAAAAGAGTTTTAAATAAAGCTCAAATACGTTTTAAATCATTTCCACTGGAGTTAAACTATATTTTACAGAAAATCGTAAGAAAACTATGTTGCAGCAACATGTTGCACTAGTTAAATAGTAGCTTTATAATATATTTTTATGATATTTTTTGTTAAATTTAGATATTCAGAATTTGTAATAAAAAAAAATATGTTTCAGCAACATGTTGCATAAAAAAATAACTTAATTTTAATGTTTCGGAAGTAAATTATTGTCCTTAAATTGGGCTAAAATACAGATTTTTTACTTTTGCTTAAGGCAAAATATGTTTCAACAACATTAACATCAACAACATTTAAATTATTTTTAGCCATAAAATATTGTCTCTAATTGGGACAAGTGGAGTATAGGGCCTCATAGGGCATAGGACAAGAATATGTTTCAGCAACATTTAATTTTTTTTTAATTTCAAATCATTTCAAATGCACTTTAAATACGAAAAATTCCCTGCAGCAAAATTTCCTAGCAAACAAAATTATGTTGCAGCAACATGTTGCAGATGTCAAAATAAAGTTTATAATAGATTCAAATTTGATTAAACTGCGGTTTGTCATTTTTTACAAGCATAAAGACATGCTTCTAAAGACTTTCAAAGCATTTTATGTTGCAGCAACATGTTGCAAAATAAATAAAAATTATTTGAAATGATTTTATATCATTAAGGCTGTGATTTATGACTTTTTTAACATTTTTTCGAACTTAATTGATAAGTTTTGCAACATGTTGTCAAGTCATTTAAACTACACAAAACTTTTTGTGTTAAAAACAAGTTTTCTAGTTCACAAAAATGTTTACTTAAGTTTTAAATGTTTCACCAACATGTAAAAATAATGCTTTGCAGTTAAAACAAATTTTACAGAAAACCTAATGAAAACTTTAATACTTAAATATGTTGCAGAGTAAACAAATAATCTTTGAATTGATTTTAACTGACTTAAGCTGTAATTTATGACTTTTTCATAGATTTTTCTTGAACTTGAAAAACAGATAAGTTCTGCAACAAATTTTATCGAAAACCTTGAGTACTTATATGTGTTGCAGCAACATGTTGCGGAATAAACAAACTTGTGACTTGTGACATTTTTAAGGATGTTATTAAACTAGATAATAGTTCTGCAACAAATTTAATCTTTAATACTTACATATGTTTAATGTTAATAACTTACATATGTTGCAGCAACATGTTGCAGAATAAACTTATAATTTTTGAATAGATTTTAAATCATTTAATCTATAATTTATGACTATTTTAAAGGAAAAAAATTTAATTTCTTAAGGAAAACCTCCCTTTAAAAAAATGTTCCCCCAAAAATTGTTTTATGGGTTTCTTCAAGTTTGCATATGTTCTTGAGACTTTATTTGACCAAAGTTTTCCTTTTTTTTTCTCCGGAATTGTCAATATATCAACGAATTAAAAACAACATGACAACATTTGGGTCATGCTGGCAAATTTCCATTCTTTCAATATTTACCTCTCGAGTATAGGATTCAAGTAAATAGTATTAGTTACATAAATATTTGACTTGGGTTTTTTTTCCACTTATTTCCATTTCATGTTCAAGAGTTTGTTTAAATTAGTTTAGAATCTCTAAAGCATCCGCCACCCACATTCCACAAACAGGTCTCGTTTTATAATTGAATAGAAAATTAAAAGGCCTTTCATCAATTCTTGCCTTTTCATGTCCTTTTGAAAAAGGATTTTTCTTTTCAGTTTCTAATTAAATAATTAATTTGCATTAAATACAAGTTAATTATATTTTCGTTGCTGTTTAGTTTCCATTGAATTTTAAATTTATTTTTAATATTTAATTGATAAGGAAATTTCGCGGAAACAACATATGTTATCAGAATTAATTGAATTTTAAGAATTTAATTGAAAAAAAAGTGAAATGTATTTAAAAGAAAATTAAAAGCTTAAGAAATATTAACTACATAAATAAGTATTTCACTTGGGTGTTACATACTTGGGTGTTACATAAGACTTAAGTACCTTTACATTGCATTTAAGTACCAGAAGTCTCCACTAAATGATGCCTTTATAACCTACACCAATATCGAAAATTTTTCTATAGAAAAATATTTTCGATAGAAATATTTTTCTACACAAACATTTTCAATAGAAATATTTTTCTATACATAAACAATTTTTCTATAGAAAAATTTTCTATAAAAAAATTTTTCTATAGAAAAATTTTCGATAGAAATATTTTTCTATAGAAAAATTTTCGATAGAAATATTTTTCTATAGAAAAATTTTCGATAGAAATATTTTTCTATAGAAAAATTTTCGTTAGAAATATTTTTCTATAGAAAAATTTTCGTTAGAAATATTTTTCTATAGAAAAATTTTCGTTAGAAATATTTTTCTATAGAAAAATTTTCGTTAGAAATATTTTTCTATAGAAAAATTTTCGTTAGAAATATTTTTCTATAGAAAAATTTTCGTTAGAAATATTTTTCTATAGAAAAATTTTCGTTAGAAATATTTTTCTATAGAAAAATTTTCGTTAGAAATATTTTTCTATAGAAAAATTTTCGTTAGAAATATTTTTCTATAGAAAAATTTTCGTTAGAAATATTTTTCTATAGAAAAATTTTCGTTAGAAATATTTTTCTATAGAAAAATTTTCGTTAGAAATATTTTTCTATAGAAAAATTTTCGTTAGAAATATTTTTCTATAGAAAAATTTTCGTTAGAAATATTTTTCTATAGAAAAATTTTCGTTAGAAATATTTTTCTATAGAAAAATTTTCGTTAGAAATATTTTTCTATAGAAAAATTTTCGTTAGAAATATTTTTCTATAGAAAAATTTTCGTTAGAAATATTTTTCTATTGAAAAATTTTCGTTAGAAATATTTTTCTATAGAAAAATTTTCGTTAGAAATATTTCGTTAGAAATATTTTTCTATAGAAAAATTTTCGTTAGAAATATTTTTCTATAGAAAAATTTTCGTTAGAAATATTTTTCTATAGAAAAATTTTCGTTAGAAATATTTTTCTATAGAAAAAATTTCGTTAGAAATATTTTTCTATAAAAAAAATTTCGTTAGAAATATAACTATTATGCGTTTAAAGTTATTTCACTTCAAAAGTAAAAAATTAATTTTTATCTTCGACTTTTTTTAGTTTTTGACCGATTGTGCATTCCGTTTTAAACTTATAATTTTTAAAAAAATACATATATAAAGCCTGCAGTTTTGAAAACCAAACCGAGAAAACCTTTTTTAAATATCTCAAACCGTTCTGTATTGAAAATTTTTCAAAGTCAAATATTTTTCGCTGATCAAAAATTTTCATTTTTTCTCCAAAAGATGCTATTACTTTTTCGATTTTTACTAAGAAGTTTTTATGAAAAGTTAATGTTTTATTAGACATTCCTAGAGAATGGAGTTCTAGGATGTTTTTAATTCAAATTTTAAGTCTGTTAAATATTCACCCTACTTACAGCATTGACCGAAATTGGTCTATTTTTTATAAAAAATTTTAAGTTTTCGAACCTATAACAAAAAACACAAGCCGATTTCGCTACTTTCTGAAATGCAGTTATATAGGTCTATATATACTCTTTGGATTTCAAAACAAAAATGTAGCGTGAACTCATTAACGAATCCAGGACATATCATTTTATTAAAAATGGCAAATTTTCATGTACCATAATTTGAATTGCAAAAAAAGGTCAATTGGGTTTTATTTTTTTACATTATTAAAATTTATTTACATTGAGAATAAAATAAGTTTTATTGTTACAAAGAATCATTTATTTACCTTAAACACTTTTCCAGAAATTTAAAGTCAAATTTCAGAAATAATTTTGTAAAAAATACACTTTTTCGATTTTTGTACATTTTGCTCAAAAACTTTAAAGACTTTTTTGAATGTTAGTAAAAACTTAACAAAATAATAATTTAGACATGTTTACCTTTTCATTGATGTATAAAACATATATAAATAATACTTATGACAGGTGCAATTTTTGCATTAAAAACACACACCTCAGTTAAAAAGTCTGTTTTTACAAATTCATCATTTTTAATTTGTCCAAAAGCTATTTGACTTTTAAAGTGGTCTACTTTGAAGGCCAATAATCTACCCTGTGCAAATACAGGGTAACCATAAATCTAAAATTCAGAAAGCATGGGTCCTCCCTATCAAATCTTTTATACATAGTGATACAATCAGACTTACAGTTTAGAAGATACTGGTATTTTACCTTTTTTTGTTTTCAGCCACTGTGGTAGAGGGTATCATATAGTCAGGTTTGACCGACTTTATATACTTTCTTATGTGTCTAATTTTGATTATCTTCAACATTTATTAATATAGGCCATTTTCACATAAACACTTTTGTGTTATAGTACAGAAACCACCTGTTTAAAGGAAAACCTAAACATTACCAACAAATACCTACAACAAAAACCGTATCCCGGAAATTTCTGCATCGCTAAATGTTACAAAACCTCCTCCAAATACATAATATGTGATTACAAACTAACGTTCATATTTACTTGGAACATACATAACATACGAGTAAGTATGTGAATTTTTTTTTACAAATGCAGCAAAAATCACAAACTATTTCTTAAGACCTTTTGTCAGTTTAAATTAAATATTGAAAACTTTTTTTTAGACAAGAAAAAAAAACAAACTTAACTTTAGCATTAACTTGGATAATGCGGTTCCAAAGATTTTAAAACTAGAAAAAAAAAAAACTTGAACAATGAAAGAAAATTCCTTTAATATTGTAAAGAAAAGCAGAGACCAAGGCTCTTGTAGTAATGGGATTCACAAGCTGTGCTATAATATTACAACAGACATACATTTTACAGTGAAGATATTAGTATTAAAGTTTTTACCCAATTGATCGTAAAAGTACCGATCATGTGTTTAATATTTTTTAATATTTTTCGACTGTGGTATAAATTGTGTCTCTATGTTTATTGGTTCAAAAGATACGTATGGGTTAAAAAAGTACCAAAAAAGTGTTTACCCTTATTTTCCCCTATAAGTCCCATTTCGAAAAAAAAAAACACGTGTCCACTTATTTTCGTAGCATATTCAAATACAATTTCAATTTTGTTTGTATCGCTGTTAGTTACCTGTTTTAAATCCTAAGCGGTCAAATTGACAAAAAGTTCCGAATTCGTGTTCTTTTATGTTTACTGCTCATCTAAGATTCGTTTTTGCTTCCATTCCTTTCAGTTTGGAAGATATAATGATAACGATTTCCCTTTTTACCCCTTAAATTGAAAAAAGTACTAAATACTATAAATTATATTTCTAGCTTAATTGCTTCAAGCGATATATAGAGATAAGAAGCAAAAAACCTGCACTTAATGTTGGCCCTTTATACCCTCTAAATTGAAAAATTACCAAACACGTATTTGGTATTTTACATTTTTTGGTTCAATATATGGGTTAAAAAAGTGTAAAAAAATAGTTTGTACTCTTATTTACCCCTATTAGACCCATTTCGAAAAAAAATATACCAAACAAGTGTCCCCTTATTTTCATAGCAGATCCAATGTCAATTTTATTTGTATCGCTCTTTGTTCAAAGATATAAGGCTATTAATTTTTCCCTTTCGGGTCACTAAGCCGCCGAATTCTCAAAAAGTATTGAATACGTGTTTTTAAAGTTTTAATGCTAATCTGAGATCCATTTCATTTTTGTTTCTATTCCTTCTGACTAAGGAGATATAATGTTACCGATTTTTTTCCTTTTCTACCCTCTAAATTAAAAGTACCAAATACGTGTTTGATATTTTGTACCTGACAATCGACTTAAGCCTACTATAAGTTTTATTTCTAGTTTTGTTGGTTCAAGCGATTTACAAAGATCCTACCCTTAAAATTGGTTTCCTGTTTTTACCCCGTTTGACCCCTAAATCTAAAAAATACCAAACATGTGTTTGATTTTTTTTTGCATGTTTAAACCGGTAAACCCATTGTTTCTATGTTTATTGGTTCGAAAGATACGTAGGGGTTAAAAAATGTATCAAGAACTTGTTTTTGGTACTTTTCCAAAAAGTACCCAACACTTGTCATTCTAATTTTGTAGCTGGTCCAAAAGCAATGCAATTTTGATCCAATAGCGTTTACTTTCGGAGATACAGTATGACTGATGTTTTCCCATTTCTATCCCTTTAGCGACTTATTTTTTCAAAAATATCTATGGATCTATATATCAAAAACGGCACTCAGCTCTCTAGCTTTAGCTGACTGACTGATGAATCAGTCAGTCTGCCAGACACGTTAGAATTTTGTATATATATATACACAACAACGTTCAGTTTCTGAATGTCATAGAGCCTCTTGTGGAATCGGCTGTAAAAGTCTAAAGTCTCCGACTTTGGAGCATTGGAACATATGTTTTATCAATTTAAACTTATGCCCATCTTCACATAATCTATATAAGTGCAAGCTTCCTTGATCCCTTCTACTTGTCCCCAAATTTAGGACCCAGTGGCTGGTCAGCATACCTATACATTTTCTTAGATTGGCCCTGTTCAACCATAACAAAAGTGGTTCATTTTTCATATCAAATTTTAATTATATTATTTATGGTTTCCTCATCCAAGACCTAACTATCATATATATCTGGCTCTATATAGCTCTGGTAGTATTTGCCATTTCTGATTTTGACACAGTGCCCTAAATTATCGAAATTGCGCCAGATTTTTGTTTTCCTTACAAATCTAAAGCCTTATTATTATACATATACGAGTATAACTGGCTTAGTAGGGGCCTTAGATATTCTTTTTACAAAATTTTGAACACATTTGGCAACAAAGCTTTCATCATGCAGCGCCAAATTTTATCTATCAGAGCTTCAATTGTTTGTGGTTTGTTCGGTCTTTCAAAGGGCCCCTTAAAAGCCTTAAAAAATATTCTAGCCGCTAACAACACAAGCACAAGTCGAAAAAATATTCTAGCAGCGATAGTCACAAGAACGAGTACGACCTCGCAATAACTTTAAACGAGCAAGAATTGTATATCTCGTATAGTGTAGCTGTAACGATTTTGATAAAATTTGGACGGTGGGTACCTTTTTTGCAGTATAGATTGAATAAGAAGGGACTTTTGGAAATTCTGTCGCAAAGGGGATAAAAATGGGTAAAAAGGGGAAAAATCAAAAACTTTGTACTTCCTAAAGAAACAAAATTTAAATTACATTTTGAACAGCTATAAAAATAAGCGGATAGGTTTTTGGTACTTTTTTGAAACTATGCCCGATAGGGAGTAAAAATATTTGATAATAGTTTTTTGGTACATTTTTTAACCCACCCTTATCTTTATAACCAAAGAATATAGAAAGGAACTTTGAGACGCAATCAATAGATATGAAAAAAAAAACAAGTAAGAAAGTGTTATAGTCGATCAAGCCCGACCATACGATACCCTTCACCATAAAGATCAAAGGTGTTCTTTTTCCTGTATAAAGACAAATATTTGCTAAATTTTGCCATCATACAAACATATTCTCAAAACTTATAAATTTAAGATGTTTCCGCCATTTGGACTTATATGAAAGCTAGGGTCAAATATGGACCAATTATCTCGAAACTTAGCATATTGATTACAGATCTTACAAAAGTTATGTATGCAAAAAATAAACTTAAAGTTCTCATTATCTTCGGATACGAGCGTTTTGAGAAAAGAGTTTGTATGGGAGCTATGGTCAAATGTGGACCGATTTCAAGGAAATTTAGTACAGTGATTTGAGTTTACATAAGCAGTATTTGGTTTAAATTTCATGAGAAAATATTAATTTTTGTGGCCAATATATCAATTCCGGGAAGTGGGACCTATGGGAGGTACCATAAATAATATACCGATTTTGACGAATTTCAATAGCCATGGTCCCATTATCAAAAAAAAATGATCTGTGCCAAATTTCATTAAATTATCTTTAGAATTGCGACCTGTAGTTTGATCACAAGGTTTACATGGGGGTCCAGCCAGCCAGCCAGCCAGACGGACGGACGGACGGACATTACTAAATCGACTCAGAAAATGATTCTAAGCCTATTGGTATACTAAAAGATGGGTCTAAGACAGATATTTCTATGCGTTACATACATCAGCACAAACTTATAATACCCTTTCCATCTATGGTGGTGAAGGGTATAAATATTGAATACGTGTTTGGTACTTTTTTAAATTCGGGGGCCCAAAAGTGATTAAATAATAACACAGCATGAAGTAATATCAATAGGAACAATAACAATAATAAAATGTACCGAATTCAATTGGTTCAAAGAAGTACCAAATATGTATATGGAACTTTTTTGAAATTAGGGGATAAAAAGGGGAACAAATTAGTTATATAATATTACAACTTTTAAACAAATTAATGTTTGTCTGCCTGTATGTTCTTTATGGGAGAGAAAACTATGCATTTGATCATATTATGATCTTTAGCAAAATTGTTGCACATGAGCCGGCAAAGGTTTTTATGTTAGTATAACGAATTTCCAATAGGTGGCGTAACTGTAAATTGCTCAAAGCGAATTAAATCGTAAACTGTGCATTTTGTCGATGAAGGTTTCTTAGCTTAGTATTACCGATTTCCGACAGGTGGCGCCACTGAAAATTACTCAAAGTGAATTAAATCGTAAAGTGAGCTATTAATAATGCTATGATCTTTAGCAAAGTTGTTACGCATGAGCCAACGAAGGTTTCTTAGTTGTTATGATGAATTTCCGACAGGTGGCGTCATTGAAAATTACTCAAAGTTAATTAAATCGTAAACTGTGAGTTTAATCATGCTATGATCTCTAGCAAAGTTGTTACGCATGAGCCAATGAAGGTTTCTTAGTTGTTATGACGAATTTCCGACAGGTGGCGTCATTGAAAATTACTCAAAGTTAATTAAATCGTAAACTGTGAGTTTAATCATGCTATGATCTCTAGCAAAGTTGTTACGCATGAGTCCATGAAGATTTCTTAGTTGATATGACCAATTTACGATAGGTGGCGCCACTGAAAATGATTAAAAATTAATTAAATCTTTAACTGTGCATTTAATCATGCTTTAATCTTTAGCAAAGTTGTTGCACATGAGCCGACGGTGGTTTCTAAGTTAGTATGACCAATTTCTAAAATTATTCAAAATTAACTGTAAACTATGCCTTTGGACATGTGTTGATAGAATAAAATGAATAAACAAATTCAAAATTAATTGGATATTTCTGTAATGTCTTTCCTCTAAATTAATTTTAGTTCTTTATAAGATAAAATATATGAAAAATTTAAAATTTACCTCAAAATGCGTATCTTAAAGTTCCGAGCAAGGCTCGGTCAACCAGGTACTATACATAAATCTCACAAAAATGTAGGTATATTTACAAAATTTATAGTAGATATATCTCTAAGCATTACAAATACTTTAAAACTTTGTAAAAGTCGCTCCACATATTACCTCAGTGATGTAGGGTATTTACTAATCGACTTTTAAAACATTCTTACTTGCTTTATATGCATTTAAACATTAATTTTATTATGTTTGTAATATTGTTTTAATGTTTAAATTAACATGCAACATGTTGCATGTTGTACTATTTATAAGCATGTGTGTATTATTATCTTTATTATATACGAGTTTAATGTTTAAAGTATTTAGTTTATTATTAATGTGCTATTTATTTTGTTATTTTTTCCTATTATTATGTCGTTTTTTGCCATAACCTGAGTCTCAGGTTTCCACAATTTGGTAAACATGGAAATTACATATTTATGCTAAATATGTTTGGAGTGTGTTGTGGCTTTTATGATAAAAAAACACTCCGGCTATTTTGAATAGGGTAACAGTCGCTTTGAGAAAAGAAATGTACTTAATTCTCGAATAATTCTTAAACAAATATTTAAATCGGCCGAAAACTTAAACAAACAATTTAGAACAACTTTTAACGTAATAAAAACTCATCACTCAACATTCTTGATCGTTTAAGTTCTATTAAATTCTGATAAAATTCTCAGTCAGTCCACGCCCATTTTTTACTTTAATGATATAGGTTTGAGTACCAGTAGCAGGGCAAGTGAAATGTCATGTTTAATGGAAAGGAGTAGGACTTTATAAGTATCTAGAGACTTTATAGGTGTCAATTTGTAAACTAGTCCCAACTCACCAGCTAAGTTGAAGTTTTCCTATTCCCTATTCCTTTCACTCGTAGTTTTCAAATCCTATTTTAGAAACTATTACATTTTATACTGTATTATAATCAAATCATAAATGCATATAATTTGTTTAACAAATTAACTTAAGTTGAAAGGTTTGATTTTACTACTCAAGGGTCTTACAATTCCCTCTCTCTGTAGTTGTCAAAATGTTGCAACAATTTCTAAAAAAAATAGTAAATATTATTTATTTAATTTATGCATTTTGTTGGTAAAAGGCTCTCAAGGGAATTTGACTTATATTTTATAGCAAACAGAGTCGTTTAGTGAAATTTATAGCTAAAGGGTAATTATTTTTGAGAACAAATTTTCAAGACGAAAATTTTTCTATAAAAATTTTCAGACGAAATTTTTCCTTTAAAAATTTTAAGACGAAAATAAAAATTTTCAGAGGAAAATTTTTCTATAAAAATTTTAAGATGAAAATTTTTCTATAAAAATTTTAAGACGAAAATTTTTCTACAAAAATTTTAAGACGAAAATTTTTCTATAAAAATTTTAAAACGAAAATTTTTCTATAAAAATTTTAAGACGAAAATTTTTCCAAAAAATAACAAATTTTCTATAAAAATTTAAAGACGAAAATTTTTCTATAAAAATTTCAAGAGGAAAATTTTTCTATAAAAATTTCAAGACGAAAATTTTTCTATAAAAATTTTAAGACGAAAATTTTTCTATAAAAATTTTAAGACGAAAATTTTTCTATAAAAATTTTAAGACGAAAATTTTTCTATAAAAATTTCAAGAGGAAAATTTTTCTATAAAAATTTCAAGACGAAAATTTTTCTATAAAAATTTTAAGACGAAAATTTTTCTATAAAAATTTTAAGACGAAAATTTTTCTATAAAAATTTTAAGACGAAAATTTTTCTATAAAAATTTTAAGACGAAAATTTTTCTATAAAGATTTTAAGACGAAAATTTTTCTATAAAAATTTTAAGACAAAAATTTTTCTATAAAAATTTTAAGACAAAAATTTTTCTATAAAAATATCAAGAGGAAAATTTTTCTATAAAAATTTAAAGGCGAAAATTTTTCTATATAAATTTTAAGACGAAAATTTTTCTATAACAATTTTAAGACGAAAAATTTTCTATAACAATTTTAAGACGAAAATTTATCTATAAAAATTTTAAGATGAAACTCTTAAGATGAAAATTTTTCTATAAAAATTTTAAGACGAAAATTTTTCTATTAAGATTTTAAGACGAAAATTTTTCTATAAAAATTTTAAGATGAAAATTTTTCTATAAAAATTTTAAGACGAAAATTTTTCTATAAAGATTTTAAGACATAAATTTTTCTATAAAAATATCAAGAGGAAAATTTTTCTATAAATTTTTCTATAACAATTTTAAGACGAAAAATTTTCTATAACAATTTTAAGACGAAAATTTATCTATAAAAATTTTAAGATGAAACTTTTAAGATGAAAATTTTTCTATAAAAATTTTAAGACGAACATTTTTCTATAAAAATTTTAAGATGAAACTTTTTCTATAAAAATTTTAAGACGAACATTTTTCTATAAAAATTTTAAGATGAAAATTTTTCTATAAAAATTTTAAGACAAAAATTTTTCTATAAAGATTTTAAGACGAAAATTTTTCTATAAAAATTTCAAGACGAGAATTTTTCTATAAAAATCTTAAGACGAAAATTTTTCTCTTAAAATCTTAAGACAAAAATTTCAAGAGGAAAATTTTTCTATAAACATTTTAGACAAAAATTTTTCTATAAAAACCTTAAGGCGAATATTTTTCTATAAAAATCTTAAGACGAAAATTTTTCTATAAAAATTTTAAGACGAAAATTTTTCTACGCAAATTTCAAGACGAAAATAAAAATTTTAAGACGAAAATTTTTCTATAAAAATTTCAAGACGAAAATTTTTCTATAAAAATTTTCAGACGAAAATTTTTCTATAAAATTTTTAGGACGAAAATTTTTCTATAAAAATTTTAAGACAAAAAATTTTCTATTAAGAATTTAAGACAAAAACTTTTCTATAAAAATTTTAGACAAAAATTTTTCTATAAAAATTTTAATACGAAAATTTTGCTATAAAAATTTTAAGACGAAAATTTTTCTGTAAAAAATTTTAAGACGAAAATGTTTCTATAAAAATTTCAAGACGAAAATTTTTCGATAAAAATTTTTCTAGAAAAATTTTAAGACGAAAATTTTTCATCATCAAATTTTTATAGAAAATTTTTCGTCTTCAATTTTTTTTAGAAAAATTTGCGTGTTAAAATTTTTATAGAAAAAATTTAGTCTTAAAATGTTTATTTATTTTCGCTTTGCAAAATTTGCAATAAAATTTTTATATAAAATTTAAGTCTTAAAATGTTTATTAATTTTCATTTTACAATTTTTATAGAAAAATGTTCGTCTTAAAATTTTTAAAGAAAAATTTTCGTCTTAAAATTTTTAAAGAAAAATTTTTGTCTTAAAATTTTTCTAGAAAAATTTTTATCTTGAAATTTTCGTCTTGAAATTTTTATAGAAACATTTTCGTCTTAAAATTTTTGACAGAAAAATTTTCGTCTAAAAATTTTTATAGCAAAATTTTCGTCTTAAAATTTGTATAGAAAAATGTTCGTCCTAAAATTTGTATAGAAAAATGTTCGTCTTTAAATTTTTAAAGAAAAATTTTCGTCTTGAAATGTTTATAGAAAAATGTTCGTCTTGAAATTTTTATAGAAAAATTTTCGTCTTATAATTTTCCTCTGGAAATTTTTATAGAAAAACTTTCATCTTAAAATTTTTATAGAACAAGTTTCGTCTTGAAATTTTTATAGAAAAATTTTGGTCTTAAAATGTTTATAGAAAAAATTTTGATTTAAAATTTCTATAGAAAAATTTTCGACTTAAAATTTTTAGAAAAAAATTTTCGTCTAGAAATTTTTATAGAAAAATTTTCCACTTAAAATTTTTATAGAAAAATTTTCCACTTAAAATTTTTATACAGAAATGTTCGTCCTGAAATTTTTATAGAAAAATTTTCGTCTTGAATTTTTTATAGACAAATTTTCGTCTTTTTTTCTTTAGCGAAATTTTCGTCGTGAAATTTTTTACAGAAATTTTTCTAAAAAAAAAATTTCATCTTTAAATTTTTATAGAAAATTTTCGTCTTAAAATTTTTATGGAAAAATTTTCGTCTTAAAATTTTTATGGAAAAATTTTCGTCTCAAAATTTTTATAGAAAAATTTTCGTCTTAAAATTTTTATAGAAAAATGTTCATCTTGAAATTTTTATGGAAAAATTTTCATCTTGAAGTTTTTATAGAAAAATCTGTAAACCCTCCTCATTTCTCACGTCTCTGCCAAAATTACATACCCATTATTTTATTATGATAAATAAAGTGTTTCTGCTTTTTTCTTGTACAATAAATTTATATGCAAATTTTTCCTACATCATCGCCACTTAAATCATGTTAGAAGTTTCTAAAGTGTAACAATATTTTATGAATTTTATCATCTGCATCAAAAGGTAAAAATGTGTTGAAAATTTATTATTTTAAAATTATACGAGTACCCTGCCATGGGAATTTTCAAGATTCCGGCACTTTGAAGTGCATAAATTATTTATGTAAAACATAATTTAATGATGTTGTACAATAATTATTTTTTGTCTTGTTTTTATTTATTATAATAACTTTTATAAATAACAGCAACTTTGCTTCCAACTCTGCTTTTTGGTTTGGAAACAATAGATGGCGCAAGAAACTCCCACCCTAGATAGAGGAGTAGCAATCTAAAATAGCTCTTAAACAATAGTTAGTAGATAGATCTTGGCAAAATTGTGTTGTCTAACCCAGAATTTAATTGTTTAAAAAAATAAGATTAAATGATTAAGTTTAAGTGTCCATAATTTTGAAAATCAGTTAAGAAACGAAAACGTGGTAAATGTCTAATTCAATTGTCAGTCAGTTGAAGTTGAGTTGAGTTTTGCCTTACCAACTATGTAGCTAATGTGACAGTTTGAGTTAAAAACATTAGAGGTATTCAATATTCGAAGCAAGTGGTCTGGCAAAATTAAAATGGAAAGATAGAAGGAAAATGCAATGAAGCAATTTGCCTAAGTCAAATTATAAAACTTTCAAAAAAGTGTTCTGGCTATAAGGATCCAGTTTCAATACTTTAATATATTTATTAAGATCTGCTTTACAATTGGAGTTTCTTTCAAAAACATGCTTACTAACAATATCTAACAATTTGCATTACAACATCCATTGTCTCGTGAACACCCCTATTGTTCATTGCAAAGCCATTGTTGTGGATCATGTAACCAAAGTGTCTAAACATTAACAATGTTTATAGACTCGTTGGCAGTATCTTATACTCGTATTACCCAACAACATCAACACAGCAAATTCCCATAATTATTTTCATATATGAACAAATTGAAAACCAGCCATTGAAGCCCATGTTACTGGGGTCTCTAATTCAATAGCATGAGATCAAATTACGACTAGAATTAAATACGAAACCAGAAATATTACAACAAAAAAACTTAGTGGAATTTTGTTTTGTAAAGTTTTTGCCATTTTTGTTATGCCTTCCCGAGTACATTGACTTTTTAAAGTTACGTCAAATTAAATTGTACGAATATGAAGAAATGTTTCTGGAATAAACAATTTCTTCTTTAAAGAATCCAAAACGATTAATGGTCCTTCGAGCCTTATAAACTTAAACAGAAGTAAAAAAAAAATTATAGAAAAAATTTCATCTTTAAATTTTAATAGAAAAATTTTCGTCTTGAAATTTTTATAAACAAATTTTCATCTTGAAATTTGTATAGAAAAACTTTCGTCTTGAAATTTTTATATAAAATTTTCGCCTTGAATTTTTTATAAAAAAATTTTTGTCTTGAAATTTTTATAGCAAAATTTTCGCCTTGAAGCTTTTACAGAAAAATTTTAGTCTTGAAATTTTTATAGAAAATTTTCGTCTAGGAATTTTTATAGAAAAATTTTCGTCTTGAAATTTTTATAGAAAAATTTTCGTCTTGAAATTTTTACTGAAAAATTTTCATCTTGAAATTTTTATAGAAAAATTTTCGTCTTGAAATTTTTATAGAAAAATTTTCGTCTTGAAATTTTTAAAGAAAAATTTTCGTCTTAAAATTTTTATAGAAAAATTTTCGTCTTAAAATTTTTATAGAAAAATTTTCGTCTTAAAATTTTTATAGAAAAATTTTCGTCTTAAAATTTTTATAGAAAAATTTTCGTCTTAAAATTTTTATAGAAAAATTTTCGTCTTAAAATTTTTATAGAAAAATTTTCGTCTTAAAATTTTTATAGAAAAATTTTCGTCTTAAAATTTTTATAGAAAATTTTTCGTCTTAAAATTTTTATAGAAAAATTTTCGTCATAAAATTTTTATAGAAAAATTTTCATCTTAAAATTTTTATAGAAAAATTTTCGTCTTAAAATTTTTTTAGAAAAATGTTCGTCTTAAAATTTTTATAGAAAAATTTTCGCCTTGAAGTTTTTATAGAAAAATTTTCGTCTAGAAATTTTTATAGAAAAATTTTCGTCTTGAAATCTTTATCGAAAATTTTTAGTCTTGAAATTTTTATAGAAAAATTTTCGTCTTGAAGTTTTTAAAGAAAAAAATTCGTTTTAAAATTCTTATAGAAAAATTTTCGTCTTAAAATTCTTACAGAAAAATGTTCGACCTGAAATTTTTATAGAAAAATGTTGGTCTTGAAATTTTTATAGAAAAATTGTTGTCTTGAAATTGTTATAGCAAAATTTTCGTCTTAAAATTTTTATAGAAAAATTTTCGTCTTAAAATTTTTATAGAAAAATTTTCGTCTTAAAATTTTTATAGAAAAATTTTCGTCTTAAAATTTTTATAGAAAAATTTTCGTCTTAAAATTTTTATAGAAAAATTTTCGTCTTAAAATTTTTATAGAAAAATTTTCGTCTTAAAATTTTTATAGAAAAATTTTCGTCTTAAAATTTTTATAGAAAAATTTTCGTCTTAAAATTTTTTTTGAAAAATTTTCGTCTTAAAATTTTTATAGAAAAATTTTCGTCTTAAAATTTTTATAAAAAAATTTTTGTCTTGAAATTGTTATAGCAAAATTTTCGTCTTAAAATTTTTATAGAAAAATTTTCGTCTTAAAATTTTTATAGAAAAATTTTCGTCTTAAAATTTTTATAGAAAAATTTTCGTCTTAAAATTTTTATAGAAAAATTTTCGTCTTAAAATTTTTATAGAAAAATTTTCGTCTTAAAATTTTTATAGAAAAATTTTCGTCTTAAAATTTTTATAGAAAAATTTTCGTCTTAAAATTTTTATAGAAAAATTTTCGTCTTAAAATTTTTATAGAAAAATTTTCGTCTTAAAATTTTTATAGAAAAATTTTCGTCTTAAAATTTTTATAGAAAAATTTTCGTCTTAAAATTTTTATAGAAAAATTTTCGTCTTAAAATTTTTTTTGAAAAATTTTCGTCTTAAAATTTTTATAGAAAAATTTTCGTCTTAAAATTTTTATAAAAAAATTTTTGTCTTGAAATTTTTATAGCAAAATTTTCGTCTTAAAATTTTTATAGAAAAATTTTCATCTTAAAATTTTTATAGAAAAATTTTCGTCTTAAAATTTTTATAGAAAAATTTTCGTCTTAAAATTTTTATAGAAAAATTTTCGTCTTAAAATTTTTAAAGAAAAATTTTCGTCTTAAAATTTTTATTGAAAAATTTTCGTCTTAAAATTTTTATAGAAAAATTTCGTCTCGAAATTTTTATAGAATAATTTTCGCCTTGGCATTTTTAAAGAAAAGTTTTTCTAAAAAAAAATTCGTCTTGAAATTTTTATAGAAAAATTTTCGTCTTAAAATTTTTATAGAAAAATTTTCGTCTTAAAATTTTTATAGAAAAATTTCGTCTCGAAATTTTTATAGAAAAATTTCGTCTCGAAATTTTTATAGAAAAATTTCGTCTCGAAATTTTTATAGCAAAATTTTCGCCTTGAAATTTTTAAAGAAAAATTTCTGTAGTCGACAACTACAGTCAACTGTAGTCTAGGACTATAGTCAACTGTAGTCGGCGACTATAGTCAACTGTAGTCGACGACTATAATCATCTGTAGTCGACGACTATAGTCAACTGTAGTCGACGACTATAGGCAACTGTAATCGACGACTATAGGCAACTGTAGTCGACTACTATAGTCAACTGTAGTCGACTACTATAGTCAACTGTAGTCGACGACTATAGTCAACTGTAATCGACGATCATAGTCAACTGTAGTAGACGACTATAGTCAACAGTAGTCGACGACTAAATCAACTGTAGTCGACGACTATAGTCAACTGTAGTCGACGACTATAGGCAACTGTAGTCGACGACTATAGGCAACTGTAGTCGACTACTATAGTCAACTGTAGTCGACGACTATAGTCAACTGTAGTCGACGACCATAGTCAACTGTAGCAGACGACTATAGTCAACTGTAGTAGACGACTATAATCAGCTGTAGTCGACTACTATAGTCAACTGTAGTCGACGACTATAGTCAACTGTAGTCGACGACCATAGTCAACTGTAGCAGACGACTATAGTCAACTGTAGTCGACGACTATAATCAACTGTAGTCGACGACTATAGTCAACGACTATAGTCAACTGTAGTCGGCGACTATAGTCAACTGTAGTCGACGACTATAATCAACTGTAGTCGACGACTATAGTCAACTGTAGTCGACGACTATAGGCAACTGTAATCGACGACTATAGGCAACTGTAGTCGACTACTATAGTCAACTGTAGTCGACTACTATAGTCAACTGTAATCGACGACTATAGTCAACTGTAGTCGACGACCATAGTCAACTGTAGCAGACGACTATAGTCAACAGTAGTCGACGACTAAATCAACTGTAGTCGACGACTATAGTCAACTGTAGTCGACGACTATAGGCAACTGTAGTCGACGACTATAGGCAACTGTAGTCGACTACTATAGTCAACTGTAGTCGACGACTATAGTCAACTGTAGACGACGACCATAGTCAACTGTAGCAGACGACTATAGTCAACTGTAGTCGACGACTATAATCAGCTGTAGTCGACTACTATAGTCAACTGTAGTCGACGACTATAGTCAACTGTAGTCGACGACCATAGTCAACTGTAGCAGACGACTATAGTCAACTGTAGTCGACGACTATAATCAACTGTAGTCGACGACTATAGTCAACGACTATAGTCAACTGTAGTCGGCGACTATAGTCAACGACTATAGTCAACTGTAGTCGGCGACTATAGTCAACTGTAGTCGACGACTATAATCAACTGTAGTCGACGACTATAGTCAACTGTAGTCGACGACTATAGGCAACTGTAATCGACGACTATAGGCAACTGTAGTCGACTACTATAGTCAACTGTAGTCGACTACTATAGTCAACTGTAGTCGACGACTATAGTCAACTGTAGTCGACGACCATAGTCAACTGTAGCAGACGACTGTAGTCAACAACATTCGACGACTATAGTTAACTGTAGTCAACGACTATAGTCAACTGTAGTCGGCGACTATAGTCAACTGTAGTCGACGACTATATTCAACTGTAGTCGACGACTATAGTCAGCTGTAGTCGACGACTATAGGCAACTGTAGTCAGCTATAGTCGACGACTAAAGTCAACTCTAGTGGACTACTATAGCCGACGACTAAAGTAAATCTTGTCCACATCTTCTCTGGTCTTCTTGTTACAATCTAAGAAATATATAAATAACCAAAACCCTTCCCTTCAAACATTTCTCTCTCAGCTCCGACATCCCATAACCACAAAAATAAATTTAGACAATGTTTTGGGCACTCAACTTAAAAATCATTTATGTCTTAAAATTTTATTACATAAATAATGTCTGTTTTGTGTTCACTTCTCAGTGGGTTGACACAATAATTTGACAGTTTAATTGTACATGACAGTTAAACATAAATTCTTGACTTTAAATTTAGGCGTTTATATTTATGAAATTGTCAATTAATGTTTAACATGTAGAAATGCGAGCAGAAACTTTAAATAATTCTGAAAATAAATTTATGACATTTTAGCATGACACTAGAATTTCACAAACGTTTTTCTACCGGTTTAATATTAGAAGATTATAGAGTATTCAAAACAATAAGGATTTGTATTTTACTTATGTTGTTTTCAAGTATTTAATGTCTAAAGTAGTTATCTTTCATTATTGCTCCCTTAAAACGATGTTAAATGTTTTATGTTATTTAAATAAGTTAAATCTGACTTAGTCTCTAGAAAAAAGATTTTAATTCCTCTTTTGCCATACGTTAACATTAAAACGTATTATTTCATTCCTTTGGAATTTTTAAAGTCGATTAAAGTTCTCTTATTCTATTTTATCTGCCACAAACCATCGACATAAATTCCATTTTTCCAAACGTTACGCTTCACTTAACACACTCACTCCTTTTAAACGTCAATGAGTAATATTCACTATCATTTCATTCAATTCATAGCAGTTAAATACCAATTCCAAGTCTGTTAACAAGACTTGAAAAGCTGCTAGTCTGAACAGTTGTTGTTGTTGGAAACAGCCAATTTATATTTATTATAAAGGTTGTCAACAAAATTTTATTTACATTTTCAATCATGTCTAGTCGACGACTATAGTCATCTCTAGTCGATAACTATATTCTCTAGTATATCTCTAGTCGGTAACTATATTACTCTGGTCAACGACTAGAAACATCTCTAGTCGACGACATCTCTAGTCATCTCTATTCGACGAATATAGTTATCTCTTGTCGACGACAATAGTCAACTCCAGTTTATGTCTATAGTCATCTCTAGTCGACGACTATAGTTAACTCCAGTCTACAACTATAGTTATCTCTAGTCTACCACTACAGTCATCTGTAGTAGACGACTATATTACTCTGATCAACGACTAAAAAACATATCTAGTCGACGACTATAGTTATCTCTAGTCAACAACTATAGTCATCTCTAGTCGACGACTATAGTCATCTCCAGTCGACGTCTATAGTCATCTCCAGTCGACGACTATAGTTATCTCTAGTCAACGACTATAGTCATCTCTAGTCGACGACTATAATCATCTCCAGTTGACGACTATAGTCATCTCTAGTCGACGACTATAGTCATCTTCAGTCGACGACTATAGTCATCTCTAGTCGACGACTATAGTCATCACTAGTCGACGACTATAGTCACTATAATCGACGACTATGATCATCTCTAGTCGACGACTATAGTCATCTTCAGTCGACGACTATAGTCATCTCTGGTCGACAACTATAGTCACCTCTAGTCGGCGATTTTAGTCATCTCCAGTAGACGACTATTGTCATCTCTAGTCGACAACTATAGTAACCTCTGGTCGACAACTATAGTCACTCTAGTCGACGACTATAGTAGCCTCTAGTCGACAGCTTTAGTCACCTCTAGTCGATGACTATAGTCATCTCTTGCCAACGACCATAGTCATATCTTGTCGACGATTATAGTCATCTCAACTCGACGACTATAATCATCTCCACTCGACAACTGTAGTCATCTCCAGTCGGCGAATATAGTCATCTGTAGTCGACGACTATAGTCAGCTCTAGTCGACGACTGTAGTCATCTCTAGTAGACGACTGTAGTCATCTCTAGTCAACGACTATAGTGATCTCGACTCGACGACTATCATCTCGAGTCATCTATAGGTGATGAATATATTCATCTTCACACGACGACTATAGTCATCTCAAGTCAACGACTTTAGTGATCTCCACTCGACTACTATAGTCATCTTTAGTCGACGACTATAGTCATCTCTAATCAACGACTATAGTCATCTCTAGTCAACGACTATAGAGATCTCTAGTCGACGACTATAGTCATCTCTGGTCGATGACTATGTCTATCTCTAGTCAACGACTTTAGTGATCTCAACTCGACGACTATAGTCATCTCTAGTCGACGACTATTGTCATCTATGACGACTATAGTCATCTCTAGTCAACGACTTTAGTGATCTCCACTAGACGACTATAGTCGTCTTTAGTCGACGACTATAGTCATCTTCAGTCGGCGACTATAGTTATCTCTAGTCGACGACTATAGGCAGCTCTAGTCGACGACTGTAGTCATCTCTAGTAGACGACTATAGTCTTCTCTAGTCAACGACTATAGTGATCTCCACTCGACGACTATAGTCATCTCTAGCCGACGACTATAGTCATCTCTAGTCGACGACTATAGTCATCTATAGGTGATGAATATAGTCATCTTTACACAACGACTATAGTCAACGACTTTAGTGATCTCCACTCGACTACTATAGTCATCTTTAGTCGACAACTATAGTCATCTCTAGTCATGTCTAGTCGACGACTATAGTCATCTCTAGTCGAACTATAGTCATCTCTAGTCGACCACTATAGTCATCTCTAGTCGACTACTATAGTCTTCTCAAGTCGATGTTTATAGTCATCTCTAGTCGACTACTATGGTCATTTCTAGTCAACGACTTTAGTGATCTCCACTCGACGACTATAGTCATCTCTAGTCGACGACTAGTTATCTATAGGTGATGAATATGGTCATCTTCACACAACGACTATAGTCATCTTTAATCGACGACTATAGTCATCTCTAGTCGACGACTATAGTCATTTCTAGTCGACGACTATAGTCATGTCTAGTCGTCGACTAAGTATAGTCAACTCCAGCATTCGACTTACTCAACTCTAGTCGTCTCCTAAAGACAACACTAGCCGTCGACTACTGTCAACTCCAGTCATCGACTATACTCAACTCTAGTCGTCGAATATAGCCAACACAGTCGTTGACTATAGTCAACTAAAGTCGGCAACTGTACACGACTTTAATCTTAAAATGTAAAAGCTTTTTTGTTTGCAAGCTTTACTCCCGTTCAAAGTGACTCATCCTTTTATATACAGACGTAATTCAAATGTACAAACGAAAAGAAACTTAAGAAGAAAGGCATCAAACTACAGACCGCTTAAGAATATAAAGAGTGATTATGGCTTATGGAATCCTTTTTAGGTTTTAGTTAAGACTTTATGCGAACAGTCATAACTTTAATAAAACAAATTGGTATGAATCATAAAAGTGAATAAACTAAGAAAATTCTGCATTCAAACACCGGTCGAATTAAAATTTGTAGAACAGAACTGAACTTAGAACTGAACCTAAAATTAAACCGAGAATTGAACCTGAATCTTAAACTGAACCTAGAACTGAAACTAGAACCTTATCCTAGAACTGAACCTAGAACTAAACCTAAAACTGAACCTAGAACTGAACTAGAACTGAACCTAGAACTGAACCTAGAACTGAACTAGAACTGAACCCAGAACTGAACCTAGAACTGAACCTAGAACTGGACTAGAACTGAACTAGAACTAAACTAGAACTGAACTAGAACTGAACCTAGAACTGAACCTGGAACTGAACCTACAACTAAACCTAGATCTGAACCTGGAACTGAACCTAGAACTAAACCTAGAACTTAACCCAGAACTTAAAGTTGAACTAAACCTAGAACTGAACCTAGAACTAAACCTAGAACTAAACCTAGAACTGAACCTAGAACTTAATCTAGAACTGAACTAGTCTAGGGTATCTTATGGCCGATTTTGACCTTATTATTCTTTTTATGTATTTGTACAAAAATTTATTCAAACATTCTCTCTACTCAAACTAAATAAATAAAATTCTTTAAATAAATTTATTTCTTATTTATTTACAGTTTTAAAATAATTTTTGTTGCGGATTAAAAAACACTTAAATAAACACCCACATCGTGAAATTTAAAGACTTAAATAATTTTGATCTAGTGCTAGAAATAAACATTAGACCAGACATAGAGCATAGAGTGGTGACAGCCAAAAGCACGCCAGTCAGCCACAACATAAACATCAGCTCCTCCACATTCATCATTAGCACCAGCACCTCCACAAATTGTTCTTAATTTGTGTGTGTTTTCCCCTTCAGCGATTCGCTTAAGATTTGTTTGAACGCACAAAGAAGAAGCCAAATTACATTGACGCCCGCCCCTCAATAACTGAGCAACTGAGACCAGAACTTAGTTGTCGCTAGTTGTAGTCCCTTTTGTGAAACAGAAACCAACAAAATACCAAAGAAGATGCAGTGCGGTCTAGAACAAATGAACGATAGTGAACGTTCGCCAAATCGAACAAATTTAAGAGTGAATTTCAATGAAAAGGGCTCCGAAGTGAAGGAGCGTCGTGAAAAGTTCCTCACCGCCAAATATGGTTCACATCAGATGAGCTTAATCCGCAAGCGTTTGGCTGTCGAGATGTGGTTGTACGATGAGTTGCAAAAACTTTTTGATCCGCCGGTAAGTTGAAAGTGATCTTTTGTCGGGAGTTAGTCTTGTTTATATGAAGTATTTTAAACATATTTAGTCTGTTTATCTGTTTATTGTTCTTTTTGTATTTTACTTCATTTCATTGTTTATTGTTTAGTTTGGTAGTTAATCACTATCAGATCAATGTGTTTTTTAATCTCTTGTGTTTATTGTTAAGATTTGTCTGTTTATTTAAAAAGTTTATTACATCTATATTGTATCTTTCAGAGCGAAGCCATTGATGTGGATATTGATGAAATTCTCGATATGGATACAGACGATATAAGAAGATCTCATTTAATTGTAAGTAAAAGTTGTTTATCTTATTACATCCTAACTTGTAGTCGACGACTATAGTCAACTGTAGTGGCCGACTATAGTCAACTGTAGTCGACGACTATAGTCAACTGTAGTCGACGGCTATAGTCGACGACTATAGTCAACTGTAGTCGACGACTATAGTCAACTGTAGTCGACGACTATAGTCAACTGTAGTCGACGACTATAGTCAACTGTAGTCGACGACTATAGTCAACTGTAGTCGACGACTATAGTCAACTGTAGTCGACGACTATAGTCAACTGTAGTCGACGACTATAGTCAACTGTAGTCGACGACTATAGTCAACTGTAGTCGACGACTATAGTCAACTGTAGTCGACGACTATAGTCAACTGTAGTCGACGACTATAGTCAACTGTAGTCGACGACTATAGTCAACTGTAGTCGACGACTATAGTCAACTGTAGTCGACGACTATAGTCAACTGTAGTCGACGACTATAGTCAAATGTAGTCGACGACTATAGTCAACTGTAGTCGACGACTATAGTCAACTGTAGTCGACGACTATAGTTAACTGTAGTCGACGACTATAGTCAACTGTAGTCGACGACTATAGTCAACTGTAGTCGACGACTATAGTCAACTGTAGTCGACGACTATAGTCAACTGTAGTCGACGACTATAGTCAACTGTAGTCGACGACTATAGTCAACTGTAGTCGACGACTATAGTCAACTGTAGTCGACGACTATAGTCAACTGTAGTCGACGACTATAGTCAACTGTAGTCGACGACTATAGTCAACTGTAGTCGACGACTATAGTCAACTGTAGTCGACGACTATAGCCAACAGTAGTCGGCGACAATAGTCAACTGTAGTCGATTACCATAGTAAATTCTAGTCGTCGACAATAGTCATCTCTAGTCATCTCTATTGGTCGACTATAGTCACCTCTAGTCGACGACTATAATCTTCTCTAGTAGACGGCTATAGTCATCTCTTGTCGACGACTATAGTCATCTCTAGTTGACGACGTTAGTCATCTGTAGTCGACGACTATTGTCATCTACAGTCGACGACTAAGTATAGTCAACTCTAGCCTTCTGCTATATTCAACTCCATCGTCGCCTAAAGACAACACTAGTCGTCGACTATGGTATACTCTAGTCGTCGACTATTATCAGCTTTAGTCTTCGACTTTTATCAGCTCTAGTCGTCGACTGAGTATAGTCAACATTAGCCGTCGACTATACTCAACTCTAGTCGTCGACTAAAGGCAGCACTAATCGGCGACTATAGTCATATCTAGTAGACGACTATAGTCATTTTAGTCAACGACTATAGTCATTTCTAGTCGACGACTATAGTCATCTCGAGTCGACGCTATAGTGAACTCTGTTCGTCGACTATTATCAGCCTTAGTCTTTGACTATTATCAGTCTAGTCGTCGACTAAGTATAGTCAACTTTAGCCGTCGACTAAGCTCAACTCTAGTCGTCGGCTAAAAACAAATTCGAACTAAGAACAAAAAGACCTCCAACGGACCTTGAATGGACTCTAAAATGTTTAGATCAGAAAAAGAACTACGAGTAGAATATTACAACAACAGAACTAGAATATATTTAGAACTGAACTTGAACTAATTTTAGTAGATAAGTCAGTTTAAGTTGAACAGGTTATTAGGTCCTAAAAATGTTCCCTTTACGTTACCAGCATAAGATAGAAAAGAAGAGTCTCGAGACTAACAATCCAGCAAGAGTCCATGAAGCCAACCGATTCTAAAATGAATGAGTCTATATAAAGAACGTTCATGTTCGAAATCTCAGATAGATCGTAAAGAAAAAAGTTACCCAGATCATAAGACCTAAGATTAGCGAGATTTGGACAGTGACAGAGGAGATGGGTGAACGTTTCTTTTACAGGGTGGCTGGTGGATTTTGCCACACTAAGAAACTCAAATTGTTTTGTGTAAAATTTATTTCGGCTTATTACTAGTGTTTAAGTGGTATCTTCGACTATGACAGTTTCGTACTAGATTAAAGAAAGATACGACTTTGACACTTGGAAAATAATACATCTTTATTAAATTAATTTATGAAGTTTTGAAACTAATTACATTTAAATGATCTCTACCCTCTATGATACAAGTGCGACATCTTATCAAAAAGTTATTATTATGAACTCTAAAGCGTGAAAGGTTGGGGAAGGCAGGCAGTCGATAATAAATCAGCGTCACTTGGATTCTAGAAACGGTCCCTTTGTGGTACTTGCAAAGGATAGACTGGAAAGACAGTAATTAATTTCAGACCATCTATGAGAGACTTATTCAAGCCAGCCTGTAGCCTTAGTAAATGCGTCTATTTTACAAATGTCAATACTTGCTAAATCTTCTTTGACGAGCAACTTTTGTTGGATTTACTTTACATTAGTGTTGCCTGTTCCCGAAATATAAATAGTAACCCTAGTATTTGCCCGTTTTGATGATCAGAGAAACAAGCCGAACAAAAAACGTCGACGGCGGCTGCTAACAAAGAAATTGCCGTCGGCGGCTCGGAGTCGACTACAGCCGATTATGTTGACATTTTTTTAAAAACATATATTTGGGCTTAGAAAATTTAAAAAAGATTTATTTTATGAAAGAATTATTTACAAAATTATGAAATTATTACAAAAGTTGTTTTACAATTTTCACGTTATCTTGAATAAACAGTTGTTTTCGGACGTCGTAGGGTTAAACGACTTCTTTTTTCGTTTATACATGAATTAGCAAAGAACAATGCTTGCTCGGAAGATGCCGATGTTGCTTGCATTCAAAAAAAAAGTTTTTTTTAAATAAAAAAAAAATAAAGTGTGTCCCAACTAGAACGCTATTTTTAAATTTGGCGCGATTCGAAGTATCATTGTTTGACATTTGAACAATTGTTATTGTTTGCTAGTAGAAGATTCGAGGTTAGTAAAAATGGAGCGCTACACGAATGAACAACGTATTCTCATTGTGAAATTGTTTTATCAAGATGGTAAAAGTTTTGCGGCTACAGTTCGCAAATTGGGGTCACAAAAATGCTCCAAAAGAGTCATTTGTAAAGAGATTAATGGATAAATTTGCCGAAACTGGGTCTGTTAGTGATGTAAAGACAACAACGCGCCTTCGACCAGGTCGATCGACCGAAAATGTCGCAGCTGTACATGACGATATCGCTCAAACTCCATCCACCTCAACTCAACACCGAGCTCATCAAATTGGGGTCTCCAAATCCACTATAAGGCGAATTTTGACGAAAGATTTGCATCTTTATGCATACAAAGTTCAATTGACTCAGGAACTGAAGCCAGATGACCATGGACAGCGAAGGGAGTTCGTTAATTGGGTATTGGAGAGACAACATGATAATGCTGATTTTACCGATAAAATCATCTTCAGTGACGAGGCCCATTTCCATCTTGATGGCTTCGTCAATAGGCAGAATTGTCGCATTTAGGGTGTGAGAAATCCTCGAGTGATTCACGAGAAGCAAATGCATCTTCAACGTGTCACTGTGTGGTGTGGTTTTTGGGCTGGAGGAATCATTGGACCTTTTTTTATGAAAATGAGGCAGGTCAAGCGCAAACAGTCAATGGTGTTCGGTATTGTGAAATGATAACCAAATTTTTCTTGCCTATAATTGAAGAAATAAATGTGGAGGGCATGTGGTTTCAACAAGACGGCGCCACATATCATAAAGCCAGAGAAAAAATTCAATTGCTACATCAGTCATTTCCCGGTCGTATTATTTCGTGCGATTTAACACGTTTAGATTTTTTTCTTTGGGGTTTTTTGAAGTCGATGGTTTACGCGAATAAGCTGACGACGCCTTAAAAGAGGAAATTAGACGCTGCATTAATGAAATACCGCAGCATTTATGCAAAAAGGTCCTTGAATATTTAATTAAAAGATCGCGTGTGTACCATCAAAGCCGCATGATATCTTGTTCCGTACATAACCTCATTCTGTCTACTTTACGATATAATAAAGTTTCACGTTTTTTTTTTATATCTGTGTTAGTTGGGACACCCTTTAATTGAAATATTTTTTTATCTAGCTAACATTTTTAAGACGATTCAAGCCACGTCAAAATGTTAGGCGGCGGCGTCATCAAAATTGTTAGGCGGCGGCTCTTAGTAGATTTTGACCCGGTCGATTTGTTTCTTTGTTGATGACAGCATTTATTCCTTCAATGGAAATTTTGTAAGAGTGTTTGAAAGAATTTTGTAACAGAGTTTAAATGAACAGTACCTGGTTGACCGAGCCTTGCTCGGAGCTTTATGATAAGCATTTTGAGGCAAATTTTAAAGTTTTTATATATTTTATTTTATAAAGTTAATTTTGAATTATTTTATTTATTTTGTCCGACCAACACATAGTTTGCATAGTTTACGGTTTAACTCATTTTAATAATTTTGGAAATTGGTCATACCAACAGAAACCTCCGTCGACTCATGCGCAACAACTTTCTCTTCTTTATTTGCTCATCCGTTATTCGGATATAAGCGATCATATAATAATATGACATTACAAAATATATACTTTCTAAAGTTTAGTTTTTTTTTTATATTATTATAAGCTCTCTATTCTTGGCGGCGTTCAATAGGATCCTTTCCTCACGGTAACCGGTCCAGTCTTGGATATTTTTCAGCCATGAAGTTTCTTTTCTGCCTCTGGCAGGTCTTCCTTCAATTTTTCCTTTGAAAATTGTTTGTATGAGACGGTATTTATCGTTTCTCATAATGTGTCCCAAATATGAAATTTTTCTGGATTTAATTGTCCTTATTAATTCTCGAGCTACATGCATTCTTCTTAGGACTTCGTCATTGGTGACTCGATCTGTACATGGTATTTTCACAATTCTCCTATATATCCACATTTCAAATGCCTCTAGTTTCTTTTCATCAATGGCTTTAATTGTCCATGTTTCTGCTGCATATAATAAGACCGACCAAGTATAAGATTTCACGAATCTGATTTTTGTTTGAAGGCCGATGTCATGACTGGCTAAAATTTTTGAGTATTTGAAAAAACAACAACTTTGCTAAAGATTATAGTCTGATCAAATGCACAGTTTATGATTTATTTCATTTTAAGTAGTTTTCAGTGGCGCCACCTGAAATTGTTCATACCAACTAAGAAACCTTCGTTTGCTTATGCGTAACAACTTTGCTTATGATTATAACATGATCAAATGCACAGTTTACGATTTAATTCACTTTGAGTAATTTTCTGTGGCGCCACCTGTCGGACGTTGCTCATTCCAATTCATAAACCTTCGTCGGCTTATCCGCAACAACTTTGCTGAAGATTATAGCATGATTAAATTTCTTCATACCAACTAAGAAACCTTCGTCGGCTCATGTGCAACAACTTTGCTAAAGATTGTAGCATGATCAAATGTACAGTTTACGATTTAATTAATTTTTAGTCATTTTCAGTGACGCCATCTATCGGAAATTAGTCTTATCAACTTTAAAACCTTTGCCGGTTTATCCGCAACATCTTCGCTAAAGAGCATAACGTGATCAAATGCACAGTTTACTATTCTATAAAGAACATACATACAGACAAACATTCATTTGTTTAAAAGGTACAACATTACTAATTTTTTCCCCTTTTTATCCCCTTTTATTTCAAAAAAATTCCATATGCATATTTGGTACTTCTTTGGTACCAATTGAATTCGGTACATTTTATTAAAACGCAGTTAACATAATGTTTCTATTCATATTACTTTTTGAGATGTTAAGTTATCATTTTATCCCTTTTTTACCCATTTTGGCCCCAAAATCAAAAAAGCATCAAATACCTGTTTAAAGTTTCTTTCACATCTATTGATTGCAGTACAAAGTTTCTTTCTATATTCCTTAGTTTAAAATATAAGAGTGGGTTAAAAAGGTACCAAAAAAAACTATTTTCACCCTTTTTTACCCCTTATCGGATATAGTTTCAAAAAACTACCAAATACCTGTCCGTTTATTTTCATAGCTGTTTAAAACGTAATTTAAATTTTGTTTCCATACCTATTACTTAAGGAGATATAGCGTTTTCGATTTTTTCCCCTTTTTACCCGTTTTTACCCTCTTAGAGTCAAAGGTTCCAAAAGTCTCTTCTTCTTCGACCTATACATAAAAAAAGATACCAACTGTCCAAATTTTATCAAAATCGTTAGAGCCGTTTTCGAGATAGTCATTCTATATATATATAGTTCCTGGTTGACCGAGCCTTGCTCGGAGCTTTATCATAAGCATTTTGAGGCAAATTTTAAAGTTTTTATATATTTTATATTATAAAGTGCTAAAACAAATTTAGAGGAAAGACATTGTACAAATATTCAGTTTATTTTGAATTATTTGATTTATTTTGTACGACCAACACATAGTTTGCATAGTTTACAGTTTAATTTATTTTGAATAATTTTGGAAATTATTCATATCAACAGAAACCTCCGTCGACTCATGCGCAACAACTTTGCTAAAGATTATAGTCTGATCAAATACACAGTTTACGATTTAATTCATTTTGAGTAGTTTAATTCACTTTGGGTAATTTTCTGTGGCGCCACCTGTCGGACTTTGCTCATTCCAATTCATAAACCTTCTTCGGCTTATCCGTAACAACTTTGATGAAGATTATAGCATGATTAAATGTACAGCATACGATTAAATTGACTTTGAGTAAATTTCAGTGGCGCCGCCTGTCGAAATTTCTTCATACCAACTAAGAAACCTGCGTCGGCTCATGTGCAACAACTTTGCTAAAGATTGTAGCATGATTAAATGTACAGATTACAATTAAATTGACTTTGAGTAAGTTTCTGTAGCGCCACCTGTCGGAAATTATTCATACCAACTAAAAAGCCTTCGTCGGCTCATGCGCTACAACTTTGCTAAAGATCATAGCATGATCAAATATACAGTTTACGAATTAATTAATTTTTAGTAATTTTCAGTAGCGCCATCTGTCGGAAATTAGTCTTATCAACTAAAAAACCTTCGCCGGCTTATCCGCAACATCTTCGTTAAAGAGCATAACATGATCAAATTCACAGTTTACTATTCTATAAAGAACATACATACAGACAAACATTCATTTGTTTAAAATAATACTAATTTTTCCCCCTTTTTATTCCCTAATTTCTAAAAGTTCCATATGCATATTTGGTACTTTTTTGGTGCCAGTTGAATTCGGTACATTTTTTTAAAACGCATTTAACATAATGTATAATGTTCCTATTCATATTACTTTGGAGATGTTAAGTTATCATTTTATCCCTTTTTTACCCATTTTGGGTCCAAAATCAAAAAAGTACCAAATATGTTTTTCATGTTTCTTTTACATCTATTGATTGCAGTACCAAGTTTCTTTTTATATTCTTTAGTTTAAAATATAAGAGTGGGTTTTTACCCCCTATCGGACATAGTTTCAAAAAAGTACCAAACACCTGTCCGCTTATTTTCATAGCTGTTTAAAACGTAATTTTAATTTTGTTTCTATACCTATTACTTTAGGAGATATAGCGTTTTCGATTTTTTCCCCTTTTTACCCGTTTTTACCCTCTTAGAGGCAAAAGTTCCAAAAGTCCCTTCTTCTTCGACCTATACATTAAAAAAGAAACCCGCTGTCCAAATTTTATCAAAATCGTTAGAGCCGTTTTCGAGATAGCCATTCTATATATATATATATATATATATATATATATATATATATATATATATATATATATATATATATATATATATATATATATATATATATATGTATATATATATATACAATTATTGCTCGTTTAAGAATATAAGATTTTTGACAGATGCAAGATAGCCGTTTTCAACTTTCAAATTTCGAAATATTGGAGCATCATTTAGAATAGAACTAGACCATATTAGCAATAGAACCTAAACTAAAATTTACTATTTTATTAACAAAATTTTATTTTTTAATTACAGAGATTATTATCAGTCTGCAAACGCCCGCAATCTGACATATCGGTAAGATATAACATAAAAATTTTATAAAAAAAATAGGTAATACAAATTTTGATCTTTATAATTTCAGAAATTCATCAATGATCTGCTGGATCGTGCTAAAACGCTGTAAATATTTTTCTTGCTCTGGCACCTCTCCCACAAAAACTTGCATCTTTTCAACAAATACAAACCGACAACTTTTCATTATAATTTTTAAAAATAATTAATTAATATAAATTTGTTTAGTTCTTTTTTTTTTTTTGTTAAATTATTTATATATATTTTTTAAAACAAGAACAAAAAAACAAAATGAATTATAAATCTAAGTTAAGTTTAGTTTTTTAAGTAAAAAAGAAAAGATCAAGAAAAAAATCTCTGAAAAACACACACAATTTATTTAATGTCTGATGCCCTTATGTGAACAAAGAATTGAGTTCTTTGATTTTATTTTAATTTAAGTTTTATGCTAACAAAATTAGTTTAAATAATTTTTAATTTTATTAACAAAAAAATTTCATTTTCTTTTTTTAAGTTTAATACAAATTCAAAAAGAAAAAACAAACAAAATTTGTTGCAGTTGAAAAATAAGACAAGAAAATCATAAGAAAAGAAAAATTGTAGATGATTTGAAAATGCTAAAACATGTTTTTAAATAAATAAAAATAAATTGAAAGAAAACAATAAATAAATGAAAAATATTTAATAAATTTTTTGAGATTACTGACAAAGTTTTTTTTTATTCAAAATTTAGAAAGGAAGTATTTTTATTTTTCCTCAAAAAAATTAAGATTTTGAACCATAATATCTGAACCGATATCTGTAAGGTTTTTAAAAAGAATTGAATTTTTTAAGAAAGCAAAAAATTCAGATTTGGATTTTTGGAAAATATCTGGTTAAAGCCTTCAAGAAAGCTCACTGCCAAAATACGTTGGAAAAAGCTTAAAAGAGTCAGTAGTATTCAGATTAAGTTTTGAAGTTCAAAATTTCTATAATCGAAAGGCAATATAATATATTCAATAGAAACATTTTTAATATTTTTTTTATATATTTCTAAAAATAGGACAGAAATGTTTTGTTTAAATACAAATACTAAATATTTATATAGAAAAAATTTTTTAACGAAAATTTTTCTATAGAAAAAATTTTTTAACGAAAATTTTTCTATAGAAAAAATTTTTTAACGAAAATTTTTCTATAGAAAAAATTTTATAAAGAAAATTTTTCTATAAAAAAATTTTATAAAGAAAATTTTTCTATAGAAAAAATTGTTTAAAGAAAATTTTTCTATAGAAAAAATTTTATAAAGAAAATTTTTCTATAGAAAATATTTTATAAAGAAAATTTTTTTAATAAAACTTTTCTATAGAAACAATTTTTGAAGGGAAATTTTTCTATAAAAACAATTTTATAAAGAAAATTTTTCTATAGAAAAAATTTTATAAAGAAAATTTTTCTATAGAAAAAATTTTTTAAAGAAAATTTTTCTATAGAAAAAATTTTATAAAGAAAATTTTTCTATAGAAAATATTTTATAAAGAAAAATTTTTAATGAAAACTTTTCTATAGAAAAAAATTTTTAACGAAAATTTTTTTATAGACAAATTTTTTTAACGAAAATTTTTCCATAGAAAAATTTTTTTAACGAAAATTTTTCCATAGAAAAATTTTTTTAACGAAAATTTTTCCATAGAAAAATTTTTTTAACAAAATTTTTCTGCAGAAAAAATTTTTTAACGAAAATTTTTCTATAGAAAAAATTTTTCCATAGAAACAATTTTTCTACAGAAAATATTTTTCTATAGAAAAAATTTTTTAACGAAAAATTTTCTATAGAAAAAATTTTTTAACGAAAATTTTTCTATAGAAAAATTTTTTTAACGAAATTTTTTTCTATAGAAAAAATTTTTTAACGAAAATTTTTCTTTAAAAAAATTGTATATAGAAAAAAGTTTTTCTATAAAAATTTTTTTAACAAAAATTTTTCTATAAAAATTTTTTAACGAAAATTTTTCCACAGAAAAAATTTTTTAACGAAAATTTTTCTACAGAAAAAATTTTTTTACGAAAATTTTTCTATGAAAAAATTTTTTAATGAAAATTTTTCTATAGAAAAAATTTTTTAACGAAAATTTGTCTACAGAAAAAATTTTTTTACGAAAATTTTTCTATGAAAAAATTTTTTAATGAAAATTTTTCTATAGAAAAAATTTTTTAACGAAAATTTTTCTATACAAAAAATTTTTTAACGAAACTTTTTCTATACTAAAAATTTTTTAACGAAAATTTTTCTATAGAAAACATTTTTTAACGAACATTTTTCTATAGAAAAAAATTTTTAACGAAAATTTTTCTATAGAAAAAATTTTTTAATGAAAATTTTCTATAGAAAAAATTTTTTAATGACAATTTTTATGTAGAAAAAATTTTTTAACAAACATTTTTCTATAGAAAAAACTTTTTAACGAAAATTTTTCTATAAAAAAAATTTTTGAACAAAAATTTTTCTATAGAAAAATTTTTTTAACATTTTTCTATAGAAACATTTTTTAACAAATTTTTTGTCAAAAATATTTTCTTTATAAAATTTTTTCTATAGAAAAATTTTCTTTATAAAATTTTCTCTATAGAAAAATTTTCTTTATAAAATTTTTTCTATAGAAAAATTTTCTTTATAAAATTTTTTCTATAGAAAAATTTTCTTTCTAAAATTTTTTCAATAGAAAAATTTTCTTTATAAAATTTTTTTCTAAAGAAAAATTTTTTTAATAAAATTTTTTCTATAGAAAAATTTTCTTTATAAAATTTTTTCTATAGAAAAATTTTCTTTAAAAAATTTTTTCTATAGAAAAATTTTCTTTATAAAATTTTTTCAATGGAAAATTTTTCTTTATAAAATTTTTTCTATAGAAAAATTTTCTTTATAAAATTTTTTCTATAGAAAAATTTTCTTTATAAAATTTTTTCTACAGAAAAATTTTCTTTCAAAAATATTTTTATATAAAATTTTTTCTATAGAAAAATTTTCTTTATAAAAATGTTTCTATAGAAAAATTTTCTTTATAAAATAGAAAACTTTTAAATCTTATCAATTCCTAATTGGTGTATTGTACATATGATAATTGTGAGTTCTTTATTAGAGATTAGTTATATTTTTTTAATATTTAATTAAATATAATTTAAATTTAATATAACTCAAAAATAACGTAATATATTGTGTAAATAAATATATACGTAAATTACAGAGAATTTACTTTATTTTATAGTTTTAAAAATGAAAATTACAATTATGTTAAAGTTCAGCACTTCTCAAATCTTTAGCCAAAAAAAAAACAATTAGATATAGAACTTTCCGATAACAATCTCCCTACCCAACACCCTTTACATTAATCCAAGTACTTTAACTGCAACTTACAAATTCACAAGATTTTCTAGTTAGTTAAGTCCAAGTCCTATCAAAATATTCCAAGTATTTTAGAGTAGAGCTCAGTATAATTTTTAAACTCAAACACCGAAAAATTTTGAACACACTTTGAAAATACTTTATCTGAGAGTCATAGAATCGTAATTTATACTCGTAGTGTCTAAGAGAAGTAATGGAAATAGAATTAATGCCAGTTTGAATTGAAATTTGAAGCCAAAATTTCCAAAACTTCCAAAAGCCAAAGTTAAATTTTATACAAAATCGGACACTTAAGGTTAAAATTGTCTCTAGTAGTTTATATTTTAAATCATATATGTACGATTATTTATAAAAATTTATAAAGCGGGAAAAATATTCTGGTTCTAGATCTTCTAGAAGCACTTCTTATTATTTAAGAGTCTTTTAGAAGGCCTTATTTAGTAATAACATTTCGAATTTATGCTAAATAGAAAAAAACTTCTGATATGCAATAGCTCTAAAATATCAGGGTATTACGGGAATTGTATATTCAATAATGATGCAATAAGACCTTCTGGAAGCTTTTCTAGAAGCTTTTCATTTAAAATATCTTCATATTTTTCCCGCTGGTTATAATTTTAGGTGCTCATTATCACACATACATACATATACTATTTTAACACATACATACTCATTCAAATATTTTATATTTCAGTTTCAGAAGAAAAAAAACCTTTAAAAATTATATAAAACGGCTTTTAAACAAAAAAACAAAATTTTTATAAAATATTAAAGTTGAAGAAGAACATTTATACATTAATAGATTATTGAAGTCCCCTTCCGGAAAAAGTATATTTAAAAGATATTCATATTTGTAATACCATACATATAAATTCATAAAATCATTAACAATTATATAGAAACAAAAAAACGTATGTGTGTATGTTTTTGTAAAATTTAATTAATTTTATCATAAAAACAAAAATATTTAAAAAATAAAGAAAACAGATGAAGCTTTGCAGAAAAATAGAGAGAAAATTTGAGTTTTAATTCAGTTTTGAGGTTAAGTACAAATTTTTAAAAACACAAAAAAAAAAATTTAAAACAATTTTTCTATAAAAAAATTTAAAAAATTTTTCTACAGAAAAAATTTTTTTAACGAAAATTTTTCTATGGAAAAAATTTTTTTAACGAAAATTTTTCTAAAGAAAAAATTTTTTAACGAAAAGTTTTTTTATAGAAACATTTTTTAAATAAAATTTTCTATAGAAAAATTTGTTTAAAACACAAAAAATTTTTTAAAAACACAAAAAAAATTTAAAACAATTTTTCTATAAAAAAAAAAATTTTAAGAAAATTTTTCTATAGAAAAATTTTTTTTAACGAAAATTTTTCTGTAGAAAAAATTTTTTCAACGAAAATTTTTCTATAGAAAAAAATTTTTTAACGAAAATTTTTCAAAGGAAAAATTTTTCCAAAGAAAATATTTTTTAACGAAAAATTTTCCATAGAAAAAAATTTTGAACGAAAATTTTCCATAAAAAAAATTTTTTAACGAACATTTTTCCATACGATAAATTTTTTAACGAAAATTTTTCTATAGGAAACATTTTTTAAAGATAATATCTCTATAGAAAAAAAATTGTTAACGAACATTTTTCTATAGAAAAAAAAATTGTTTCTATAGAACAATTTTTTTCAAATTTTATTACAAAATTCCTGTTTTATTTGACATTTATATGATTTTTTAAAACTCTAGCATTTAATTAGTGATTAAATGTCATTAATTCAGTTTATTTCCATACAATCTCATGTATTTTTAAAATAACAGTCAATTTAAACTTGGCATACCCTGATGCTGTTAGCTAACACAGATGTTAGCATTTAACATACCAATTTTAACAACTCAATAATCCACTACTTTTGTTTACAACCTTGTGTTGTGACGGCCGGTAAATGTTTGCGCGTTTCTTAAAGTAAAACAAGTAATTTCTTACAAAAATTTGCCAAAATTTTATTAAAATCATAATAAAATTGTTAAAGTTTAATATTTTTTCACCTTAAAGATAATATTGTGCCAATTCGCAACATGTCGGGCAGTCCTTTTGTCAGCAAACGCGGTTTAATTAAACCACAAACTCCGCAACGTGCTGCTGCCATATCTGCAGCCAATGATTCCATGAATTATTCCATCACCCTAATGCCAACGGAACTGCAAAGAATGCTGGATCAATCAAATCTGAACTCAAGTGCTTTAGGTTCTTCCTTCCAAACTGGAGGTTTGGCGCTAGATAACCAGAGTCTTTGTGATCGTTCCATAATGGATCAGACCACAAACATTGATGTTTTCAAGGAGAAAGCTGATATGCTGTTTCCACAATTCTTGGAAGTACTACAAGCACGTACCAATGATTCCGAAGTATTTGATACTATACAAGACCTTATACACACTTGTTCCGGAGTGGTGGAAGAATGTCAGAAGGACAGCATGAGACCGGGTGAGCGTAAGAGCAACAGAAGAATGGAATGGTTGGATAGAGAGTGTAAGACCTGGAAATTGTTATATGCTTTATATAAAGATCGTATTTTAATACAAAATGCTGAACAGGGTATGGACTATGATGGTGCTGCCCTGGGTGGTTCGGAAAAAGAAGTAATAGCTCAGTTGTATAACTGTAATTCGACTCTGAGGGAGTATCAATTGATTATAGATTGGCTAGAGGCCTGTTACGATAGCAAGCTATCGGGACCTCAGGTAGGTCATACCACAGATCGTACTGTAGGCTGGGAGAATACTTTATTTCAATTGAAAAAGCAGCAACATGTTGCTTTTGGCTCCGGAGCTGAAATTGTTAAGTCTTTAGATCCCGATGCTCCCATAAGAGAGAAAAAACCTTTGCATGCTTTAGATGAAGAGGACAATATGCGTTTGTCCCGCTGTATTTTCCAAGAAATACGTCAAGGTCGCATAGATGAGGCCATGGCCTTGTGCAAGTATTGTGGCCAGACATGGAGAGCCGCCATTCTAGAGGGCTGGCGTCTTCATGAGGATCCCAACTATGAAACCCTTCAGTCCAACAATCGTGAAAAACTACCCATTGAAGGAAATCCCAGAAGAGATATTTGGAAAAAATGTGCCTGGATGATGGCGGATTCTAAGAAATTTGATGAATACACTAGGGCCATAGCAGGTACCTTTTGTGGCCATTTGGAATCATTAAAAACTTTACTCAGCAACTCCTGGGAAGATTTGCTTTGGTCTTATTTAAAGGTGCAAGTAGACATTAGAGTGGAAAGTGAAATTCGAGCTTGTTGCATGAAGTCATATCTGACTCTACCCGAAGCCTATTGGAATTCTAAAATGTCTATGGAACAGATATTCGATGAACTTCTAGTGCACAATGATGCCGCCGTAAGAGATTATGCCCAGAGTAAAGTTGGTATCATACAAAAGTATTTGGTACTCGATAATATAACCGAGTTATTACAACAAATGAGTAGATGGATAGACGAGGATAAACAGTCTGGAGAAAATGAAGATTCCCTGGGTCCCCATATGCTTAGATTTTTGACCCACATTGTACTATTTATGCGTCAAATTGGTCGTGTAGATAAAGAAGAAACCGCAGACCGTGTTATTTCCGCTTACGTAAAGTGTTTAATACAAATGAAAGATTCCCAATTGGTGGCCTTCTATACAGCAGCTCTACCTCAAAAGCTACAAATTATGTTGTATTCTAAATTTTTGGAAACAATAACAGAAACTCAGCAGCGTCAGCAGGCTTTAGAGGAGGCCATGAATGCAGGTTTAGATATTGAAAACATAACACGTCATACTGTGGAAAATATAAGCCAACGTCAACTTTCTGAAATTGAGGCAGAGCAGCAAGAAATCTTACAGCAAGGAGACATTTCTGAATTTGATCAGCACAAAATAAAGTCCTTAGAATGGTTAACTTTCTTGCCCACCCAACGTGGCGATCTGCTTTGGCAAGGAAATGCTATGATACGTTACTTTTTGGCGGAAAATAAATTGGAATGTGTACGTTCCGTTTATAGTATGATACCAGCCGATTCTCTTACTCAAATTATTAATATTTATGGTTCCAAGGATAACTTCCCTTGTCGTGAGGATTGTAGCATTAAGGAATATCTTAGTTATAAGATTTACCTGGCAGCTATTGATTCCTTTAATGAATGGTCACGCTTATACCATAATCGCCCCAAGGAGCCTCAGACAGTTAGTGCTGGTGCCAATTTTACGGAGCGCATAGCCTCAGAACACAAGGAACAGGTCTACAGGAATGAGCTAAATAGATGGAATGTGTCTCTGGAGGAACAATCAAAAGGTACGAAAAATATTGTGAATAAAATTAATATGTTATATTTTTACTAAAATAATCCTTCTACTTTTTATTAGTTTGTCGTGATGCTCTCTTTAACATTCTACTCTTCCCCGAAAAAGGCTGGCTTTTAGATCCTGATACCCCCGAATATCCCACAGAAATACCCGAAGTTGTTTGGGCAAATCGTAAAGTTCAACTGGAAAAAATACGTAGAATTTGCATACCGGAAATTGTCTTACTCTTGCATAAAGTTTTACATTTATCAGAAGATTATCAAGGTTGTGTTAAACTAGCTGATGAAGTGGCCTCGGAAAGTCGTCAAATACATATGGTCTACACAAAACACAAGTTAGCAGAACTTTTATCAAAATTGGCGGAATCTTCGCTGGAGTTATTGAATAAAAAACTAGATCCCTGGGGTTATCCATCAACAGTTTAAAGAGTTTTAATATAAAGTTAAAAAAAAATATTGTTAGTATTAAGTTTTTGTTAAAAGAAATTAAATTTTTAATAATAAAAAATAATGAATTTTGATTTAGAATAATGCCAACTTCCCTTAAAAACCCCTGTGATTTACGTTTGACATCAGAAAGAAAAACTCTACAAAAGTTTCTATTCAAGATTTTGACTTCCAAGCATTTGTCCATTATTTTCTATATTTTTAAAAAAGTACAAATTTATTATAGACGAAACTCTCTTCTATGTTTCGCACGGTTTATCAAAATGATTGTTTTTCGATTTTTTATAGTGTTGGTGGTAGTCCTTTAAGCAATTGGACCATACATGTAATATTTTTTTTATTTTTTATATATAAATTTTAAATAAAATTTTTCTTTATAGACCCAAAATGGTTATGTTAAGCGTGTTGTAGACGAAGATATCAAGTCCTTAGTTTTAGAAATCATGGGGTCTAATGTTTCTACCATGTATATATCATGTCCGCGTGATTTCAGGCAAGAGCTGGCTATAAAATTGCCATTTTTGGTGTTGCTGGTTAAGAATATGCATAAATATTTCACATTTGAGGTGAAGGTAGGCAAAAGCATTAGTTTCGAAAACAAGATTTTCTGCCTTCATTCTTTCCATTTCAGATTCTTGATGATCAACATTTCTATCGCCGCTTTCGTGTTTCGAATTTCCAAAGCAAGACTTCTGTAAAGCCCTTTTGTACCTCCATGCCCATGGGTATGTCGCCAGGTTGGAATAAAATTCATTTCAATTTAGCTGACTTTACACGTCGTGCTTATGGTACCAGTTACATGGAAACAGCGCGTCTACAAATTCATGCCAATGTTAGAATAAGGCGCATATATTTTACTGATCGTTTGTATGAAGAACATGAAATGTCTAATGAATTCCGTTTAGTTCCACAACCAAAAGAGAAACGTAGCCTTAACTATGGAATACCAGCTGCAAGGCCACCATCTCCTTTGTCTCAGCGCACTAAAGGTGAAAGTGCAGCACCTGGTGCAATAAATGTAAGTGCGGGCGCTCCAACTGAGGTTGATAAGGACAAATGATTTCACTAGCAGATTTATAACTATATTTCTTATGTTTCTTTTTAAATAAACATTTTTTATACCCTTTTTAACTTAAGTTTATTTTGCTTTTATTAAATTTAAAGAAAAATTTTTCGTTAATTTATATATAACCCACATAGCAATATTTTTTTAAACAATTATAAATTAATTTAAGTCTATTGTCTAATGCTATTCTCTTCATTAGCAGCTTGTATATCACCAGCTGCCATTTGTAGCAAATCATTGTCTACATTTTTTAAGGCATTCTGGTATTCGGTGATTTCTAAAGCTTCCCATTCGGCTTTGAAGGCAGCCTTGGGATCCTGTGGCATAGTCATCGCAGCTCCAGTCATAGCATCAGCCTGAGCCTGTGTCTGATCCGCTTGATTATTTTCTCCCAAGACCAATGTGTAAATAGATCTTAAACCAAAAACATTTAAGAAATACCAAGAAGCCGATGAAACCCAAGCAGCATCCAGTGAAGCCAATTCAACACCTCTTTGCAACATAGGCTTAAATCTTAAGGTTAAAGGGAATGGCACTTTAGTGGTTACAAAACCGGAAAACATCCAATTAATCCAGCCACCAATAACCACCATGGGCAGAACATTGATAAAGTTACCCTTTAACATGTCTGTTAACATAGCCGTGGAGTTCTGGGCTACTGGAGCCCTCTTTTGTGTCTTAAAGTAACCAGTTTCTTCATTATTGAAGAAATTCTTACGCATGGCAAAGGAATGAGCCGTCAAGTATTTGCCATTTTCTCTTAATAAACGGGCCCGGATCATGGCTTGACTGCAATAATTTATATTTAATTAAGATTCTTATGTTTTTATCTCATTTTAAATCACCTGTCTTGTATTTGGGTTATTTCGGCCTTTTTCTGTGAAGCTATCAGTATGGAAACATAGTGGCGAAGGATACCAATGAAAAATGCAATCAGAACGATGGGTAAAAAGACCCACACTCTTATATTGGGATCAATTAACAGTTCAGTCATAATATTTGATTTATTTTTTTATAGAATTTAAACTATTTTATAAAAATTTTCATGAATTACGAAAATTTTCTATAATTTTTCTTCCACCACCATTCAACTGGACAGTCACTAATTGAGAAGTGTCATTTGGCTGTCAAATCAATTACTATGATATTTCAACCGCTGGCTAGCAAGTTTCAATGGATTTTAACATAGGGTTCACATGAAAGTTTTATTTTGTTGAAATAGACAACTTTAGAAAAGAAATTTTTCTTTTTGTACCACGATTTTCAATCGGAGAATTCTCAAATGTCAAATTTTAAGAGTTAAAGCATTAATTTCATTTTTACATAGAATGATATTTTATATATCAATGAATTTCTTAATGACGTTTCACAAAAGAGTTCGCTAGTTGATACCCTAGAAAACATCTCACTATATGGGTCACTCTGCCGAGTTTTTAAAATCAGTATTTTTAATATGTGATATAGGGGATGTTGGGCACCAAGCAACGGTTCTGATTAACATTAACATGGTAAGACCAGACTTATTTGGGTTATCCTTCATCTCAGCTATGGACACTGATCTCCTCATAGCAGTTAATTTAGTGAGCTAACATGTGATGCGAGTTCTCCCATAAGAACGATAAAAAAAATATGGGTAAGGTCGTCGGGCTAGTAACCTACTTCCTTACTTAAATGGCCTATATTTACAACCTGTTAAGGTCAAAGGCCCTAAGGTTGAGGCCTTTGGGCCTATTTTGGAAGCTTGTGAGCATATTCTCCAATTTTGTAGCTAAGCTTTGAAAGATTTTACTCTACTTGGTCTTTCCATCGAATTTTAGGATACTTTTCTTGCTGGGCTATTTTCACCCATTCGCACAACATATCTTAGTCAACGCAGCCGCTGCTTCTTCATGCGTTTCACTATGTCGATGTCATCGTATAACTGATACAGCTCATGGTTCATTCAACGTCGATATTCATTGTTAATGCAGACTGGTTTAAAGATTTTTGTACAATCTTTCTCTCATAGCTTAACACGGCATTTGCACATGCAAGTGCAAGTGAAAAAAGCTCAATACATTTATATTTTATTACTAACACAATCACACTTCTGCAAGTTGTAGGCTCACTTGCAAGCGATTTTGATTGCCTGTGATTTTTTTACTTGCATGTCAGAAGAATACGTATACACAACTTGTAACAAGTCACCTACGTGTGTAAACTTACTGTTATCTGCATGTGAAAGTGTCCATGATTCAGCACCATATAGTAAAACGGGTAGTATAAGCATTTTGTAGAGCGTAATTTTAGTTCTTACAGAAAGAGCTTTATTTCTTGTCTTAAACTTATTTATGTTGACGGCGGTACCAAGGTAAACAAATTATTTTTTAGCATTCCTATCAATTAATAATCTAACTAAAAATCAATAAATTTTCAATTTTGTCATTGACTATAAGAGTAGTAAATAAACTTAAGCTAAGATTTTGTACAAATTAAGTTTTTTTTTAGCTAATTATATTTGCGATTCTATGGTAGATAACACTTTTTACGAGTTAAATTTTATCGTTTCAAATACTAAAGCAAGTAAATATTATTATTTTGACAACAAAAAATAAAATATAATGAAGATTAAGGCTTTAATCAAAATATTACGAATTTTAATTAAAATAACAAGTTTTTTGAATAAAACAAGGTTTTTTATAATTATTTTAATAGAATTCAAGGTATTCTTCTTATATGACCTTTATTTACAATTTGCTTAGATCAAAGGCTGAGCATATTTTAGAAATCCATGATTACAGTACGTTGTAGGGAATTGTGGTCTATTTCGTTGGTTTATCACAAATTACAATGTATATTTTATAACAATTGTTATTATTTCCACAAATATTTTTAATATAGATAGCACTATTTTTTGATTATGAAGACAACATTTGTAGATAGCACAAACACAATTTATAAAAAAAAATGTTTTAGAATTATTTTTCTTAAAATTTATATGACAGATAAGACACGTTTCTATTAAAAACTCATTTTGGTCGAAAATGTAGATAGCACTTTTTGAATATAAAGCCTCGATATACAACATTGAAAAGTAAGTGAAGATTGTGTCTATGGTGTTTAAAAATTTTTCTTATAAAAACTTGTTATAGAAACGTTTTTGTTATACAAATTTTAATAGAAAATTTTTCGGTTTAAACATTTTTTGTTACAAAAATTTTTTATAAAAAATTTTTCGTTATAAAATTAAAAAAAAATTAGTTACAGAAAATATAAAAGTTATAAAAATTTTTTATAGAAAATTTTTCGTAGTACAAGTTTTTTAAAGAACATTTTTTGATAAAATTGATTATTGAATTTTTTTTTATATATAATCTTCTCCGAGTAACGGGACAGTGTGTGAAAATAAAGTTTAAAAAAAATTAAATATAAAATTTTAATGTTTTTTTCAATTTCGTTTTGTGCGTTTCACAAGGTAAATAAATGCTTATCAGAAATCTAACTCATTTCATCTTATTCTACACCCTTTTATATATCAGAATCCACTCTTAAGTCCAAACCCGTTTTAAGACATACTAGGTCCCTTTTCCCGGAGAAGATCACATATCGCACTTGTTCAACAAGAGGGTATTAACTCAAAATTTTTAAATTTTCACTTTTTAGAAGAAATTGATGTGTAGTGGTCTCATCTACCCACTGTAAAAATCTGACATCATTTTCACTATAATTTCGCCAAAAAACTACAGTTTTACCCCTCTTCTTTATATGAAAGTAGTAGTAAAATTAAATAGTTTTTTGACTCTACCGAAAATTTTAAAATTTTGAGTTAATACCCTCTTGTTGATCAAGTGCGATATATGTTTTTAATTAAAATTTTTTGTTGTAGGGAATTTCATTATTTTGTCGGACATGATCACCATAATATTTTTTTACTTTTTGTTATCGTTTTTAATTTATAACTATTTCAAAATATTTTAAGTTTTTTTAAATAAATACTTTTTAACTTCTATGAATTTTTGACATACCCAAGTACGTACTCTGGTAATACTAAAATTATTTAACAATCGGGTAACACTTCTCTGAATTCTTATTGTGAATGATGTGACTTTCTTCGTTTCCCCCCCTCATTCGAAAAAACAAACTCTACGCTTTGTTATCATTCACATTGATTTTTTTTGTGTTGATGTAAAAAATCGACTTTTCTTGTCAAATAAAAACGAAAGCGGCAATTTTTCGGCTGAAAGAATTTTAGTTTTTCATATTTTCCTACGGATTTTTGTTAACTAAAAACTGTAAAAGGTAGTTCACTACATTAAACCCATAGTATTTGTACATTTTAAATGTTTTTCCTCTACTACAGCGAAGCGCTATGGATAAATCTGATTCTGGACAAAATAACCAAAACTCTGTTCCTCCAGCTGAACCGGCACAAACCAACTCACAAACAAGTACCAATAACAACTTAAACCAAAGCGGCAATGCTTTACAATGCAAAAAACCACGTAGTGATTTAAATTCACTACCTACACGACAATATCTTGATCAAACGGTGGCTCCCATTTTATTACATGGCTTACAAACTTTAGCACGTGAACGGCCACCAGATCCAATTAGTTTTTTGGCTTCGTATCTGCTTAAGAATAAGAATCGCTGTGAAGAAGCCATACCCGAGAATGTATAAATGTGTTGGCAAAAAAAAGAAAATATGCTACGGCTGGGATGATATACTGATGGAAGTGATGTGTGTTTCTTTCCTAATCTACTTTTTATTTTACGTTAGCTTCTAAGTTATGTATTTACAAAATTCTTAGTTGTATAAGATTGAATTTCATTCAGTTTCCGACTTTTGCGGAAAACAAAACTACTAATAGTGCAGACAACAGGGAGATACTGGGGAAGAAGTTTTGATAATTAACATTTTTCCACAAATATATCTTTGGACCTTTTTTTGAAATGTGTTTATTTTTTATAAAATCCCTTAAAATGCACCTTTCGAATGGGCTTTATGTTTAAAAGCATATGCAAATGTGAAATAAATATTAAAAATATGTTCAGTTTCTGAAAAATTTGTTTTGTGTTCTCAGAAGGATTGATAATTCCATCGATGTTTGAATATATTAGATCAGTGTAAATATTGAGATATTGCTTTTCGAAAGCGTCAATTTTTCTTGTATTGTATTTCAAATTAAATTCTTTACGGTGAGTACATATGACGCGCAAAATAGAAATGGACCTAAGGATTTTGTTCAGGAGAGCCATTTTAAAGATTTAAATTCGTACATCTTTGGTGTACCACCACTGAGCGTGTTGGTATTGGTCTCATTTGAAAGTGACACATCTCAGGAACGTGTTGCTCAACACGTAGGTCGTCCCTACCTCTTGTTTTGTGTAGAAGGTCCCTTTCTCTATGCGCTGTCACTCATAATGATCAGTGAAGCAATCTTGAATGAAGTGTAAATGACTGAGATAACTAGTACTAGAGTTGCTGGAAAGACAATGCTTCAAGTAAATCGAACCGCCGTGGTATAGCAGGTTAGACATTCGCCTAGCGTACCAGAGGTCCCAAGTTCGATCACCGGCTAGACCCACTTGGAAAATAAACGGCCACTAGTTATTGAGTGTTAGGCTATGTAAAACTTCTCTTGCCGTTCGGAGCCGGAGTTAAAACATAGGTCCCTTTCAATGAGTCTAAAAATAGAATGCAGCTCATTGTCTAAGAGAAGTACCCCTTGTTCCAGTTGGAATGTCGTAGGAATTAGGTATGTATGCTTTAAGCAAACAAATTCGAACAGTTTTTTTAGGATCGAGGAATTATTTTCGATTCCTTTTTTTCTTGGAATACCAATTTTGGATTGTCGCGGAACTAAATGCGGAGTTAATTTTTAAAATTTCTTATGAGTTAAAATTCCTATACAGTTTTTTTTAAACTAGGAAATTGGGTTTAGAGAGGAGGATTAATGAAGTAGTATTTGAGGACATTGAATTTAAATTTATTATATTATTGGATGTGAAAACTTCGGCGGAAGTAAATTTACCATGATGAGTTTATGTAAAACTCCTTTCACTGGACAATCGATCGCGATGTTATGAGTTTTAAAAGATCAACTTGTGTTGCATATGAAAGTTCGAGTTACGAGGACAATACCCTGATTTCTTTAAAGCACATACCAAAGTGGTAACAACAAAACACTTTACTTTTGATCATATTAATTTTTGATCTATCAAACGCCTTGAAAATATCCACAGCTTAAAACTTAAATTTGCCAAAAGTTCTCACGTAAAACGACATCTACGAATCTACTAAGCGACCGCCGGCTTAGTAGATTGTTAGGTTTTATACTGTACTTCCCAGGACAAATCGCAATTTAGCTGCCATTTTTGAGTATTGGCGTAATATGATCAAACTCCCAAAACTGTGTGATTTCACCGGTATGGTAAAATATGATAAATAACTTTGTTGGAATCGGACCACATTTGGTCACACCTGCCATTCAAGACCAATTTAAATACTCTGAATGTGGCAAAACGTTTATAAATATAAAGATAATATAGAAATCAAATTTCAGATGATAAAATAGTAAATCTTATTTCAGATTATAGCAAACGATACGATAAGTGTCAATAGTTTTTCAAAATTTAAACATAATATCTCGCTATTTAAAAACATAATTTATTTCTCATATTTTTTAGCTTTTTATTTGCTTACCTTTGAACAATTTCTTTTTTCCAAAGCTTTGCTCTATTAAACACTTATTCATCTGCTTCTACTTCACTTACGCCAAACATGCCAGCCATTAAATAACCATAGTTAACAGCAGTTGCCGATGTAACTTCTGTAGGTGGCGCTATATGGCCTTCATCACTTTCGTATACATAGGGCAGACGTAGAATCCAATAAGCACTTTGTGATAGTTTAGGAGGTTCAGATAAACCTAGAACGAAATCTCTTTCTCCCGTATGAACTTTAGGATCTAGGGAGACATTAACAGGAGCCTTGGGTGTGACCACATGTACACGCATTAGTTGAGCTACATTAAAGTTCTTGGTGCGACAGGGACAGGGGAAATACAAGGGCATATTATTGTAAACCACTTTGCTGCCACTATCACGTAAGATGCCTAAAATTGAAATATTAAGAATATAAGTTTAAAATTACATATGTATCCAATTCTACTAACCTGAACCACCTCTTAAAATCTTATCTGGAGCCGACATCATAAACCTATGGCCTCTGGGGCATTCATACTCAAAACCCACAAATATTTTTAAAACAAAAACTTCTCCCATTTTACGATACCGTGTCTTTTCATAGGCCCACTGGGCCGAGTGCTCTAAACGTACTTGAACATCCCAGGGCAGTAGGAAATTGGAACCAGACAGAAATCCCGACTGAAAATGTTCTTGCAAGCCATTGCTATGACTATAAACAGAACTTGAGCCCACACAGCACAAAGACCAACTAGGAAATTGTGGCAGCAAACCCACAGGACTTTCAGTATGCATCATACCCGGCAAATATTCTGTGGTAGAAGGTTGTCTTATAATGGTTCTTTCTTTTTCCTCTTCTTCAGAGTCTTTATCTTTGACTTTGAGTATCAATTCATTGAGGGCCTCCACTGAGCTATTTATATCGTCATTATCTTCCTCATCAAGATTATTTAAATTTTCCATGGAAACCGAAAGGCTTAGATTTGTGTGTGTACCTTGAGAAGCTGTTAAAGGTTGGGAATTATTAAGAGCAAATTGTTCATCATCAGGTATGTTGGCTACACAATTTAACTCTAAATCGTTTTGCTCACTGATGGGCAGTCTGGGAAAGCCTATATCGAATTCAGCAGCTCTAAGGAGAAAAGTGATTTCTTAAGGTTCAGAAATTATCAATTACACTTACCTAAAATCATTTATTGAGGGTTCGAAGACGGCAAAATTTATTCTCTTTACTTTGGCACACAAATTGCAATTACTGGCCATATATTCATAGAATTCATAATTAGCATGCCTGATGCTATAGGGATCTTCTCTTCGCCCTTGGGTTTTACCACAATTGCAGGCCGATATGAATATCAAACGACTGGTATGTTCTGTGGGATCTTTGGCGGTATGTTTGGCCATTGCACAGGGATTACCTCTTAGACTGGGATATTCACATTGTTCTTTGCCACATTTCCAGCAATTTTCACACATTTTACGTAATTTAGCTTCATTGGTAGCAGTGTCAGGACCTCGGGCATATTTCATGTAAAGAGAAACGGCTTCTTCAACCTTTAAGAATAATTTATTTATTATTAAATTATAGTAAACAATTAAACTGTACAAGATTCCCAATTTACTTCAATCCGCCCTGGTTATGAACGAAACAAAATTTTTTCTCTCCAACCTTTTTTGAAATATGTAATAAATTGTGAATCTACTGCATATTATATATATTATTTTGAAAACGTTCTTTTTGACTTACCAATTTTTTATGCACTACACCACTGTAGAAAGTTAGAGTAGGATTGTTATACATTGAAAATGCTTTTTGTAGACCAATATCGCAGCAAGCCTTAAAAAATCTTTCAAGGATTTGATTATTTTAAGTACAGTGAAATTTAAATTTATGAAAGAACTTACTCGCTATCATAATTAAGGATTTTATCAAAATTTTCCAAATATGATTTCTAAAATAAAAAAATATTTTCACAACGAGAAGTAAATTTCTAATTTTAAAACTTACATAATCTGGATCATTGGCCTCAAAATTTTTATCATTAGGATTTTCTATAAACAATTTATGCAGCATTTTAAAGGTCTCAAACCAAGATTTAAAAGTTAAAAGCTTGTTTTAAAATAAAGAAAAGAAGAATTATTAAAATCTCTGAAAACAATGTGAATTAATGTGTAAGTTAGGGTCTAAAGAGTTCCCACGACATTTAAAAATAACTGGCATAATTTAGCACCAAAGCTTAAGAAAAAACTTAATAGATATCGTTAGTTGAAAGTAGTATTTTTGAAAAATAATTATGTATAAGAATTATAATAATAAAGGAGACTGTCTTATTAGCTAAAATTGTCTTATTAGCTAAAAATGTGTCAGTAGCTAAAATTGTTAAAGCATTGTTCCAGTATGATCAGAATGACGTGGGAATGGTGTGACATTTTAAAATTATTGAACTCAATCTCACCACAAAATGATTTTTAACTTTAAACTTAGTTAAATTATCATTAAAGCCCACATCAAATGCTTGATCTACATGTTCCTTCAATAAATCTTTAAATTTACGATTTTTAACATACAGATCCTCAAATGACTCAGATTTACTTTCACAATTGTTTAAGTTTAAAGGTTTGCCAAAGCCCTTGAATAAAACAGAAAAATATTAAAGTTTTTCAAATACATAAAAACAATTTTAAAATATACCTTGAATGGCAACAAATCATCCAAATCTTCGTCATCCTGAGTAAAATTTGGTTTTTGTATTAATTCATGTAGCATTTCTACCGATTTAAGTAAAGGATCTTCTCTTAAATTATCATTTAAATTATAATAGACAAAACGTAAATTGGCAGGTATGGAAAACAAGGAATTACTGCTGTTATTAACCACTATAAATTCATTACGCAACATTTTGTAAATATTATCTTCCACATCAAATTCAGATTTTGAGATGGCCTCTTTAGTTTTTTCTAAAATTAGTAAAATATTGTTTCTAATAAAATTCCAATTCAGAAATTAATTATAAAATAACTAACCATGACCATTCGGCAAATTTTCAAATAAAAACAAAAGTCTTGGCGAACATAAACGGGCAGATTTGCCTAGCATAAAACCAGTACTAGAGTTTTTCATCAGTTTGGGCAAAAACTTTAAAACATGACGGTCTCTGTAATAAAAATGAAATTTAACATTTCTAAACACAACTTGAGTGTATTCATTTCCTTACCTTATAATCTTTAAAGCCTTAAAAACACCCAATAATGAAGCATCAAAGGTAACACTTAGTTCCACAAAGACAATCAAATGACACACCTGTGTGGCAAACAGGAACATGCGGGCAAAACGGTTGCGTACTTTTTGATGAAATGTTAAAAATTGATCAAAACTATGTTGTTCAAGCTCAGCCAGAAGCATTTTTTGCATACATCCCGAATCGTATGTGGTTTCGAAATGTAAATATAATATAGATTCCGAAGGTTTGTAGTAAAATTGTATTTGGCCCTTAAAATAAGAATATATAAAAGTAAATAGCTTAAATTTGCTCACCGTTAGTGCAACTCCAATAGGAAATTTATAAATAAATGAACAGAAGCCCTATGCTCCACTGGGAGTCAAGGATAACAGAAGAAATACATGAACAGCTTATAGTTTTAAGTACTAGCATTCTATTTTAACATTAAGACCACTACGTTTGTATGTGGATATTTATTAAAACAAATGCTCCTTTAAAAACTTACCTCTTTGGCCTCATGTTTTATAAGACTTGGATGACGATCTAGAACCTCTAAAGCTACCATTTTATTGCAATCCGGAAACGCTGACTTGCCAATAACACCAACTATTACAAGTTTTTTGTCATTTTGCATTAATAATTTGCTGTAAAAAACACAAAAACATTAGAAAATTTAACAAATTAGAAAACATTTAACTACCTAATATCCTCAGGCAATTCTGGATACTGCCAACGCATATATTCCGGCATCTTGTTACTTAATGGTTAAATACGAGTTTTAGAAACTATTAAATACAGAATTTATGTATACACTTGATTAAATATTCAAAAGTTTATTTTAAAATAATTAAAAAGTAAACTTTTGTTTTCTTAAAAAAACATCACAAAGCCGCATGGCACAGCTGATTTTTGTTTACATGCTGTAGCTGGTTGCTACAAAACTCTTTTTTGTTAAACGGATATCAGGAATGGGATCACAATATTAACTGTTTTTAAATAAAATTCAGTCAAAATTGATATTATTTTAAAATACTTTTGCCTGCACTTGTATTCACTTTTACTAATAGAAATATTCAAGCTGAATGTTTCGCATTCTGTCTTCATTATGCCTTTTTTCAAAAATTGGTTCTAAATAATTTTTTATTAGTTAAATGATGATTACCTCTTGTCTCTAAAGTTTTTCCTAAAAAAATCGTATATTAGTTCGCATTAAAATTTTTTAAAACATTGATAATCGTCAAAAAATTATTATTAAACAAGTGGAAAAGTGGTATAGTAGGTCAAGCCCAACCGTTCACCACTGAGGTCTTTTCTTCTTCTTACTTTAAAGTTATATTTGGTAAATTTTATCATTATATATAATTCCCCGACAACATTCCAATTGGAACAAGGGGTACTTCTCTCAGACAATGAGCTGCATCCGATTCTATTTTTAGACTCATTGAAAGGAACGGCAAATGCATTAGTTAGAGAACTTTTTACATAGCCTAATACTTTATAACCAGTGGCTAGCTGAGTTATGAGGTGAACCGCTGCTTTATTTGAAAATTTATTTGTTTCAAGTTGGTCTTCCCTCGGGGGAACCTAATCCCTAGAGGGCGCGTCCCCGGGTGGCGGATAGGGGGATGCCTCCCATTCATGGGGGGAAACCAGCCACATAAATAGGTGGCGAGGAACCCCTTTCCATGCGTGGGTGGTAGGAGAAAAATCAAATATCTCCCGCGGACCAAACAGGTAGTAGTGGGTTAATACTTTAAACTAACCCCCCCCAAGCCCCGGTGTCATGCGTCTTTTTTACCGTGCTACGGGCTTTCGGTTCGCAGTCGGGGGTAAACGGTAGACTGTGTTTCAACGGTGCCTGGTTGGATACCTTAACGCCTCCACCAGTATCTAGTCGCTCTCGCGTTATAGGGGGCTATGACGCGGGTGACCTCAGTTCCCCCATACTCGTGGGAACAAAATTTCGAATAAAAATCAAAATATTTTAAAAAAAACCAAATTTAACACGGACGGGACTTCCTTGAAGGACAGCTTCAGGGCTAGACGGGACATACCAGGGAGGGACGACATCGACGAACTGACTCTTAGCGACATTAACACGGACATACTCCATCAGGAGAGACAATTACTGACGGACTTAGAGGAGTTGGGGGGGCTATTGGACGATCTGGACTCCTCTCACACCACCGGAGCCACACAGACTCTGGCGGACGTCTCGCTTGAGTCGGATTCAGAATTCGAGGTTACTGTAATCTCAAATTCTGGCCGATCTCAATCGGGATCTCCTTCAGGATCTAGGGACCCGCTGGTAGGAGAGACCCAGAGGGAACAGACTGACTCTGCCGGTTCTACTGCTATCACAAGTAGTGCGACAGAGGTCTCGTTGGATCCGGACACAGAGGGCGATGTCAAAGTGACACCGGCTTTTTGTCAGGGTCCAGCTGGATCTCTTTTGGGTTCTGTGGTTGCAGTGGAAAGGGAGAGCCAGGCTGAACTGGCTCCGGAAGCCCAGAAAGATCGTTCTGACTGCACCGACAGGACTGAAGCTACTCAGGTCTCTGAGGTTATCGTGCTTGACACCGACACGGAGAGCGATATCACAGTGATATCGACTTCGGGGCGGGGTAAGGCTAGATCACCTCTTAGATCTTTGGCTTCAGTTGTGAAGGAGAGCCAGGCCGATCTTATCTCGGGTACCCCTCCACTCCCCTTGGGACGGTTAGTTCGGCAAGACGCTGTGGTGGATGCACCGCCACAGGTTAAGCAAAAACCCAGCCGAACTAAATTCGCTAAGGCGAAGAGTGGGACTAGAAGTTCTTTGGCCTATCTCAAAAAGATGGCTGACAAGGACCCTAGTCTGCTCGATGCAAACGAGAGGAAGAAGCTCAAGAAGCATAGGCAGGCCGTAGCTAAATTCGAAAGGATTTACGGCTCTACCGATGACATCTTGGGCGTCTCCTCAAGTTTTATCAGGCGAGGCGAAGCTGTTAGATCTACAGAGTCCGGTAAAGGACATGTAGGAAAGTCAGTGGATGCTGGTAGATCCGCGTCACCTAGCAAGGTGTCTGGGGTGAAACCAGCCGAAGCTGGCAGTTCTACAGTTCCTAACAAGGACCCTGTGGCGAAACCAGCTTCTCCTCGCAAGAGGGCAAGAATGGAGCCTGCTACCGGCGCCCCCAAGTCTGGGTCTGCGATGGTTGGCAAGGCTGGTGTGGGTTGCGGATCCTCGACTACCTCTTCGGGCCCCCGTAAGGAAAGCGTGAAGAGAGCTAGATCCGGAGACGAGCAACCCACTACGTCTAAAAAGATCAAGAAGTCGGTCAGCCGGGACACAGTTCAGGCAGCTGTCTTAGATCACAATGATCCTCATTGTAGGATCAAAGATGATCTTTGGGAGCTGATTGAAGCCCGACTGATCGATAGTATTGGTCTTTTTAAGGGGCCGAAGGACGCCATATCATTCAAGGGTGCGGAATGGCAGAGAGGGGTGAAGATCGTTAACTGCGATAATGCGAGGTCTTTTGACTTTCTAAAAACCGTGGTTAACGGCTGCGCCGATCTCTGTCCGTCCGCCAAACTTGACGTGATTTTGGCTACGGAGCTCCCGGTTCGGCAGGTCGTGACAGCGTGGTTTCCACGTCCGGTAAGGAAGGTGGAAACCATACTGGCAGTCCTCCAGAACCAGAATAATTTCCTCACATCTGGTTGGAGATTTTTATCTTCTACCAGCTGTGAGGGAAACAGCGGAAGGGATATCAAGTTCACCGTGGACAAGATATCCCTTGACAAATTAAAGTCGACAAGGGGCGTTGTCAACTTCGGTATTGGAACCGTCAAGTTTAGGTTTTCTAAACATGGGGGATCCAAAGAAGCTGCTAGTGGTGCAGTTAAACCTACACCACTGTGAAGCGGCCTCGGCCGAAATGACAAGGCTACTTGTCGACTCCGGTGTAGATGTGGCCTTGATCCAGGAACCCTGGATTCGCGAGAACAGAGTTCAAGGACTCAAGGTCGCAGGCTACACCTTATTTGTCTCAAACACGGGCGACAAGGTGAGAACCTGTATTTTAGCTAGGAATTCATTAAACTTACGTCTACTCAATTCTTACAGTGGTGGGGATCTAACCGTTGTCGCGAGTGAAGCCGCATGCAAGAATGTCCTCACTGTGGCTTCAGCCTACTTCCCGTATGAGGCAGAGGACCCTCCGAGTAGCGAGGTGAGGCGGTTGGTAGAGTCCATGAAAAACAACACCTTCATCATGGGCTGTGACGCCAACGCCCATCACTACCAATGGGGTAGTAGCAACATAAACGAGCGCGGTGAGTCAGTCTTTGATTTCATTACTAATAACCATCTTAGGATCTGCAATAGGGGCAACGCGCCCACTTTCAGGACAAAAGATAGGGAGGAGGTATTAGACATCACACTGACAAACGCGAAGGACAATCTTATCGAAAACTGGAAGGTATCAAGTGAATGTTCCTTCTCTGATCATTGCTTGATCTCCTTCTCTGTCAATTTTAAGAGAGTCAAACCGAGTCCCTACAGGAATCCCCGAAAAACAAATTGGGAGTCCTTTAGGAGTTCTTCGGACACCATGGTGCGTAAGATTCCACTTAGAATCTATTCTGAGGCGGAAACGAACACTGTGGTGACAAAGCTCACGGAAAGTTATATAACTAGCTATGAACATAGCTGCCCTTTAACCTTCCCGGGCAAACGCAAACAGCCTAACTGGTGGACGAAGGAACTAAAGAACCTTAGGACATGTGTTAGAAGACTGTTTAATAAGGCCAAACTTACTCGCAGCGATGAGGATTGGACTTATTATAGATTGAGTTTCAACAAGTATAAGAGCGATCTCAAAAAAGCTAAAAGGTCAACATGGTTAACCTACTGTGAGACCATCGATTCTGTAAACGAGCTGTCGAGATTTAGGAAATTACTATCCAAGGACCCAACGGTCCCCGGATCTATCCTAAAACCTGATGGTTCTTGGACTGAATCTAGCCCTGAGACACTCGGACTACTTTTTGATACTCACTTCCCCGGCAATCGGAATCCAGATCCGGTTATTCATGGGCCTTCTATGGAGCGATTGGGCTCAATACCGAATAATCTGATAGACGAGATAGTCACTTCAGAAAGAATTAAGTGGGCCGTAAGTACGTTCTTACCGTACAAGTCAGCAGGCCCGGATGGCATTATCCCCGCTATGCTACAGAATTCTTCCGACTATTGTTTATCGATTCTTCATAGTATTTTTGCTAGCTGCCTCCATGGGGGCTTCACTCCTAGTGGGTGGAGGGAGGTAAGAGTGATTTTTATTCCTAAAGCAGGGAAGACTAGTCACTCTAAACCTAAAAATTTTAGACCAATCAGCCTGTCGTCTTTTTTCTTGAAGACACTCGAGCGACTGATTGATCTATTTCTTAGGAACTCTTTAGGTACGCGCATTATTAGCAACGCTCAACATGCTTATCTCAAGGGTAAATCTGTTGAGAGTGCGTTGCACGATGTGGTCAGTTTTATTGAAAAGGGCCTGAAATTCAGAGAATATACTTTGGCCGCTTTCCTCGATATCGAGGGTGCCTTCAATAACATTACCATTGAAGCAATCAGGGGTTCACTGGAGGACTTAAATATACAGGGCTTCCTAGTAGAGTGGATTGTGAATATGCTTAACAGTAGGATCATCAACTCAAATCTAGGTGACTGTAGTTTACGTAGGAAAGTAACTAGGGGTACTCCACAAGGAGGGGTTTTATCACCACTGCTGTGGTTACTGGCCGTCAATGTCATTCTAAGAAGACTTGACCAACTAGGGAGAAAGGTCGTAGCCTATGCCGATGACTTAGTATTGCTCGTATCTGGCAAGTTCCCAGATACAATAAGTAATATTATGCAAACGGTTCTAGGAGAACTTTCCTCCTGGGCCAGTAATAAAGGACTGGGGATTAACCCCGACAAGACGGAGTTGGTCCTCTACACCAGAAGGTACAAGGTTGAAAGGTTTAAACTTCCTGTGCTGAATGGTGTAGAGCTGAGATTGTCGCAGGAAGCCAAATTTCTAGGGATTATCTTGGACAGTAAGCTATCTTGGAAGAGAAACACTCAGGAAAGAATGAAAAAAGGGCTAAACGCATACTACTTCTGCAGGAATTCCGTGGGTAAAAAATGGGGCTTAAGACCGATAGTTGTGTATTGGATTTACACAACAATTGTAAGGCCTGTTTTAACATATGGTTGCGCAGTATGGTGGGAAGCAGTTAGCAAGGGTTCTTTTCTTACTTCTCTCAACAAGGTACAACGTTGTGCCAGTATTGGTATAACCGGTGCCCTTAAAAGCACACCTCAGGTAGCCCTAGACATCATGCTGTCGTTATACCCCCTTGATATCTTCATTAAGGGGATGGCTATGAGAAGTCTAGTAAGGCTGTACGAGGCGGGTATGCTTAGGTTTAGACATGTGGGGCACTCCAGTATTCTGAGCTTAACTGGCTCCCGGGGCTTGGAGTCAGGTCTACCACGATCTGACTATTTAGTCAAGGAACTACTGTTCAGCTCAGCTCCAGAGATCGTAATCCCCGAAAGATCCGACTGGAATGGGCAAACAGCACTTTTTCAAGGCTTTTCGATCTTCACGGATGGATCAAAAATGGATTGCGGGACTGGTTCTGGAGTTTTCCTGTGGGATCAAAATATTAGGAAATCCTTTAGACTCGCGGATGAGTGCAGTGTCTTCCAGGCAGAGATTTTTGCCATTTGGAAGGCTACAGAGCTCATTCAGGGTCTTATAGCTGTTAACAGTGAGGTGACAATTTATGTCGATAGCCAGGCCGCGCTCAAGGCGCTGCGGGGTTATGGGGTTACCTCCAAATTAGTCAAAAAATGTAGGATAGCTCTTCATGAGCTATCACTTTGCTATAGGATTAGATTGTGCTGGGTTCCGGGTCATTGTGACATCGTTGGTAACGAAGTTGCGGACGAAGTTGCCAGACACGGCTCAAGTCTGGACTTAAGCCAAAGAGTGTTGGATTTGGCTCCGCCTATCTGTCACTTTTATCTAGGCATTAAGTCCTGGACTAGTCAGGAAACCACAAGGTTGTGGGGTAACATGGTCACGTGTAGGACATCTAGAGCTATATGGCCTAAACTGGACAGTAATGGCACAAAGCTTCTATTAAGTCTAAATAGGTCAAGCTTAGGAAGATGTATAGGGTTCCTTACGGGACATTGGGCCTTAAATTCGAGGCTACATAGGTGGGATAGCAGCATTTCAGACCTCTGCAGACTATGTCTAGATGAGGATTCGTCCGAGTCGGTGGAACACATTCTCTGTCACTGTCCAAGGCTGCAAAACCTAAGACTTAAACTTCTAGGCAGCAGATTCCTTGCTGACCTACAGGATCTACAACAGTGTAGGTTAATTGATATTGTAGGGTTCATCACGGGTATCAACTGGCCTAGATAGGGTAGTCTTCTCTTCTACTCTCTATTACTTTTCTCTTCCCTATCTTCATTCTTTCTTTCTTCACTCTTTCTTTTCTCCCTCTCTGTTAAAGGATCACAATGGACCCCTGGGGTCTCCGAGTGTAGGTGTCTTTGACACCTCCTTTATTACCTAACCTAACCTAAGTTGGTCTTGACAGGGGATTGAACTTGGGACCTCTGTGGATTTTCTCGAATATTAACAATTTGTTTACAGTTTATACAAAAATTATATGTGTAACAAATAAACTATGATTATCACGGGATTTTGGAGAATTTTTCTAATTTTCGTTTATTTTTGGTGATAAAATTTGGTACAGTTAATTCTGTTTATGTAGGTAGTATTCATTTCAAATTTCTTAAAAATAAAATCTTAATTCTTGGCACCCCAAAAATAAAAGATCGATTTCAGCAATTTTCAATAGCAGTGGCCCCTCTTTGAAAAAAATGTCTCTAAATTGATGGACGGTAAGTCAGCCGTCCATATAGGTTAGGTAATAAAGGAGGTGGCAAGCGACACCAACACTCGAAGACCCCAGGGGTCCATTGTGATTCTTTACTAGAAGAGTAAATAGGTTGAAGATAGAGGAAGAGAAAAGATAATAGAAAGTTGTAGAGGGAGAAGAAGAATACCCTATCTAGACCAGATGAGACGTGTGGTGAATCCTACAATATCATGCAACCTGCACTGTTGCAGCAAGGAATCTGCTGCCTAAATTTTTGAGTCATAGGATTTGTAGCCTTGTACAGTGACAGAGAATGTGTTCTACCGACTCGGACGAATCCTCATCTAGACATAGTCTGCAGAGGTCTGAAATGCTACTATCCCATCTATATAACCTCGAATTTAAATCACAGTGCCACAGTGCTCACTGTTTACAGCTATAAGACCCTGAATGAGCTCTATAGCCTTCCAAATGGTCGTCCATATGGTCATCATTAAATCGTCTCTGGAAGTGATTCTGTGTCGGCTGGTATTCCCCTACCAAAAATATACAGAAGGAAATATTTAAAAAAATATTTCATAATTCGTTTAAACGTTTAGATGTTAATGTGTACAATTATTGAGTAGTTATTCTTTGATTTGAAAATTTGAAAATAAAATTTATTTCTAATTTAGCCCCTAATTTTAGAATTTTTAATTAAATGATGTAAAAATACATAATTTTTTACATCATTTAGTAGAAATGTTTTTTATTATTTGATGTAGAAGAATGCTCTTCTTATGACAAATGCTAAAAATGCAACTCTGTGTAATGTAGTATATATAAAAACTTCCAGTTATGAATATACTTTTTGTTGAAGCGAATTCACATATATATTCGCCACTTCTCTATATTCGCTCGTGGCGTACGGTTGTATTTTTCCTCAACTCGTGTTTTAGTGAAGCTTTAAAATTTTTAACCGTTACTTTTACCGTTTTTCTTGGTGACTAGTATTTTTTGGCTAAATTTAGTCAAAGTTTTTGAATTTATTCAAGGTGCTCATTCTGGTGTGTATTAAATAACTACATTTAAGTCTTAGTGTTTCTAAAATCTCGAGAATGGGGGACGAGCCGCCGTCCCCTATTTCTCTCTCATCATCACAGCCGGATTTCGAAAAATTTTTCGACAATAATATCAATTCTGAAATTCGAATACAGCGTGGTAATGTGAAGAGGACCAATTCAAACCCCGATGTAACTGCCCCTCAGGCAAAAACTAACAAAATTTCTAAATTAATAGATCACAGTGCTTCTCTTACTGATTTGAACCATGGTACAGAGGAGTTTCTAGCTAATCTGAAAGGAAAAATGTCTGCATCCATTGGCAGGGGAATGGAAGCTGTTCCAGAGGTTTCTTCTGCTAGTGAGAATACTCCAAATAATACTAGTTCGTCTCAAGGTGAGTTTGTAGTCGCAAGAAAAAACTTATACCCAGACGATCATGAAGGTGATGCTTTGGTTTTAGTTGACTCTTCTGGTGCTGAGCAAAGTAGTGAAAAGGTACGAAACTCTATTTTTCTGTATCAAAAAATTAGGAAAGTTAAGGTTTGTGGAATTCGTCTTATTACTCCTATTGGCAGAACGTTGTATCGTATCAAGTTCGATTGTGGTGCAAATGCCAATGATTTCGTTGCTAAGGATTTAAGTCAAATGGGTCTAAAGTCTTTTATTCCTGATACTTTTATTTACTCCTATGGTGTCATTCATAGTATTCCGTTAGAACTTTCGGATGAATATATTCTGAAATCAGCAGTGTCTGATTGTGAAATTGCTTCTGTTTGTCGTTTTATAAAAAAGAACAGAGAAAACAACACAGAGGTCCCCACCTTTTCTGTTAAAATTGCATTTCGCTCTGGTAACATCCCAGAATACATAACCTTGGACTATTGCCAAGTTAAAGTGAACATTTATTACCCAGCCTTACGTCAGTGCCACAATTGTGGTCGTCTTGGACACACATCAAAGGGGTGTCGTTCTAAAAAGAGATGTCTAAATTGCTCCAAAGAAATTTGTGATGGTAATTGCATCAAAAAATGTCTTTTGTGTGGCAGTACTGCTCACTCCAGTAAGGAAAGAAAATTGTGCCCTAAATGGCGCGAAGAAGATGATATTTTGAAAATTATGACCATCAAACGTTTATCTAGAACTGAAGTTATAAAATCTTATTCAACTAATCGATTTGACATCTTTAATGATTATGAAGAAAATTTCCCTTCTCTCCCCCAGAATAAGTCTAAACCTGTGAAAGACAGAGATCATGAGGTCAACAAAATTCTCACCGCAAGAAAATATACTCGTGTTGTTTATACAAAACCCCCTCCTCCTAGGCCTGATCCCCATTTTTCACAACTTCAACCAACAAATACTGACCCCTTGAGGCCGGTAATTTATCAGGAAAACAATGCAAGAGTTTCTGAATTTGAGAAGATTCTTGCTGAATTTTCCTCTTTCATTAATGCAATTATCACGAAGGAGGGTAGTGGTTCCCACATTCGTGTATTTAATGACTTAAACAATAAATTATCTAATGCTATTTCTAATCTTCGTACTGTAAGTGATCCCTCGTCTTCCAACTTAGTTACGGAATAATCATGAAGATTCTTCAGCACAATGTTCAGAGTTTTATTTCTAACAAACTTTCTATAGAATTTTACATCAACAATTATAATGTTGATGTCTGCCTTTTTTCAGAAATTTTTAACATTGACGATACGGATCCGACGTATAAACTACTTAACTATAATATATTTTCTAAAGTACGTCCTGATAGATATGGTGGCTGCGCCATATGTATCAGGAAAGACATACGGGCCAAACGGATTGGATTTGCTTCCAATCTTGATGTAATTATTGTCAAAACTCTCAACTTAAGTCCAAACTTCACTTTTGTCTCTTTATATTTCCCACCTAACCTATCCACCACAACTTGTGCTAATGAGTTAATACGTTTGTTATCATTTCTTGACGGCATGAACAATGTTGTCTTAGGGGGAGACTTCAATGCCCGTCATTCCAGTTGGGGTGATAGAGTTGACTCTCCTCGTGGGCGCAGACTAACGGAAATCTTCAATAATTCAGATTTTATTTGTTTAAATGATGGTTCCATCACCTTTCAGCCTAGTCTGAACGAGGACAGAGGTTCAGTTTTGGACTTAACTTTTGTGAATATCTCTTCTTTGTCAGTTAATTGGCATACTTATCCTATGTGTTTGGGTGGTTCTCATCATTTTCCAATAATTATTGATATTGGATCTGTAGCTGTTGCTCCGCCTAAATTTCTGGCCAAACGTCTGCTTTTAGACAATATTTCTAAAATGGAGTTAATAGAAGATATCGACAGCATAGTCGATTCATTTTCGTTAAAAATTTCTGAGGCTACACTTAGGTCTCCGAAATTCATTCCAAAAGCCTGGTGGAATGATAAGTTGCAAAGATTGTTTAGACTGCACATTGCTGCGAGAAAAAAAGCCCAAAAATTTTCATCTCAACAAAATCTTGAAGAGTCATTAAGGGCAACAGAATGCTGGAAGACTGCTGCGAAGAGTGCTAAAAGAGATAGCTATAGGAAAAAAATTGAAGAGATTAACGAACAACCGAACACATCTGCTGCGTGGCGATTTATTAAAAGTTTAAAAAACTCCGATGTCAATTGGCCCTCGTCTTGGGATGATGATAACAATAGCACATTTTTAAATTTTTTAGCAAGTCAAGTTCCGTCTAATATAAAAATTGTTTTTCCTAAACTTTCAAATGGTACTGTCATACCTTTTTCAAATGAAGAATTTACTCTTGTTTTGAACTCAAGGAAGCGTTCATCTGCGGGAGGATTGGATCGTGTGACTTATGACATGGTCAAATCTTTACCCATTTCTTCCAGGGAGACACTTTTGAAAGGTTTCAATAATTTGTTTAAGAACTGTATGATTCATGAGCCTTGGAGGAAAATTAAGATTGTACCCATACCTAAAAGAAATGGTTCGCTTGATGATTTTAGAAATTTTAGGCCCATTGCGCTAATTTCAGTTTTTTTAAAACTGATCAATATGATGGTTAAAAGAAGGTTAACAGAGGTTGTAGATGAACTTAGGATTCTACCGGCACGCTCATTTGCTTACCGAGGAAAGATGTCAACGACAACCTGCCTAAACGAGTTTCTTTTCAGGGTGTCATATCTCAAGTTTCATGGACTGAGAGTCATGTTGGCAGCTATTGATATCAGCAGTGCCTATGATTGTGTCAATGTTTCGATTCTAAGAAACATTCTTATCAGTCAAGGTATATCGTTAAATTTGATCGACTGGGTCTCAAGTTTTTTGTCTGAAAGAGAGTTGTGTATGGGTAAATCGTCTGTCCGAGTTTTCAATGGTCTTCCGCAAGGAAGCTGCCTCAGTCCAATTCTTTTCAATCTTTATACAACTCGTTTTCACTCCCTTGAGGATGACAAAACATTAGTTTTTCAGTATGCTGATGACTTCCTTATTGTATCCTTTGATAACTTTTTTGACTTGGCCCTTTCCAATCTTAATAGTAAAATAAGACAATTCGGTTCTATCTGTTCATCTCTTAACCTTAGTTTCAATCCGACCAAAACTAAATGCATGGACTTTAGCAGAAGTATCAGTCGTATGAATCTTAAAATAGATAACTGTCCAATTACACAGGTTAATTCCTTAAAATTTCTTGGTGTAACCATAAAAAATACCTTAACTGTCAATGACCATTACAGTCGTGTCCTTAGAGAGTCCTCTTCGGCCACCAATCTTTTGAAAAAATTAACCAACATAAGGGGAGGTCTAAGCCCTCAAACAAGTTTAAAGTTCTATAGGTCGTTTATTAGGGGTAAAATTGAATATGCTAGAGCTACTACCGCCCATGCACCAATGTATATAGACAGAAAAATTCAAACATTTCAAAATGCTAGCCTTAGACGTTGTTTGGGTGTATGTCCATCCACACCAATTCAAGCCATTTATGTCTTAGCTAATGAGCTACCTCCTAGCCTTAGGTCAGTTTACCTTGCGTCCAAGGAACTTTTAAAAATAGCTTGTTTTAATCCATCTCTTATGGAACTAATACGATCAGCTCCTGCTCAGCTCATCAATAGTTACTCCTTTGTCTACAGGAAATTTAAAGATGTCTTTGATTCCTCCCAATTTATAAGTGAATGTAAACCTACAGCAAAACTTAAAATTTTTATCGAGACTTCCTTTAACAAAAATGAAGGTATCTCACCGGATGTTCTCTCTGCTCACTATCGTCACTCTGTTTCTGGCTATATATCCCAAAATTTTACACTAATTGCCACTGATGCCTCCATCACAGATTCTGGCACTGGGTGTGCAGTTCTTAATATTCTTACAGGTCGGTTTTTCTTGCATAAACTGGCCAAAAAGGTTTCTTCACTGACTGGTGAGTTAATTGCCATAAGAAGGGCTCTAGAAATTGCTATTGAAGACAATGTATCACATCTTGTCATCTACACAGATAGTAGAAATGCCTGCGTCTTACTTAAGAGCGCTAATACAAAAAAATTTTCTTGTCTTAGATATATTAAATTCTATTACAAAATCAGGTGTCTTAGAAGTACATGTAGTATGGGTTCCTGCACATGTTGGAGTTAGTTTTAATGAAAAAGTCGATATGTTAGCTAAACAAGCTGTGTCAGTTGGAGCTTCTTTGGAGGTCAACCTTCCGTATGGAGACGCTCTTTTAAGAATTAGGAACTCCTTAAATAGAGAATGGTTGGAGAGCTATCAGTCTAGATCTCAAGTATCTGGACGTTTTTTCCACTCTTTATTTCCTGAAATTCCGAGTAAACCGTGGTTCAAAAATGTTAAAATGACGCCTGTTGATATTAAATTAATTAATAGACTCTTATGTGGTCACTGTTATAGTGGGGTTTATCTTCACATGATTGGTAAGAAATCATCAGACAAGTGTGATTTTTGTAACATGGTAGATAACTCAGAACATCTAATTTTCCATTGTTCTGAATTTAATCACATCAGAATCAAACATCAGTTATTTAATAAATTCACAAACTTATTTGATTTACTTAATTCTCATGATGTCGGTATATATACTCTGTTAGTCAACTTTATTAAGGAGGCTAACATTTTAGATCGTTTTTAGCTAAATTATTAATATTCAACCGTTAGTCACAGCGTTTTATGTGCAAGAAGTAGGCATTTTTCAATGCCCATCTTTATCCTCTCATCTTTATATTTTGCCACACACGGCAACTTTGCATATGTGCTTAGGTTGCCACTTGCTTACAAATTAACAAAACAAACAAAAAAAAAAATCATCAATTTGGAATACAAGTTCTCAACTTTATTGTGAAAAAACTATTACACATTATCAACTTTACTGGTGGAGCACCATATATAACTCAAACTAAATATTGGTTCGAGGATTCTGGCTTCCTGTATGAAGATATAGGTCGCTGTTTGTGAACCAAACCCTGATACCCTGGCCGCTATTTTCTATGAAATCTGGCCACTTAAATAAGAATCCAAAAAAAAAAAAAAATATATATTCGCCTTGAAAATATATTTACATTTTTTGTGAGTTTAAGGAAAAATCTTTAAAATAATAATTGTAATTGCATATAAATATTGTATTTTTAATAAGTAAACAAAATGGGATGTGATGGAGGTACTATACCCAGACGTGATGAGTTGGTGCGCATAAAAAAGAAACCAGAGCAGGTATTTCGCCACAATTGTTATTGCTATGATTATTTTATAGTTAATTTTTCATATTTTCCAGAAAGATAAAGACGCAGAACGTGAATTCCGCTGGTTACACTGTGCTTTAACCCAACAACGTCTACAGGAACCAATTGTCATGTGCGGCTTGGGACGTTTGTATTCCAAACAAAATGTCATTGAGCAACTATTGGAAAAGGACAAGATGCCCGAATCTGCTAAACACATTAAAAACATGAAGGACATTAAGCAATTAAACTTAACACCAAATCCTGCATTTACTGAAGAAGACAAAACCGAGGGTCTCTTAGATACCCGTCATGCTCCCTATATTTGCAAGTTGATTGGCTTAGAAATGTCCGGTAAGTTTCGTTTTGTTGCCTTGTGGTCTTGCGGATGTGTAATGTCCGAAAGAGCTTTAAAAGAAATTAAGGGTAGTTCTTCGGGTACTTGTCCCCTCTGTCAACAGCAATTTTCTGTAGAGGATGTGATTGTGTTGAATGGCAGTGAGGAGGATTTAGAATTGATGAAGGTTAAAATAGAAATGCGACAGACTAAAAAGAAAGCCAGCAAAAAAGATAAAAAAGACAAAAAGTCTAAGGAGAAATGTGAAGACTTGGAAGTAAAACAAGAAATCGAGTCCGAGGATACAAATTTACCATGTACTAGCAAATCTGCTGCGGAAGCTGAGACAAAAGCTAATGGTGCCGTTAAGACGTCTTCGCAACCTGTTAAGCCAAAAATTGTAGCGAATCCAAAACGTTTGGGTGTTTCAGGTGCAATGGAGGATCCTGAGATAAAACGCTTAAAAACTGACTATAGTGTGGCCAAAGATCCTAAGGCCAGTGATGTTTATAAATCATTGTTTACATCACACAGAAGTGAACAAGAACAGACAAGAGCCCATTGGGTTACTTACAATCCATTTTATAATTAAGCGTGAATGATATTTATATGTAATTAGAATGAATTTTTAATAAAAATTTTATTAACCCTTTAACTATTTAATTTGTTTAAAGCTCAAAAATATAAACCAATGTTATTTATGAATCCACTGTAAAAAAACTTACATTTTATGGAAGAGCTCCAAATTACCTTTCAAACGACGTGCTACACTTTTCACAACATTTACCCACTATGGGTCTATTTTTAAGAAATACTTACTAGCATTTTTCTCAAAAGCATCCTTATATCGAAAACTGTTCTATGTAAGGGATTTCAACATTATATAAGTTAAAGTAGAGAACCCTTTAAGCTTTAAGTTGTTATAAATTACTGGTCGATTCATTGATTTTACAATACAATTTTGAATCTTCATAATAGGTATATTCGACATAAACAGCTAAAGTGTTAAAGGTATGGAACCGCTTAAACGTTCTTCCATTTTTGTTTATTGGCAAATAATTTATCAGCACTTTATACTTCTTTGTAATACTGGGAAATCACTTTGATTGTAAATTTGAAGCTTTTTTACTATCTTTATTTTATATATTTCTTAAACTTACGACTTAACTAAAATAAGCAAATTATGTGACAAAGGTTTTATTATAAATTATAATAACTTGATACTGAACTGTTTGCTTTAAATTATAAAAAAATCAATTATCGTTAATATTTCTAAACAATTTCATTGTTAAAAAAAGTTGTAATTTTAATCTTAATTAATTTTAAACTTAAATAATTTTTAAAATAAATTAAAATATTGTAAAAAAATACTGTGTTCAAATAACTTAAGCTTTTAAAAAACTATTCTTCCGTTTCTACTTCTTCTTCAGCTGCGTAATCGTCAAAATCATCATATTCTGCACCTTCTAAAAATGGATATTCTGACATTTCAATATCTTTGATATCGGAAATAAAATCATTGTTGATATTATGATTTAATGGTATGCCATTATTGCTACCCAACATTTCAATATCATGCATTTCCTGATCGTTATCCTCATCATCTTCAAATTCAGATTCATTATCATATGAATGTTGCTGTTGTTGTTGATTTTGTTCATTGTTTTGTACAATATTTTGTTGTTCCTCATATTCTTCTTCTTCCTCTTCCTCAACTTCTTCCTGCAGTTCCTCATCTTCCTCTTCTACTTGCTCATAATTTTCTGTATAGCTGAAGTTTTGAGCTTGCTGAGTAACAACTTCAGTTTCAGCTAATTCCTCTTCTTCTTCTTCGTCCAGATCTTCTTCCTCTTCCTCCTCCTCTTCCAATTCTTCCTCTTCAATTTGTTTATTCAACTCTTCCATAACTTGAGGATTTTGTAAATTATCATTTTGTTCGTTGACCTCTTCTTCCTCCTCCTCTTCCTCATCGTCTTCTTCCACCTCTTCCTCCATGGTCTGCATTGTATTACCGTTTTCCATCATTTGTTGTTGTTGTGTATGTCTTAACATTTGTTGCTGCATTTGCATTAACAATTGTACTTGTTGCATATACTGTTGCTCTTGTTGTAGACGCTCCTCCTCCGAGATTTCTGTACTATTGACCTGCTGATTTTCCTTCATATTATGCAGAAGAGCTGCATGTTTTTGGGTGACATGCAAGGCCAGGGAAGTAGCATCTTTATGCAAATCACCGCACACAATACACAACAACGTTTCATTAGGTACTGGACATAAGGGTTCCAGACCCTGCTTCTGAGCCTCCACATGATGCTGTATATGTTTGTTGAGGTAAGCAGCCTGACTATAAGATTTTCCGCAAATATGACAGGGAAATGGCTTTTCACCCGAGTGAATTTTCATGTGAACACTCAAACTGGAAGCTTGGGTAAAAGATTTATTACAAAGTTTGCAATTAAATGGCTTCTCTCCCGTATGTATACGCATATGGATGTTAAGACTGCCGGATTGTGTAAAGGAACGATCGCATATGGAGCAGGTGAATGGTTTCTCGCCCATATGACACTTCATATGTTGTACCAATTCTGAGGAGCTGGCAAAAGCATTGCGACATATTGAACACTGATAGACTAAGGTTAGATTATGCATGCGCATATGCTCCTTGAGCTGGGCCTCATGCTTGAAACTTTTATCGCATTCTGAGCAAGAATACCTGGCACCATCTTTATGGGTTTTCAGATGTATAACCAATGAAGTAGAGTTGACAAAGCCCTTATCACACAAATGACATTGATGGGGCTTTTTAATGGAGTGCGATCTCAAGTGAACCATCAAACTACTGGATTGGGTAAAGGCCTTGGAGCATAAATCACATTTATAGGGTTTTTCACCACTATGAATGCGTATGTGGGTGTTTAAGCTGCCAATATGGGTGAAGGTCTTTTCACAAATGGAGCACTGGAAAGGTTTGTTGGTGATGTGACAACGAACATGCTTCGATAAATCACCAGCACTGGGAAAACTGGCCTCACAGTGGCTGCATTGAAAACATTTTGGTTCACCACTTATAATGGAAGACATTTCAATGGCTGCCTGTTGGGCAGCGCTGCGACGACCACGACCTCTTCTCGGAGGTTGGGCCATAAGGGCTGGCGGTAAAACATTTTCTGTTAAAGGAGCAGGATTTAAGAGAATTATGGAAGTAGACTCTCTGGGATCAGCGACTTTTAAGTGTATAGCATTAGTTTGAGAGTTTTGTGAATGCAAGGATACAGCCTCCACCTCCTCATAAGCTGCTTCCTCCATTACCTCCATGGTGGTGTTATCATCCATTGTTAGAGTTGGCTTATACATTCCAAGCGAATCTCTGGTGATTTCGTCTTGCGTATTAGTATTACTATTCGTATTTGTGGTACTACTAGAAGATGACGAGGAAGAGGAACTTGAAGATGAACTAGAACTTGAATCATCATCCGAATCAGAATCATCTGAATCTGTATCCTCTTCATTATCTTCGTTATTTTGACCATTCTCCTGTATTTGGCTGGGGCCACCTTCCTCGGGTGCAACCAATTCACACAGAGGCTCAAATACCCAACTGTAATCTTTGTCATCATCTAATTCCTCTTCGGATTCTTGTGGTTCTGGTAAGTCTGCATGCTTGGTATTGAGATGTTCATACATTAAGAAGGGACTAATGAAGTACTCCTCACAACACATGCAATGAAATGTCAAATCCGGAGGTTTTTGTGTAGAAGTTGGCATAACATTTTTATGGTTTAAGGCACCTTCTGTGATGGGTATTATGGTAAGGGGAAGCTGTTTATTGTGATGATTATTTTGTGTTGCAGTGTTAACGTATGGAGTCAATTGTAAGGCCATGGTGTGGGAGTTGAAATATTTTTATGCTGAAAGTAAAAGGTTTTTATAAAGTTGTTGACTGTATAAAGGTTTTACTGTAATGAATAAAAAAAAAAACAAAAACGTTTTTTTTAATTTAGAAAGTAATTTTAATTTCAAATGGATTTGATTACTTCCAGTTAACTAATAGTTCAGTTCTAGGTTCAGTTCTAGTTGATTTTTGGTTCAGTTTCTAGTTTAGATCAAGTTCAGTTCTAGTTCAGTTTTAGTTCAGTTCTAGTTCAGTTCTAGTTCTAGTTCAGTTCTAGTTCAGTTCTAGTTCAGTTCTAGTTCAGTTCTAGTTCAGTTCTAGTTCAGTTCTAGTTCAGTTCTAGTTCAGTTCGTCTAGTTCAGTTCTAGTTTCAGTTCTAGTTCAGTTCTAGTTCAGTTCTAGTTCAGTTCTAGTTCAGTTCTAGTTCAGTTCTAGTTCAGTTCTAGTTCCTAGTTCTAGTTCAGTTCAGTTCTAGTTCAGTTCTAGTTCAGTTCTAGTTCAGTTCTAGTTTAGTTCTAGTTCAGTTCTAGTTCAGTTCTAGTTCAGTTCTAGATCAGTTCTAGTTCAGTTCTAATTCAGTTGTAGTTCAGTTCTAGTTCAGTTCTAGTTCAGTTCTAGTTCAGTTCTAGTTCAGTTTTAGTTCAGTTCTAGTTCAGTTCTAGTTCAGTTCTAGTTCAGTTCCAGTTCAGTTCTAGTTCATTTCTAGTTCAGTTCTAGTTCAGTTCTAGTTCAGTTTTAGTTCAGTTCTAGTTCAGTTCTAGTTCAGTTCTAGTTCTAGTTCAGTTCTAGTTCAGTTCTAGTTCATTTCTAGTTCAGTTCTAGTTCAGTTCTAGTTCAATTCTAGTTCAGTTCTAGTTCAGTTCTAGTTCAGTTCTAGTTCAGTTCTAGTTCAGTTCTAGTTCAGTTCTAGTTCAGTTCTAGTTCAGTTCTAGTTCAGTTCTAGTTCAGTTCTAGTTCAGTTCTAGTTCAGTTCTAGTTCAGTTCTAGTTCAGTTCTAGTTCAGTTCTAGTTCAGTTCTAGTTCAGTTCTAGTTCAGTTCTAGTTCAGTTCTAGTTCAGTTCTAGTTCAGTTCTAGTTCAGTTCTAGTTCAGTTCTAGTTCAGTTCTAGTTCAGTTCTAGTTCAGTTCTAGTTCAGTTCTAGTTCAGTTCTAGTTCAGTTCTAGTTCAGTTCTAGTTCAGTTCTAGTTCAGTTCTAGTTCAGTTCTAGTTCAGTTCTAGTTCAGTTCTAGTTCAGTTCTAGTTCAGTTCTAGTTCAGTTCTAGTTCAGTTCTAGTTCAGTTCTAGTTCAGTTCTAGTTCAGTTCTAGTTCAGTTCTAGTTCAGTTCTAGTTCAGTTCTAGTTCAGTTCTAGTTCAGTTCTAGTTCAGTTCTAGTTCAGTTCTAGTTCAGTTCTAGTTCAGTTCTAGTTCAGTTCTAGTTCTAGTTCAGTTCTAGTTCAGTTCTAGTTCAGTTCTAGTTCTAGTTCTAGTTCTAGTTCAGTTCTAGTTCAGTTCTAGTTCAGTTCTAGTTCAGTTCTAGTTCTAGTTCTAGTTCAGTTCTAGTTCAGTTCTAGTTCAGTTCTAGTTCAGTTCTAGTTCAGTTCTAGTTCAGTTCTAGTTCAGTTCTAGTTCAGTTCTAGTTCAGTTCTAGTTCAGTTCTAGTTCAGTTCTAGTTCAGTTCTAGTTCAGTTCTAGTTCAGTTCTAGTTCAGTTCTAGTTCTAGTTCAGTTCTAGTTCAGTTCTAGTTCAGTTCTAGTTCAGTTCTAGTTCAGTTCTAGTTCAGTTCTAGTTCAGTTCTAGTTCAGTTCTAGTTCAGTTCTAGTTCAGTTCTAGTTCAGTTCTAGTTCAGTTCTAGTTCAGTTCTAGTTCAGTTCTAGTTCAGTTCTAGTTCAGTTCTAGTTCAGTTCTAGTTTAGTTCTAGTTCATTTCTAGTTCATTTCTAGTTCAGTTCTAGTTCAGTTTAGTTCTAGTTTAGTTCTATTTCAGTTCTAGTTCAGTTCTAGATCAGTTCTAGTTCAGTTCTTGTTCAGTTCTAGTTCACTTCTAGTTCACTTCTAGTTCAGTTCTAGTTCAGTTCTATTTCAGTTCTAGTTCAGTTCTAGTTCAGTTCTAGTTCAGCTCTAGTTCAGTTCTAGTTCAGTTCTAGTTCAGTTCAAGATCAGTTCTAGTTCAGTTCTAGTTCAGTTCTAGTTCAGTTCTAGTTCAGTTCTAGTTCAGTTCTAGTACAGTTCTAGTTCAGTTCTAGTTCAGTTCTAGTTCAGTTCTAGTTCAGTTCTAGTTCAGTTCTAGTTCAGTTCTAGTTCAGTTCTAGTTCAGTTCTAGTTCAGTTCTAGTTCAGTTCTAGTTCAGTTCTAGTTCAGTTCTAGTTCAGTTCTAGTTCAGTTCTAGTTCAGTTCTAGTTCAGTTCTAGTTCAGTTCTAGTTCAGTTCTAGTTCAGTTCTAGTTCAGTTCTAGTTCAGTTCTAGTTCAGTTCTAGTTCAGTTCTAGTTCAGTTCTAGTTCAGTTCTAGTTCAGTTCTAGTTCAGTTCTAGTTCAGTTCTAGTTCAGTTCTAGTTCAGTTCTAGTTCAGTTCTAGTTCAGTTCTAGTTCAGTTCTAGTTCAGTTCTAGTTCAGTTCTAGTTCAGTTCTAGTTCAGTTCTAGTTCAGTTCTAGTTCAGTTCTAGTTCAGTTCTAGTTCAGTTCTAGTTCAGTTCTAGTTCAGTTCTAGTTCAGTTCTAGTTCAGTTCTAGTTCAGTTCTAGTTCAGTTCTAGTTCAGTTCTAGTTCAGTTCTAGTTCAGTTCTAGTTCAGTTCTAGTTTAGTTCTAGTTCAGTTCTAGTTCAGTTCTAGTACAGTTTTAGTTCAGTTCTAGTTCAGTTCTAGTTCAGTTCTAGTTCAGTTCTAGTTCAGTTCTAGTTCAGTTCTAGTTCAGTTCTAGTTCAGTTCTAGTTCAGTTCTAGTTCAGTTCTAGTTCAGTTCTAGTTCAGTTCTAGTTCAGTTCTAGTCCACTAACAGCAGAGTTATAAGTAACTTTTCAAGAACTTTTCCGATATAGATATGATTACCATAAGTTTTACTAATATAGACTTAATAACAATTTAAAATCTTTGTATTTTCAAACCGAAGTTGTACGTTCTTTGAATTTCTGTAAGACTCACCTAAGTCAGTCTTCAGAAAAATTTATAACTGACCAAAAATTCTTTTGATTCGGTACTTTACTTTTGTAATACCATTAGTGAAGGGTATTTAAGATTCGGTAAAGCCGAATATAGCACTCTTACTTGTTTAGTTCCAGTTAAGTTTTCATATAATACCCATAAGTCTTAAAAATTTGCTGTTTATTTTATTATCCATTAGAAATTTCTTATATGTAGGTCCAAATAATCAGGCAATCGATTATTAAACAAATTTTAATTAATAAAAATTTAAATAATTCAAATACAAATCGTTAAATAACCACAAAATCACTATTACTTACTTTTACGAAATACAGAATATTAACACCAAAATCCTTTGTTCATGTTTGGGTATAGATAAAAAATAATTATTTTAATTGGTTGCCATTTATAAAAAATGCTGCACAAAAAAAAGACGCCTTGCCTTGATGAATAACTAAACAATTCCTGTTTGCCAATTTTGCTATTCCACTATTTATTAACAAATAACACAAATCCATATACACAATTGGTATATTTTTTGGCGGAGACTTTAGTTCTAAAGATTTCTTTGAAGTAAGTGTAAATTTTAATTAATAAAATTCGAAAAAACAATAATTGCAAAAATCTTAACAAAAAAAGGATTTTTTTTATACAGTTTGTTTTGTTTACAGTGGTGTTGGTGTAGTTGTTGTATGCACAACAACATCTGTCAAAAAACATGCAAAAAAAGCAAAACAATAAAAGTGCTGCCAAGTTAGATAGAAATAGAGACAAAGTAAAACAACTCTGTTTTCTAGTTAGAATGCCAACTCTGAGTTAGTTGGCGCTTTTTAACGGTTTAGATGGATTTAAATAAAATATTTAATTGGTTACCTTAACATCAATGTATTTCAGGTAAAAAATATCTTTTATTAGCAATAAAATCAATCTTTTATTTTCTAAATTTAATTGCATATTTATTTAAACTAATTACAAGTAAAATAAATAAAATTTAAAACAATTTAATATTTAAAAATAACAACTAAACTAAAATTAAAACACTAAAATGAAGAATATTTCTAACGTTACGTTATATCCGTAAAGGGACAATGCTTTACATAGGGTACATCCAGGCAATAGCAACCTCTGTCACTGAAATTAAAGAACATATATGTATATTATTAGAAAGAAGATTTTATAATCTATTAGAAATTACTCACTTATCTGGCGCATCATTGCCCATATAATACTCTCTGATTTGGGCCACCATTTCAAAAGGATTATTCTTTGTTATGGGCAGTCTTTTGGGGCCACTTATATCAACACAACCATCGGGACAGGGTATACCCAGGTACTTTTTATGTTTAAATGTAGCTGAGGCCAAATAGCATATGCTCAAGAAATGGGAACATCTGGCACGTCCTACGGAAACCATAATTATAATAAAAATTCGAATAATCTAATTTATATATAAAAGAGAGCTTTACTTATAGGATTTCCTCGACAATACGGTTGCGTCCTTCCACCATTAATGCAATAATTCAAATGTCCAGTATTATCCTCTAAACCCAAGAAACCAGCATTTGTATGTAAGACTTGTATAACGCTGGCATCATCCATGGACAAACGAAAACGGTTAGGCTTTTTGCGCTCGATTAAAGGTCGGGCGGGATCTAGACCTATTATTTTGTACTGTTTAACATTTAAATGATTGCTGACCATGCCACAGATGTGAGCTCCCAAGGAATGGCCTACACAGGTAATTTTTTCTCGGGCAGCTCCATGGTGGGTTAGAAAAGAGTAGACCTAAAATAAAATGAAAACAAAAGACTTGTGATACAAACTATTCGAAAATAAAAGACTTAAGAAACAAACTTAACATAGACTAAGACATGGACTAAGGCATAGACTAAGACATAGACTAAAACATAGACTTAAACATAGACTAAGACATAGACTAAGATATAGACTAAGATATAGACTAAGACATAGACTAATACATAGACTAAGACATATACTAAGACATAGACTAAGACATAGAGTAAGACATAGACTAAGACATAGACTAAGACATAGACTAAGACATAGATTAAGACATAGACTAAGATATGGACTAAGACATAGACCAAGACATAGACTAAGACATAGACTAAGACATAGACTTAGACATACACTAAGACATAGACTAAGACATAGACTAAGACATAGACTAAGACATAGACTAAGACATACCCTAAGACATAGACTAAGACATAGACTAAGACATAGACTAAGACATAGACTAAGACATAGACTAAGGCATAGACTAAGACATAGACTAAGACATAGACTAAGACATAGACTAAGACATAGACTAAGACATAGACTAAGACATAGACTAAGACATAGACTAAGACATAGACTAAGACATAGACTAAGACATAGACTAAGACATAGACTAAGACATAGACTAAGACATAGACTAAGACATAGACTAAGACATAGACTAAGACATAGACTAAGACATAGACTAAGACATAGACTAAGACATAGACTAAGACATAGACTAAGACATAGACTAAGACATAGACTAAGACATAGACTAAGACATAGACTAAGACATAGACTAAGACATAGACTAAGACATAGACTAAGACATAGACTAAGACATAGACTAAGACATAGACTAAGACATAGACTAAGACATAGACTAAGACATAGACTAAGACATAGACTAAGACATAGACTAAGACATAGACTAAGACATAGACTAAGACATAGACTAAGACATAGACTAAGACATAGACTAAGACATAGACTAAGACATAGACTAAGACATAGACTAAGACATAGACTAAGACATAGACTAAGACATAGACTAAGACATAGATTAAGACATAGACTAAGACATAGACTAAGACATAGACTAAGACATAGACTAAGACATAGACTAAGACATAGATTAAGACATAGACTAAGACATAGACTAAGACATAGACTAAGACATAGACTAAGACATAGACTAAGACATAGACTAAGACATAGACTATGACATAGACTAAGACATAGACTAAGACATAGACTAAGACATAGACTAAGACATAGACTAAGACATAGTCTAAGACATAGACTAAGACATAGACTAAGACATAGACTAAGATATAGACTAAGACATAGACTAAGACATAATAAAAATATAATAAAAATTCGAATAATCTAATTTATATATTAAACATCTGAATAGTTCCATCCGTGTATATCCATTTCTGTGTTTTATCATTTTGAGTGTGTATTGATGAGTAGTTAAGTTTTTTGTTATAAGTGAGTATTGTTGTATTCTCCCACTAAGTAAGTCTGAGTGGGTAAAAAGACAATGAGAATAACATATTTATTTTCCTATAGTTTTGCAAAATGGATGGAATGAGTATTAGTGGTTATACAATAGATAACTTATAGTATGTCGTATGAAGTTTACTTATAGGATAAAACAAAAACTAAAAACGACATTCGATTAGTTTAATACTTTTTTCAAAACTTTGTTGTTTTTGTAGGAGTTTTTTCAAAAATTTGTTATTTTTGTGAGAAATCTTTAAAAAATTTCTTCTTTTTATAGGAAATTTTTCAAAAAATATCTTACTTTATATAGGAAATTTTTCAAAAATTTCTTATTTTAATACGAGATTTTTCAAAAATTTCTTAATTTTATAGGAAATTTTATTTTTTTTTTATTTTTTTAGGAAATTTTTAAAAAATTTCTTATTTTCATATAAAATTAAAAAAAAAATATATATCTTAATTTTACAGGAAGTTTTTCAAAAATTTCTTAAGGTACGGTCAGACTCATTAAACATTTAAATCAAATATTTTGAGTAAAATATTGTCAAAACAATATAATAAAAAATTTGTGGTCACACTTGCACATTTATTTGACGATTTTTATTTGATAAAATACAGAAAAAATATGTTCAAAGTATAAACAAATAAACAAGTTTTATTTATGGTCACACTGAAGAATAAATATTTTCCCAAAAAATATTTGATCAAATTTTTTCAAAACAAAATTGTGTATCTAGCAATTTGTTTCTCATATTTGAGTTGTTGTTTCTCAAATTTAATGTTGTTGTTTCTCAAATTTGATGTTGTTGTTTCTCAAATTTGATGTTGTTGTTTCTGTTTGAATAGTAAACAATACAAATGCTCAGCTGTTATTTGCCCCTGTTTGATGTTACAAAAATTTTGTAAGATTAAATAATTATTTGATCAAAATTTAATAAAATATTTGCTCTTGCGTGGTCACATTAGGAAAATTTTTATTTGCTGGCAAATGATTTTGTTTTGTTCAAATCAACATATTTCTTGTTTGAACTTCAAAAATATTTTGTGGTCAGACTACGAGGATCAAATATTTGATAATTTCGATTAAATGTTTAATCAATGTGACCGTAGCTTTATCCTCATAGAAAATTTTTGATTTTGTTTTTTTATTTTTATAGGTATGCAATTTTTTAAATTTTTTTTTATTGGAAATTCAATATTTCTTATTTTTATAGGAAATTATTCAAAAATTTCTTAATTTTGCCGAAAATTTTAACTTTTTTTTATTTTTATAGGAAGTTTTTTAAAAAATTTCTTATTTTCATAGGAACTTTTTAAAAAATTCTTATTTTATAGGAAATTTAAAAAAAAATTTTTATTTTTATAAAAAAAATGGGAAAAATTCGTATTTTTACAGGGAATTTTTAAAAAAAATTCTTTTTTTTATAAAAAAAATTTCTTATCTAATAGAATTTTTTTTTTTTAAGTTTAAAGAAAATTTTTCCTTAATTTTTATAGAAAATTTTTAAAAAATTTCTTGTTTTTGAAGGAAATTTTTAATTTTTTTTTTTATTTTTATAGGAAATTTTTAATTTTTTTTTTTTAATTTTATAGGAAATTTTTAATTTTTTTTATTTTTATAGGAAATTTTTAAAAAATTTCTTGTTTTTAAAAAATTTCTTATTATTATAGGATTTTAAAAACTTTCAATTCTTAAAAAATTTTAATGCGTCCCTTTATTTCACTAATTTTATATTCTTTTGACATTTTTTTTTCTTTTATTTCTATATTATTCATTTTTATAGTCAATTAAAATATATACACACAAACACTGAAAAATGTTAGAATTTCAACATAGAAACATTATTGCTACGAAATTGTCTTTGCATTTACCACAAGTTATTCGAAATACTCATAAATACTTATAGTTATCTAAGTATTTTGGAACAAGAAACAGTTGTAAACAGATAAATTTATCTTTTTCAACTTATAAGCAAAAGTATCAGTTACTGACTTTGTGGGTAGAGTGGATGAGCAAAAACAAAAGCAGACAATATCGGTTACACTCATTCTCTCATTTATACTACAAGTATTGAGTACTACTATGGTGTATTCGTTTTTGATGAACAATATTGTATACTCTTGCAGACGTTTATTATATATAAAAGAGAGCTTTACTTATAGGATTTCCTCGACAATACGGTTGCGTCCTTCCACCATTAATGCAATAATTCAAATGTCCAGTATTATTCTCTAAACCCAAGAAACCAACATTTGTATGTAAGACTTGTATAACGCTGGCATCATCCATGGACAACGAAAACGGTTAGGCTTTTTGCGCTCGATTAAAGGTCGGGCGGGATCTAGACCTATTATTTTGTACTGTTTAACATTTAAATGATAAGACATAGACTAAGACATAGACTAAGACATAGACTAAGACATAGACTAAGACATAGACTAAGACATAGACTAAGACATAGACTAAGACATAGACTAAGACATAGACTAAGACATAGACTAAGACATAGACTAAGACATAGACTAAGACATAGACTAAGACATAGACTAAGACATAGACTAAGACATAGACTAAGACATAGACTAAGACATAGACTAAGACATAGACTAAGACATAGACTAAGACATAGACTAAGACATAGACTAAGACATAGACTAAGACATAGACTAAGACATAGACTAAGACATAGACTAAGACATAGACTAAGACATAGACTAAGACATAGACTAAGACATAGACTAAGACATAGACTAAGACATAGACTAAGACATAGACTAAGACATAGACTAAGACATAGACTAAGACATAGACTAAGACATAGACTAAGATTTGTGGGCAAATCAAAAGACTTAAGAAGCAAACTTTTTACACAAATAAATCAAAAGTCTTAAGAAACAAGTTTTCAAAAAATAGTTCCTTAAATATGACTTCACTATGACTAGAGCTATGATGGGAGTTATGGTAAAGGCTTTGACTAGAGATTAAAGTTAGACCTAGGACTTAGTAGAACTAGCTAAATAACAAAAAACTTAAGAAGCAAACTTCTAATGTAACTCAAACAAAAGACTTAAGAAACGAACTCTTTCATATAATTAATGTTTGAACTATGACTTTACTTTGACTAAAGTCATTGTTAAACTGTGACTTAAGCTATGATATATCTATGAACAAATACAAATAAAATTACTTACTTGAGCCGTACATTGGGCTGTTAGTCGGGTATTTATTAAAGCACTCAAATAACATGGATATTGAGTCAATGGCCTCCAGTCAACAGTAATGACATTATAATCTCTTGATAGATATGCTTAAAGATTTTAAAAAAGTTTTTCAAGATAATTAATATAAAAGTTAACTTAACTACTCACTAACCATCCCTTAAAAACTGCAAATGTCTATCGATGGCGGTGCCATTAAAACCATGGACTATGAAAACTGTATCACGATGTTTGCTGAAGCCTCCCTGATACAATGTCAATGGATTGTGTACATTCAAAGCAATGCCATAGCGTGACGATTTCCTATAATCAAAAATATAAGAAAGTGATATTTAATATTAAATAAAATTAAATAATATTTGTTTTTATATCTAAGACATTCCATAACAAATTTGGTTTCATTATGAAAATGATAGCCTAGTTTTTTTTAAATTATTATAATTTTTTTGCGGCCTTTTTATAACAATTTTTAAATTTTCATTTGAATATTCCAAAAGAAATGTATTCGACTGTGTTCAACAAATTAATATCAATGACTTCAATTACTTTTGTGGTGCCTGTTTATCATCACGTTAATGCTTATTAGAAAATTTTTTTATTTTACAAAAATTGTTAGTTTTGGTTTAATACATTTATTATTTCACTCATTGCAGATGTTTTTAGTTTTAATTTTGTTATAATCGCATTTACCGCTTGAGCTCATCCATTTTTTATTACATTTTTTTTTCTTGATAACAGTTTATTTTATTTAATTTTATTTCTTACTTCTTGTTTTGTTTTTCCTAAACGCTTTATGCTTTTTATAAAATTTTATTTTGTTATGTGATTTTTTTATTTATTTTAGATACGCAGCATGTCAAATCTATTAATTTATATTACATTTAATTCAAAGTTTATAACAAGAGCAAATTTTGTTGCTTATATTTGCCATAACCATATTTTTTGTTAAGTTTTGTTTATTACTGTTTGAAAATGATTTATGACTTTGATTGGAAATTTTTTGTTATTAGAAGAAAGTTTTGAGACGTGATAATGTTAGACATAAAATTTAAAGATTATCTTTTTAAGTAATTAGAACATCAAATTCAATTGCATTTAGAAATTTGTTTTGAACAGTCGACATAAGCCGTTTAAAGCTGAATCCAGAATCATTTAAACAAGTCAAAATAAAAATTTTGCCTTAAATCTATAACTTTTCAAATTTTTAAATAGAAAATTTTTTAACATATTAATTATGTATTAAAAATTTTCATATCATAATTTTTTCCATTGAAAAATGTAGATATAGAAAAATTTTAATATCAAAAATTTTCTATAGAAAAATTTTAAATTAAATTCTAAAACATTTTTTACATTTTAAAGTTTAAAATGGAAAAATTTTCTATAAAAACTACTTCGATTATTACATCAAAAAATTTTTTATAGAAAAATTTTAACATCAAAAATTTTCTATACAAAATTTTTGTATCGAAAATTTTCTATAGAAATATTTAGATATAGAAAAATTTTAATAACAAAAAAATTTCTATAGAAAGATTTTAATATTAATAAATTTTCTATATAAAAATTATTATTATATAAAAATTTTAATAAAAAATAATAATAATTTAATATCGAAAAATTTTCATATCGAAAAAATTTTTATAGAAAAATTTTAATATCAAAATAATTTTCTGTAGGAAAATTTTAGTAACGAAAAATTTTCTATAGAAAATTTTTAATATCGAAAAATTTTCTATAGAAAAATTTTAATATTAAAAAATTTTCTATTGAAAAATTTTAATATCGAAAAATTTTCTATAGAAAAATTTTAAAATCGAAAAATTTTCTATAGAAAAATTTTAATATCAAAAAATATAGAAAACTTTTAGTATTAAATAATTTTGATGTCAAAAAATTTTGTATAAAAAAATGTATATTGAAAAATTTTCTATAGAAAAATTTTCTATTGAAAAATTTTCTATTGAAAAATTTTAATATCGAAAAATTTTCTGTAGAAAAATTTTAATATCAAAAAATATAGAAAACTTTTAGTTGTCAAAAAATTTTGTATAAAAAAATGTATATCGAAAAATTTTTATTAAAAAAAATTTAATATTGAAAAATTTTAATATCGAAAAATTTTCTGAGGAAATTTTTTAATATTAGAAAAATTTTAACATCGTAAAATTTTCTATAGAAATATTTTGATATCCAAAAATTTTGATATCGAAAATTTTTTATAGGAATTTTTAATATCGAAAATTTTCAATAGAAATATTATAATATCAAAAAATTTTCTATAAAAAATTTTTTTATCAAAATATAAAAAAATTGTGTATCAAAAAATTTTTATATCGAAACATTTTCTATAGAGGTCGAAAAATTTTCTGTAGAAAAATTTTAACATAGAAAAATTTTTATATCAAAAAATTTTGTATAGAACAATTTTAATATCGAAATTTTTGTATAGAAATTTTTAGAATTGAAAAATTCTATATAGAAAAAGTTTAATATCGAAAATTTTGTATACAAAAATTTTAATATCGAAAAATTTTCTATAGAAAAATTTTAATATCGAAAAATTTTCTATAGCAAAATTTTAATATCGAAAAATTTTAATATCGAACAATTTCGTATAGAAAAATTTTAATATCGAAAAATTTTGTATAAAATATCGAATATTTTTGTATAGAAAAATTTTAATTTCGAAAAATTTTCTACAGAAAAATTTCAATATCGAAAAATTTCTTATGGAAAAATTTAAATATCGAAAAATTTTTTATTGAAAATTTTCTATAGAAAAATTTTAATATCGAAAAATTTTTTATATTTTTATTATCGAAAATATCTGTATAGAAAAATTTTAATATCGAAACATTTCTTAAGGAAAAACTTTAATATCGAAAAATTTCTTATAGAAATATTTTAATATCGATAAAATATCTGTAGAAAAATTTTAATATCGAAAAATAGTTTATAAAAAGATTTTAATATCAACAAATTTTCTATAGAAAAATTTTAATATCGAAAAATTTTCTATAAACTTTAATATCGAAAAAATTTCTATAGAAAATTTTTAAATATCGACAAATTTTACATACAAAATTGAATATCGAAAAATTTTTATAGAAAAATTTTAATATCGAAAAATTTTCTATTAAAAAATTTTAATTACAAAAAATTTTCTATAGAAAAATTTTCAAATCAAAATATTTTTTATTTTTAGTATCTAAAAATTTTCTATAAAAAAAAATTTAATTACGAAAAATTTTCTATCGAAAAATTTTTTATAGAAATATTTTAATATCGAAAAATTTTCTATGGAAATATTTTAATATCGAAAAATTTTCTATGGAACAATTTTAATATCGAAAATTTTTTTATTGAAAAATTTTAATATCGAAAAATTTTCTATAAAAAAATTAAAAAAAAATATTTTTTATTGAAAAGTTTTAATATCAAAAAATTTTCTATAAAAACAATTTTGATATCGAAAAATTTTCTATTAAAAAATTTTAATTACGAAAAATTTTCTATAAAAAAATTTTCTATAGAAAAATTTCAATATCACAAAATTTTCTATAGAAAAATTTTCAGTTCAAAAAATTTTCTCTAGAAAAAATTTAATGTCGAAAAATTTTCTATAGAAACATTTAAATATAGAAAAATTTTAGTACTGAAAAATTTAAATATTTATTTATTTTAAAAATTTTGTGTACGAAAATTAAAATATCGAAACCTTTTTTGTACAAAAATTTTTATATCGAAAAATTTGTATATCAAAAAATTAATAATTCAAAAAATTTTCTCTAGAAAGATTTTAATATCGAAAAAGTTTCTATCAAATATTTTAATACAAAAAAATTTTCTATAGAATTTTTTTTTCAATAATTTTGGACATCAAACATTTAATTAAAAAGTTTTATTGTAGTGTATTGCACTGAAAGTCCAATTTATTACAATTATTTATTATTGTAATCAATAGGTTTCTGATAACACCAAAATTTTTTATCGAAAACTTTTTTGATCAAAAAAGTTTCTATAGAAAAATGTTTGAAATTTTCTATAGAAACATTTTTAAATAAAGAAGTTTTCTATAGAAAAATTCTTAAATCGAGAAATTTTCTATAGAGAATTTTTCTATAATATCGAAAAGTTTTCTACAAAAATATTTTTAAATTTTCTATATAAAAATTTTTTTATGGAATATTTTCTATACAAAAATTTTTCTATAGAAAATTTTTCGATGTGAACATTTTGAAATAAAATTTTTAATTTCAACCATTTTTCTAAAAATTTTTGTTGATTTAAAAAATTTTTATTAAAAACTTTTTTCATTACAAAATTTTTCTTTAATAAAAAATTTTTCTATAGAAAATTTTTCTTTAGTAAAATTTTGTTTATTTTTCGTAATTAAAAATTTTTCTATAGAAATTTTTTTATAAAAAACATTTCTATGGAATTTTTTTTTAGAAAAATTTTAGTTATTAAATATATTTGTCTAGAAAATTTTTCGTTATTAAAAATTTTTCTTTAGAAAATTTTTCGTTATTAAACATTTTTCTATAAAAATTTTTTTGATTTAAAAATTTTTCTATAAAAAATTTTTTGATTTAAAAATGTTTCTATTGAAAATTTTTAGTCATTAAAAATTTTTTTAAAAGAAATTTTTCTATAGAAAGTTTTTCAATTTTTCGTTATTCATAGAAAATTTTTAGTTATTTAAAATTTTTCTATAGAAAATTTGTCGTTATTAAAAATTGTTCGTTACTAAAAATTTGTCATTATTAAAAATTTTTCTATAGAAAATTTTTCGTTATTAAAAATTTTTCTATAGAAAATTTTTTGTTATTAAAAATTTTTCGTTATTAAAAATTTTTCGATGTTAAACTTGTTGTATAGAAAATTTTTTGATATATATTATATTATTTTTCAATATTAAAATTTTTTGAATAGAAAATTTTTCGATTTTAAAATTTTTCTATAGAAAATTCTTCGATTTTTAAATTTTTCTATAGAAAATTTTTCGATTTTAAAATTTTTCTATAGAAAGTATTTCAATTTAAAAATTTTTCTATAGAAAATTTTTCGATTTTAAAATTTTTCTAAAGAAAATATTTCGATTTAAAAATTTTTTCTATAAAAAAATTTTTTGATATTAAGATTTTTCTATACAAAATTTTACAAGATCAACATTTTTTGATATTAACAAATTTCTGCCTATGAAGTAATACTGGAACCATGACTAGAGTTATTAGAACTCTAAAAGACTTAAGAAGCAAACTTTTAATTTATTAATATAAAAGACTTAAGACACGAACTCATTGACTATATTATTGATAATAAATATTACTAAAGCTTTAACCGAAGGCTTTACCCAGAGACTTAGACTAGAGACTATAATAAGAGACTAAACTAGCAATAGAGCTATAGCTAGAACTATGGCTGGAACTATAGCAAGAACTATGAGTATAACTACGACTTAAATTATGTCTGGGTCTATATCATAGACTATTTTCTAGTTGATGTCTCAGTTCATTACTTTTCTTTTAGTTTCTAACACGTTTTAATTGTGTCAGTAAAAAAGTGGACAAAAGTCACAAATTTTCCAAATATTACGCACCAAAACTATCATCAGATTAAAAGGATACAACTTGTTCATAACCAAAAAAATAAATAAACACAAAAATGACCTAGAAATAAGCAAAATTTATTGGCAAAACAAATAAAATAGTTAACATTCATTTTCACAGACAACCAGTCTTTCAACGACTCCTAATAAAAAGTGGTTACAATTCATGGTCAAGAGATGTGATCAAACGACAACATTTGCTTTTTTTTGTCTACTTATGGCTCAAATTAAGAAGAAGTAAGTGGAAATTGTTTGAATGCATTTGTAAGTGATAGTGTTATAATATAGCTCAATGAAAAGCCGGTTTTCCTTTAAAACTATTTGGTTGGAAAATAAATTTGGTTGAAAATAAACAAAGTATGAAATGAAATTTTTAATTTTAAGCTTTAAGGAAGTTTTGATAGAAGATTAATGGCTAAAACAGCAAGTAGGCGTTAGTAAAAGTTTTATTTATTCCAAATATTCTCATTTTTATAGGAAATATTTTTTTCCCAATATTTAATTATTTTGTTAGCGGTTAAATTAAATTAAATATTAATTACTTTCCCCAAGCCTTACTCAGCAATTACAACCCTTCCTCTTTAACACCTGCTTAACATGTCTAATATGTATTTAGTTTGGAAATCTCTATCTAGATATGATGACAGGTGTCACTCTTTATAATGACTGTGTTACAGTTTTGCTAAAGTCTATATAGTTCATGCTTTTGTGCATTCAATTATTTATTCATAAAACTAATTGGGAAATAAGTAAATTGGATGTAAATTAAGATATTTACACAAAAAAGGGTGTAGGGCGAACCTTACCCACCTTAAATAAACCCTACATTTACATATTCGATATAAAATTTTTTTGGGTATGTAAAATGTACATAAAATTTTTCGATATACAAATTTTTCTATAGAAAATTTTTCTATCGAAAATTTTTTGATATGAAAATTTTTCTATAGAAAATTTTTTATATTAAAATTTTTCTATAGAAATTGTTTCGAAATTAAAATTTTTCTATAGAAAATGTTTCGATATTAAAATTTTTCTATAGAAAATTTTTCGATATGAAATTTTTTTTATAAAAAATTTTTTATATGAAATGTTTTCTGTAGAAAATTTTTCGATATGAAAATTATCCAAAATTTTTTGATCTGAAAATTTTTCTATATGAAAATTTTTCTATAGAAAAATTTTCGATATCAAAATTTTTCTATAGAAAATTTTTCGATATTAAAATTTTTCTATAGAAAATTTTTGATATTAAAATTTTTCTATAGAAAATTTTTGATATTAAAATTTTTCTATAGAAAAGTTTTTAATATAAAAATTTTTTTATAGAAAATTTTTCGATATAAAAATTTTTCTATAGAAAATTTTTCGATATTAAAAATTTAGGTATTAAAATTTTTTATGAAAATTTTTCCATATTAAAATTTTTCTATAGAAAATTTTTCAATATTTAAATATTTCTATAGAAAATTTTTGGTTATTAAAATTTCTCTATAGTAAATTTTTCGATGTTAAAATTTTTTTATAGAAAATTTTTCGATATAAAAGTTTTCCTATAGAAAATTTTTCGATATATAAATTTTTCTATAGAAAATTTTTCGATATAAAAATTTTTCTATACAAAATATTTCGATATTAAAATTTTTTATTAAAATTTTTCTATATTAAAATTTTTCTATAGAAAATTTTTCGATATTAAAATATTGCTATAGAAAATTTTTGAATATTAAAATTTTTCAATATGAAAATTTTTCTATAGAAAATTTTTCTATAGAAAATTTTTCTATAGAAAATTTTTCGATATTAAATTTTTTCTATAAAAATTTTTCGATATTAAAATTTTTCTATAGAAAATTTTTCGATATGAAAATTTTGTATAGAAAATTTTTCGATATGAAAATTTTTCTATAGAAAAATTTTCGATATGAAGATTTTTCTATAAAAAATTTTTCGATATGAAAATTTTTCTATAGAAAATTTTTCGATATTAAAATTTTTCGATATGAAAATTTTTCTATAGAAAATTTTTCTATATGAAAATTTTTCTATAGAAAATTTTTCGGTATGAAAATTTTTCTATAGAAAATTGTTCGATATGAAAATTTTTCTATAGAAAATTTTTCGATATGAAAATTTTTCTATAGAAAATTTTTCGATATGAAAATTTTTCTATAGAAAATTTTTCGGTATGAAAATTTTTCTATAGAAAATTTTTCTATATGAAAATTTTTCTATAGAAAATTTTTCGATATTAAAATTTTTCGGTATGAAAATTTTTCTATAGAAAATTTTTCGATATTAAAATTTTTCTATAGAAAATTGTTCGATATGAAAATTTTTCTATAGAAAATTTTTCGATATGAAAATTTTTCTATAGAAAATTTTTCGATATGAAAATTTTTCTATAGAAAATTTTTCGATATGAAAATTTTTCTATAGAAAATTTTTCGATATGAAAATTTTTCCATAGAAAATTTTTCGATATGAAAATTTTTCTATAGAAAATTTTTCGATATGAAAATTTTTCTATAAAAAATTTTTCGATATGAAAATTTTTCTATAGAAAATTTTTCGATATGAAAATTTTTCTATAGAAAATTTTTCGATATGAAAATTTTTCTATAGAAAATTTTTCGATATGAAAATTTTTCTATAGAAAATTTTTCGATATGAAAATTTTTCTATAGAAATTTTTTCGATATGAAAATTTTTCTATAGAAAATTTTTCGGTATGAAAATTGTTCTATAGAAAATTGTTCGATATTAAAATTTTTCTATAGAAAATTTTTCGATATTAAAATTTTTCTATAGAAAATTTTTCGATATGAAAATTTTTCGATAATTTAGAATAATAATTTTGTATAAACAATTTTTTATAGTAAAATTTTTCAAAATAAAAATTTTTAATAGAAAATTTAAAAAAAAAAAATTGTATTAACATTATTGGAAATTAAAATTTTTTGAAATAAATTTTTACATCATTTTTTGTTTTAATTTGTCGAAGTACATACAATTTTTTTTAGAGAATTTTTTAAAATTTTTTTATAGAAAATTTTTCGAAATTAAAATTTTTCAAAATAAAAATTTTTTGCAAAAAAAAAAATTTATCAAAATTTTTCGAAAGAAAAAAATTTTTCTAGAAAATTTTTTGAAACTAAAATTTTTTATAGAAAATTTTTCTATACAAATTTTTTTTATTGAAAATTTATCGAAGTTCATATAATTAAAAAAAAATTTTTTGATGTACATACATTTTTTTTTTTAGAAAATTTTTCGAATACAATTAAAAAGAAAAAATTTAATAGACATTTTTTCGAAACAAAAATTGTTCGATTAAGATGTTTTGTTGTTAAGATGTTTTCTGTAGAAGATGTTTCTACTAAAATATTTCTTTGGAAAATTTTCAATATTATAATTTTTCTATGCAAATTGTTCATATGTATAATATCTTTATCAAAATTTTCTTAAATTTAATTTAAATTTCCTTTTTTTACAAATGCAGAGCATTTATTTTCTTTTTTTGCATTTTAACTCAAAATTATAGTATTTGAACTTAACGCATTTAAAAAATGTATAATCAATTTTATTCAGTAACTGAATACTGAAAAAAGATCTAACCTCTTCCTCTAAAGGCCAGAAACGTGACTGACTTCTTTAAAAAAAAGTTGTAGCTCAAAATGAATGGAAGCTGGAAATGCATCGTGTAAATACTTTGGCATTTTTCCCTAAAAAGCTTGAAAATTTTAGCAATTTAACAGAGATGAAGATTAAGACTGACTTTTAAATAAATAACCATTTGGTTGAAGAAAACGGAATATGAAATTATAATAATTCGAAAAAAATCTTTAAATTGTTTAATGTTATACCGCAAATATCTTAAATCCTCAAAAATTATTTATCACCGCAAAAGAACATTTTATTAAATAAATTGATAGGAAATAAAGGTGGGAAATGTGGTAATGTTTGGTATTTTTTGATACAAATTACAAGACATTTTCAGATGTGATGTAACTACATATAATTAGTTAATAATTAATTTGGTATTCAAATTTGTATGAGAACTTTACAATTTAATAAATCATTTTATAGTCATGAAACTTTAAATGGTCTGTACTTTGGGATAAAATTGAATAAACTTTATACTTTTGTTAAAATTATGTTCACATAATAAACATATGCCCAAAAGATGTCGTGCTAAATTTGATCTAATGTAATGATTAATTAGTTTTCTAAAATAATTGAGAATTATTTGTACTTAATTTTTTTCTATACAAAAAATTTTGAAGGTTGTAAGTTCGTGTCTTGCTTTGTTTCATGTCATTAATTATTTTGCAAATTTATGATTTTTTAATTGTGTTATAAACAGGAGTAGGCAGTCCATACCACCAGCAGCCGATGAATTTTTTAAATTTTCGTAAATAAAACGATCATTAATAAAACTCGTGAAAATGAGTATTAAAATCATTCAGTTGGAATTTGTATGTTAACAGAGTTGGTTGGTGCCGCTTTGTTAAAGCAAAGACAGAAACAAATTAGGCAAGAAACAAATCAAAATCTAATTTATAGCAACAAAATACATGGTTCGAGAGAACAAAGAAATACAATCTCGAACATTGTTGCCACTGCGCTATTATTTTTGTTAATATTGGGAATATTTTTTAAAACAGAAATAAATTCTAACATTAAACAATTCTAGATTTTTAGATATTTTCGATCAAAACAGATTTTCTATAGAAAAATTGTTGATAAAAAAATTTTCTATCGAACAATTTTTGAAAAAAAAATTTTCTATAGAAAAAATTTTGATAAAAAATTTTCTAAAGAAAAATATTTGATAAAAAAATTTTCTAAAGAAAAATATTTGATAAAAAAATTTTCTAAAGAAAAATATTTGATAAAAAAATTTTCTATAGAAAAATTTTTTCATAGAAAAGTTTTTGATAAAAAAATTTCTATAGAAACATTTTTGATAAAAAAATTTTCTATGGAAAAATTTTTAATAAAAAAATTGTCTACAGAAAAAATTTTTGATAAAAAAATTGTCTACAGAAAAAATTTTGATAAAAAAATTTTCTATAGAAAAATTTTTGATAAAAAAATTTCTATAGAAAAATTTTTGATAAAAAAATTTCTATAGAAAAATTTTTGATAAAAAAAATTTCCATAGAAAAATTTTCGTAATAAAATTTTTGATAAAAAAATTTTCTATTGAAAAAATTGTGATAAAAAAATTTTCTATAGACAAATTTTTGATAAAAAATTTTATAAAGAAAAATTTTTGGTAAAAAAATTTTCTAAAGCAAAATTGTTCATAAAATGATTGTTTATAGAAAAATATTTGATGAAAAAATTTCTAAGAAAATTTTTTTATGAAAAAATATTCTATAGAAAAATTTTAGATGAAAAAATTTTCCATAGAAAAATTTTTGATAAAAAAATTTTCTATAGAAAAAGTTTTCTACAGAAAAATTTTCTACAGAAAATTACTCTATAGAATAATTTTTGATAAAAAAAGAAAAATTTTTGGTAAAAAAATTTTCTAAAGCAAAATTGTTCATAAAATTATTGTTTATAGAAAAATATTTGATGAAAAAATTTCTAAGAAAATTTTTTTATGAAAAAATATTCTATAGAAAAAATTTAGATGAAAAAATTTTCCATAGAAAAATTTTTGATAAAAAAATTTTCTATAGAAAAAGTTTTCTACAGAAAAATTTTCTACAGAAAATTACTCTATAGAATAATTTTTGATAAAAAAATTTTCTATAGAAAAATTTTTGATAAAAAATTTTCTATAGAAAATTTTTTGATAAAAAAATTTTCTATAGAAAAATTTTTGATAAAAAAATTGTCTACAGAAAAAATTTTGATAAAAAAAATTTTTCTATAGTAAAATTTTTGATGAAAAAATTTTCCATAGAAAAATTTTTGTAAAAAAAATTTTTTATAGAAAAATTTTTGTTAAAAAAATTTTTTATAGAAAATTTTTCTATAGAATAGTTTTTGATAAAAAAATTTTCTATAAAAAATTTTTGATAAAAAAATTTTCTATAAAAAATTTTTGGTAAAAAAATTTTCTATAGAAAAATTTTTGATAAAAAAATTTTCTATAGAAAAATTTTAGATGAAAAAATTTTCTATAGAAAAATTTTTGATAAAAAAATTTTCTATAGAAAAATTTTTGTTAAAAAAGTTTTCTACAGAAAAATGTTTGATATAAAATGTTTCTTAGAAAAATTTTTTATAGAAACTTTTTGATACCAAAATTTTTTGTAGAAAAATTTTTGATAAAAAATTTTCTATAGAAAAATTTTTGTTGAAAAAGTTTTCTATAGAAAAATTTTTTATGAAAAATTTTTCTATGGAAAAATTTTTTATGAAAAAATTTTCTATAGAAAAATTTTTTATGAAAAAATTTTCTATAGAAAAATTTTTGATGAAAAAATTTTCTATAGAAAAACTTTTCTATAGAATAATTTTTGATAAAAGAATTTATGATAAAAAAATTTTCTTTAGAAAAATTTTTGATAAAATAATTTTCTATAGAAAAATTTTTGATAAAAAAATTTTCTATAGAAAAATTTTTGATAAAAAAATTTTCTATAGAAAAAATTTTCCATAGAAAAATTTTTGATAAAAAAATTTTACTGTAGTGTATTGCACTAAGAATCCCAATTTATTACAATTATTTATTATTGTAATAAATAGTTTCTATAGAATAATTTTTGATAAAAAAATTTAGATGAAAAAATTTTCTATAGAAAAATTTTTGATAAAAAAATTTTCGAAAAATTAGGATTTATCAGGCTTGAGTTCATTTTTAATTTTCAAATTATTAATTTGAAAATTTGAAAGTAATAATGTGGAGAAAAACTGAAAAAATTATTTTTGAACGCGGCTAGTGGATTGCAATTTCTGTCCCGCCACAGGACGTCATTTTTCTTTAGAAAAATTTTTGATAAAAAAATTTTCTTTAGAAAAATTTTTGATAAAAAAATTTTCTATAGAAAAATTTTTGATAAAAAAATTTTCTATAGAAAAAATTTTCTTTAGAAAAATTTTTGACGAAAAAATTTTCCATAGAAAAATTTTTGATAAAAAAATTTTCTATAGAATAATTTTTGATAAAAAAATTTTAGATGAAAAAATTTTCTATAGAAAAATTTTTGATAAAAAAATTTTCTATAGAAATATTTTTGATAAAAAACTTTTCTATAGAAACATTTTTGATAAAAAAATTTTGTATAGAAAAACTTTTGATAAAAAATTTTTTATAGAAAAACTTTTGATAAAAAAATTTTCTTAGAAAAATTTTTGATAAAAAAATTTTGTATAGACAAATTTTTGATAAAAAAAACTTTGTATAGAAAAAATTTTGATAAAAAATTTTCTATAAAAACATTTTTGAGAAAAAAATTTTTCATAGAAGCATTTTTGATAAAATTATTTTGTATAGAAAAATTTTTGATAAAAATATTAACGTGTATAAGACCCCCAAATATAATCTTCTCTAGTTTTAAGTAGTCCGAGTATGTTCCTTATTTAGGGATATCCCAAAATGCAAGTCTTCCATGTTTATTATTTAGTCTCAGATATACGAGTTCGTAAAAGTGGACCACTTTCATTCTAATTAACTCTTAATTTAAATAAAAATCTTGTCTGCCAATATTTTAGTGGCTTTTGTAAATGTTAACACAATTATTTTTCAAATAATAAGATCCTCCATTTCTGTATCTTTTCTTTTCATTTCTTGGAGGAAGAACACTTTCAAAATAAGGTCCTCAATATATATCTATATCGCCAAATTTAATAGCTAATCATATTCAAAGCGTTTAAAAAATTTTCTTTAAATCGACATAATTTAACCAAAGCTCATTTTTCATGACTTTTATAAAAATCGGTTTAAATATTATTTTTATACCCTTCACCACCATAGGTGGAAAGGGTATATTGGGTTTCTACAGGTCGTAACTTTAAAAATAATTTAATGAAATGTGGACGATCCCTATTCTTTTTGGGCAAAATCCGATTACTATTTCGGGTACTCCCATAGGGATGCCTTTCTGGAATAGAGTTTTTGGTGTTTTACAGCGAGAAATTTAGTTGTATATAGCACAAATATTGATCATCATAATCTTAATCAGTGTTCCTAATTTTGTAGAAATCGGCCCATATTTGACCATACCTCCCATACACATTCTCAAAAGACATTTTTATATACATAAAAGCACAAAAACGTTAATAACTCTAAGGATAATCGAATTTGATTACTTAAACTTTGTACAGATAAATATTTTGTAAATATGAACCAATAACCAAAGTTTGATAAAAATCGGTCCACAATTTACCCTAGCTCCCATATCAGGCCCTTAGCCGGAAATTATATAAATCTCGAAATTTTGAAAAAATAGCACATAGTATATGTATGTATGTCTCTAAGACTTAAGGAAAACTTGTTTAATTGTTGGTCCATACTTAACCTTAATAGTGAAGGGTATGATATAGTAGGGCTTGACCGACTACAGCTTTTTTACTTGTTTTATATTCAGAATTATGCACCAGGTGTCAGCACTAAACATAGATGTTTTTGTCACAAATCCATTTTTACATAAATTTGTAAGTTTAATAGTTTTTGATAAAATGTTTTAAACAAGGCCTATAAATCACTTTCACAACTATTTATTACCATTTTATTTTTTAGAAATTTTTTGATTTTTCACTTGAATTTTTTTTTATCAGTCCAACAAAAAAACAAAAACGCTCTGAGCATTAATTTCACTTTGACTTCAATGTCACCATCTGTATTTTTTTTCTGACTCTTTAGCAAAATGTCATATCCTCTTATGGACTTTAAATGAAATTTTGAAATTTTTCAAGACTTGCCAAAGACTTTTTAGATGATAATGAGTAACTTTTTTATTTGATTTGGCTAAACAAACAAATTTCACTTACGGTGCGTACAAACGATGCATTATATAGGGATTTGGACATGTATTTGTATTCCTTAGAAAACATCTCATGACATTCAAATCCAAAGCTCCACTGCGAATAAAATTTTTCAAATCATGTTGATTTAAAATTAATCCGTTTGTGGAAACCAAACAGCCGATGGCGGTTATAATAAATAGAAATTTCATTTTTGAAATGAAATTGTTTTTTTTTTATATTTTTATTTTATAATTTTTTTTGAATTTTTCTTTAATTTAAATTTTTTTTTTAATTATTAAGCACAAATTTTTAAATTTTGCTCTAAATTTTTGTTTTTAACTTTTCATCCTTTTTGGTATAAGTTTTAATATTTTCCTTTCTAAACAACTTTTTCCCGTTTAAATTGTTTCTTGTTTTAAGTCTCAATTTAAATTTTTTCTAAATTTCAAATTCGCGCTCGCGTTTTAGCCAAGTTGTTGCTTCCTTGAGTTAACGTTTCGTTGTGTTGACTTGAAAAAGTTTCTTTTGCTGTTGTTTGTCTTCTGATCGCTTAAAGCTTAAGCGTTAGCCTTAGCATTGAGTAAGTAGCTCTGCTTGTACACTTGAATTCCTGATATTTTCATAAACTATTTTTAGCCAATTTCACTTTACTTGCCATGACTGCAGTTACAGTTAGTCTGCAGTTGGTGGTAACAGCCGGATTGTGTTAAAGGCTTCATACATCTTCGCTCTTGAGTGGCTTTTAGTCGTTTGGTTTTGCCAGAAAGAAGCAACCCACCAGTCTCAGCCACTTTTGAATTTAGTGTAATTTCTAGTAACTAAAAGTAATTGGCTCAACTTTTTTTAATATTTGCTTTAATTTTCTTTTTGCTTCTGAGTTAAAAACTTTATTTGAGGTAAATAATTTGAAAAATAAAATAAAAATTTGTTTTTTATTAACTAACCATAACATCATTATTATCTTTCATTAATTACTTTAATGATCATTATCGTCGGGTAAACAAGCCTGAGAGTTTTTCCTTCTTTGCTCATAAATAAATCTGATCTGATATTTTTGCATTGTACTTCAATCAAGATTTTATAATTTAATTGTTAACTTTTCAATTTCGGTTACTTCATTAGATTAACGTGTTACATATGTTACTTTTAAAAAATAATTTTATGTGAGAAAGATTACAGACTTTTCATAGATTTTTGAGATTGTGACATATTGGAATTTCAATCATGTAAAATTTGTGTTTCAAAATACTTATGATATTTTGAATGTGAACAAGTGATTTAAGAGATGGATATAACAATAAACATTGCACTATTTTACTAATTTGGCACAATTTTCAGTCTCTCAATAGGTGACGGTAATGTGGCATACCATTTTGTTTTTATACCAGGCGCGACCACCGCGAAGCAAGTGCTTACCAGAAGTTTTCTTATTCTCATTTATTTAGTCGTCATTCAACCTTTGACGGATGCACACGAGTGGAGGCTGTTATAAGTTTTGTTAATTTTTTTGTATTTTTTGTTATTGTTTTTTTCAGATACACTGTGAGATTGAATGTTAGAATAATTATTTTTACGCTAAACATTCAATCGTTTTTATAGAAAATATTTGATTTTTTTTTAGTAAAAAATACGTTTATATTTTCTTTATAGAAAAATAAACTTAAATTTGTTTCTATGTAAAAGCACATTTTTTAAAGAAAAAAAAAACGTTTTCTAAATAAAAATACATATTCTAAGGGAAACAAACTTTTTCTTTAAAAATGAAAACATGATAAACCTTCTTAAAGAC